>CM062816.1:690858775-691458775 GCA_031772625.1 Pinus tabuliformis | reverse complement strand
CTTGTATGTTTGACATGTTAAACGATGTAAACCCATCATTGCAAGATAATATCGATCAAAGAGAGTTTGTGTTAGAGTTGAAAAAGAGAATTTGTGTTAAAGCTATAAGGAAGAAATGTATTGTTCCAATACATTTATCATATACTTCTTTTGTACTGTTTTATAAAATTGTTAGTCTACGATGCAAGAGTGCGTTGGAGTTGATTAGGTGTCACACTTTGGTGTATCGATCTTATAGATATATTGCACTCTAATACGTGTTATAAAATTGTTATAATGCACTCTAATATGTGTTATAGAATTGATAGTTTACAATGCAAAGTGTGGTGGAGTTGATTAGTTGTCACTATCGGGTGTTTCGATCCTATAGCAATAATATCGCTATGGCACTCTAATATGTGTTATTTGAGAGACAGTTCTGCTATCTCTCTCATGTTATCTTTGCTATTCATATTATTTTTCCATTCAGCATGTACACAATAATGTCTGTGATCATGGAAGAATTTTCGCTTTTGAAGTTCGCAGTATGCTATCTATGTCAGATTTCCCACACATCAGATCAAGTATAATGGACATAGCTATGGACAATCTTAGTAATTATGTTGCTGGACAGAGTTGGAGAACAATCTTATTGAATCAAACCAAAACAGAAAATTAAATTCCACATAAACTCACATATCTCATAATTAACAATACATATCGGTTGAAACTTAAAATGTCAAAGAACTTCACATGGTAAAACATACTTGATCGTGATGCTCCAGCAAGAGGCAATGTCTTTTACACGGCACGAGGATATTTCTTATAAGAATCGCATCTCTTAAAAAAGACGTGCAGATGATATGCAATCTCTGTAGTTAGGTTTTCTTCATCGATATTTGTCAAAGATGGGCTTCCGTAGGTGCATTAGGAAAATAACCCTGTCTAAATTCTATATTATTCCCCATCCTACTCCACCACTTACATAGAAGCAACTAAGGTTAGCTAACATAGATTTATCTTTTAAATTCAGTGCTATTGGATCCGCGTTACTTCATCAGGTGATTTATTCAAAACATACCTTCCATACAAAGATTTTAATATTTTCTTTCGAAGCAAAATTAGCTTGCTACATCATGTATATTAATCTTTTGTGACCTCACCAATTCATTCTTGTTTCCTCTAATTGCCAATATTACTAAGTTGAGAGATTCAGTTATAGCTCAGTATGAAAGATTGTAAATCTGTCCATTAGTCTATTATAAAAATAAAAATTATGTTTTAAATTAAAAAATAATGTCACCTATAATTAAAAAAATAAATACCATATAATTAAAAAAAAAAAAATTCTATGGAAGATGTTTAAATGTTATACTTTTCAAAAAATTTCAACAATAAATTTAAATAAACTATTTTAATATTATATATAAAAATATATTTAATGTGGGTTATCAATAAAATATTTCAATACTTAAAAATGTACATGTTATGTAAAATATTTTAATGTCAATTACTTTATATATCATATGTCATTTAAAAACAATTTTCTATATATATTTTTCTATTTAGCATTTAAAAATAGATTTTAAATACTCAAAAATTTTAATCCAAAAAAAATTGTACCTAAAGAAATTTGTTCCCTTTGCACTCATATTAGATCCATACTTAGAAATAGATCTTATGCTTGAAAGCTATTTCTTGATATTCATTTACCCAATTCCTCACTGGGGTTAAACTATCTTTGTCCATGATATCATATATCAATTATGTTGCTGCACTTGACCATAATAAAAATTATTAACGAAGGAATACATCATATCAAACCATACAGTATACCTCTATGAGTATCTTGAGAGTAGATGAGCTTGGAGAAGGAAACCCCAATCAAAATGTTATTAATGTTATTGAGGTTAGAGGTTTATTCTACAACCCAGTATGATGTTTAAAGGTGTTAGTCAACCTCTATGAGTATCTTGAGAGTAGATGAGCTTGGAGCAGGAAACCCCAATCAAAATGTTATTAATGTTATTGAGGTTAGAGGTTTATTCTACAACCCAGTATGATGTTTAAAGGTGTTAGTCAGTCATCAAAGTTGAAATTTTACACATATCGGTTAAAATAAAAATTTTAAATAATTAAAAAAAAAAAAAATAACTATACAAAACATTTATATAATATAGGTTCACAAAAAATTTGCAGGTAGAGAAATTGGATCCCTCTAAACTCATGTTAGATCCATATTTAAGACAGATCTATGTGGAGATATTGGATGTTAAACATAACTGTGACTTATGATCCACACTTAATCACTTCTCTCATAAAAATATTAAACATTACTTTCACATATATGACAAAAAGTTCAATAGTGTTGGTGTTCTCATGCTTAATCACTCAAATGTGATTAAGTGCATTGTTAAACCTAATGACTCTAGTGTGATCATCCCGTTTTTAGAAGTTAGATGTTTTTTTTTTCAAATGAAAGAAAAAAAACCATCATATATCAATGAAACAAAAGATGGTTTTAGAAATCCGGATGCAAAGAAAGAAAGACATTAAATCCAGAGACAAATCTACCCAATATACACAAGGAACATCAACATTATCACAAAATACTCACATAGTCAAGATGTTGATTCAAAGAAAGATAAAAATAATAAGCAACACCACTTCGAGAGGCCAAAAAAAGAAAGGAAAAAGACTACCAAAATTAAATAGCAGAAAACGTCACCTTCAGAGAGCCAAGTCATACAAAATTAGGGCCATAAAAAACGACACCCAATATAGAAAAGGATCTGGAGAGGAGCCAGAAAGCGATCTCACCTATTCGAATCAGAGTGTCTAAGAAGATTTTCTGAAAATGGATCAAGCGGGGAGAGGCGAAATTTCTTTTTGACAAATTATCACCTTCCTTCTTGTGCTCATGAAATATGTGCGAGAAGGAGATCTGAAGGAAATATTGAGACACATTCTTGATCCGCTGTTATCAGGAGATAAGATTCATAATCTGGAGATTGTAATAGTTGTTGGTCTATTCGATTATAACTATAGAGTCCCAAAAATGGTAGTTAGTCAAACCAATCCATTAAGCAGAGTAGAGAGAGCCCATAAGAGTAGCTCGCCCTTAGTATTCGAGTGGTTTCCTTAATCTAAAGTGGTGATTAGGATCCAAGAAATGTTGAAGATAATGTGTAATATCCCTCCTCTTAATAATAAATAATAAGAATAATAAATAATAATAAATAATAAATAATAAAAATAATTAATAATAGAAATAATAAATAATAATAAATAAATCATTTAATAAATAATGAAAATAATAAATCATAAATTTTAAATAATAAATGATATCAAAAATATATATAAAGAAAATAAATAAAAATAATAAAAATAAAAATAGTAATAACCATACTAAAACTCTAAATGAGAATAAATAGAAATAAAACAAGAAAAGTATCAAAAAGAAGGAAATAAAACAAGAAAAGCTAAAAATCAAAAGAAAAGTAAAGAAATAAAACAAGAAAGCTAAAAATCAAAAGAAAGTTGCATGTAGACACTTGGAGTGTGTGCATGTGGTTCCCCTTCTAATGTTGTTCTATTTAATAGATGGTGAGGAAGATGAGAGGCATTCCTACATTCCATCATTCCAAGATTCTATCTTGCATTCTATTGGAGAATGGAGTTCTAAGACTTAGGAGTCACTGGGAATAGTACGTTGATTGAGGGCTCGGGGGTGGCCTGTTGTAGCAAATCCTTGCACAATTGAGCCTACGGTTGGGTGGAGAGTCGTCCTCAAAACCTTGTTGCGGTAAGCCTACTTCTACCATAGGTAAACAGGTAAGCACTATTCATTAAATTTGAATTTAGTTAATTAATTACATGTTTATTTGGCTAGGTAAGTGCAACTCTTATTCAAATTTAATGTTAGTAAGTTAATTAGATATTTTGGGCTGTTACATAATGGAGAATATCCTAGAATAGGTAGAGTTGGTTCACGTAACCTCAGGATAGGAGTTAGTTTCTATTTCTTAGGATGTTGTTGTAACTTCCCTAAAACCATGTTTTCTATGTAATGTGTCATGTGCATGAACAATCTACAGCGTTCTGCAGAGCCAAACTCTCCTGGTTCAGACTGTCTTTCGTAGAGCTGACCAGGGGGTTTTATTTTATTAATACAAACATTGCCATTTTTATCATGGTTTTAGAGCATCAGGGCTGAGGAACCTTTACGCTGGCTGGTGGGTGGTTCTTTGAACCGGGATCATCACAGTTGTGAGGTGGATAACCGTGACGAATCCAAAATCGTCGCTGGTTGTGAGTGTACCTATGCAACGAGTGCATTGTAGCTCCTTCGCACATATTTTTAACTTTTTTGTCGCAGGTATTTGATGTATAGCTGCGATGACATCATAGAAAACATAGACATATCTGCGATCAATGTGTAAATCAGAAAAGCATCGTGGGGAAGCCAAGAACAAGGTTGTAGCTGTCAGAGAAGCTGTGTAGGGAAGCCAAGAACAAGGTTGTAACTGACAACAGAAGGTTGTTAGGAGGCTAAGAGGAAAGCCATGGTGATCAACGGGTGTGCTGCGAGATCAAACAACATTGAAGAACAGTGATCTGTCTCTGTCACAGATTTGGGGTAAATTTAACATCTTTTACCTATCAATTTTTTTCTTTCTAAATCGCCAAGATGAATAACAATGTGTTTGAAGCATACTTGAATGAGCATAACAAGCTTGATGGTTCCAATTATGCAAATTGGAAATTCAAGATGCAAACTCTGCTAGAAATGAAGAGTGCTTGGATGATCACGAATGGGGATAAGCCAAGGCCCGTGGCTAGATCAACATCGATTCCAGATTGGGAGATGTAAGAAGGTAGAGTAAGGACATTGTTGAAGATGTCAGTGAAAGACCGCATCATACCTCACATTAGAGAATGTAAGATAGCTAGTGAGATTTGGGGAATTTTGAAGGATTTGTATGAGATCAAGAATTCAAATCATCTTCTGTTCCTCAAGAGTAAGATCCTATCCCTGAAGATGGAGGAGAATGAAACATTTGCTTCGTTCGTAGTAAGGATCAAGGATCTGAAGAACAAATTAGCAGACATTGGTCATACAGTTGATGATATAGATCTTGTAACCATTACAATGAATGGTGTCACTGATGATTACCAAATGTTCGTCACTAGGATAAATGCGAGAGAGAAGATCCCGAAATTTGAAGAGCTGATAGGAATACTTATGCAGGAAGAAGAAAGAAGATCAACTCTAAAGCCCTAGAGTACCAATCTTGCATTGATGGTGAAGAAAAACTTCTTCAAAGGGAAAGGAAGTTCACAACAGCAAAATGGAGCAACTTCACAAAAACGGCCAAATCAAACCCAAGGTATGCATCCCAATAAAAACTACTCTGAAACTAAATGTTTTTACTATGGAAAATTGGGTCATATTGCCAGGGAGTGTAGGAAAAAGAAATATCATGAAGAATAGTAGAAGCCGGAAAGACATGTAGGTCATCTCGTGAATGGTGATCAGATGCAGAATTTCAGATTGTTTATGGCAGATCGTGATGAAAATGTTGATGCAGTCATCTAGTATGTAGACTCATGAGCATCAACACACATGACAAAGAATAAGCACTAGCTTGAAGATTTTAAAGAAATCAATGAAGGTGCACAGATTTACCTAGGTGATGACAGAAGTCATCAAATAAAAGGATGTGGGAAAGTTTCTGTTATTCTACCTAATGGTAATATCAAACAAATTTATAATGTTATGTATGTGCCTGGTATAACAAAGAACTTGATTTCTATATCTATGATTACAGATCAAGATTTGAAAGTTGAATTTTTAAAATCTAACTGTTACATTAAAGATCTGCTAGATGGCATGAAGACAATTGCTACAAGAATTTGAACAGGAGGACTGTACAAGTTGGATGTGAGACCTGCACCAGTTCAAGCATTGACAACAACGAGCCTGACTACAAAAGAGCTATGGCATCAGAGATTTGGCCACATCAACTACAATTTTTTGTTGTTATTACAAAAGAAGGAAATGGTAAGAGACCTTCCTATGCTAAAGCAAGTACATAATGATTGTGATTCCTATACATTAGGAAAAATGCATAGAGAATAATTCCCTGTTTGAGTAGAAAAGAAATAGAGGGATATACTTGAATTAGTGCACATAGACCTTTGTGAACCCATGCAGACAAAATCATTGCAGGTACATTGTATTTCCTACTATTTATTGATGACTGTATGAAGTTTTGTTGGGTGTATTTCTTAAGTAAGAAGAGTCATACATTCGAATACTTTAAGCAGTTTAAAAACATGATTGAAAGACAAACACAGAAATAGATAAAAAAATTCTTCGTTCTGATCAAGGGGGAGAAGACAGGAAGGATGAGCTTATCAAATATTGTAAAGATCATGGAATTTTGCAGCATTTCACAGTACCCTATACTCCACAGCAGAATTGAGTAATAGAAAGAATGCACAGAACACTGGTGGGATGTGCTAGAAGTATGCTGAAAGGTAAGAATCTTTTGAATGGTTTTTGGGCTGAAGCAGTGAATACTGCAGTTTATTTGAAAAATAGGAGTCCCACAAAAAGTATTGAGTCTAAAACTCCTTTTGAAGCAATATATGGATATAAGCTTGCAGTAAAACACTTAAGAATATTTGGATCTAAAGCATTTGGCCACATTACAAAGGAAGATAGAAGAAAATTAGATTCAAAAGCCATCATATGTACTTTTATAGGGTATTGTTCATCATATAAAGCGTACAGATTATTTAATCCCTCTACTCATAAGATATTTGTTCGTAGAGATATTAAATTCCATGACCAGGATCATGAACAACCTGATGAGCACTATGAGGAATGTGACATTCCATTCTTTGTGGAAGAAGAAGTAGAAAACAATCAAGGTTAGCAGCAGACAAAGGCAGAGGATGAACAACAACAACAACAACAACAACAACAACAACAACAACAACAGTAGCAGCAACAACAATAGCAGCAGTAGTAGGAAGAAATAAATTATGATCAAATAAGGTTTGAAACCACCACCCCACAACTCAGGAGATCAGGTAGGAAAGCTCAAACGCCTGCAAGATATAGAGAAAATGCTTTTATAGCTAGTATGATGTGTGGTCAAACCATCTAGTTATAAAGAAGCAAATGAATGTAATGAATGGAAAACAACCATGGAACAGGAATATGATTCAATAATAAAAAATAACACTTGGGAATTAGTTGAACTTCCTAAAGGAAAACAGACCATAGGTTGTAAATGGTTATATAAACCGAAGATTAATGCAGATGGAACCATAGAAAAACTAAAATCTAGGTTTGTAGCAAAGGGGTACTCACAAAAATAAGTGATAGACTATGAAAAAACCTTCACCCCTGTAACTAAATTGAGCACTATCAGAATGTTAATCACTTTAGCTACTAAGAAACATTGGATGATACACCAACTAGATGTAAAGTCTGCTTTTTTAATGCAGAACTGAAAGAAGAGGTTTATCTAGAGCAACCGAAAGGGTTTGTCTAGAAAGGAAAAGAACATTTAGTTTGTAGGTTGAAGAAAGCACTTTATGGACTAAAACACGCTCCTAGGTTGTGGTATGAAAATATTGATTCATTTTTTTCGCAAGCTGGCTACAATAGAAGTAAGAATGACCCTAATATTTACACCATCAAAGATGAACAATGGTGTGTAGTGTTATTCATTATATGTATATGATTTGATAATTATAGGTGATGCTACATATCTAATTGATGAAATCAAGCAATAGATGTCACAGGTGTTTGAAATGAAGCACATCAGTGAACTCAGATACTGTTTAGGCCCCGAGATCTGGAGAGATTCAGGTCAAACATTTCTGTCCCAAGCAAAATATGTTAAAAGCCTATTAGAAAAGTTTAGAATGTATCAGTGTAAGCCTACAGAGGTACCATTATAGTAGAACATCAAATTGTAGTGTGATAATAGCTCAAAAGCGGCAGATGCAACACTTTACAGACAACTGGTTGGGATTTTAATCCTTCTAACCACCACTAGACCTGATTTGGATTATGCAGTTAGTGTGCTAAGCCAATTTATGTCTAGGGCAGTTGAAATCCACTGGAATGTAGCAAAAAGTGTTTTGAGGTATCTACAAGGGTCCTTTAGATTACGATATTATTTACACTGACTCCTCTAATGTTAGACTGGCAGGATTTGCAGATTCAGATTGGGTTGTAAATGTAGATGATCTTAGATCTATAATAGGTTATGCATTTAGTCTTGGATCTGGGGTGATCACATGGAGCAGCAAGAAGCAGAACACAGTCTCCTTGTCCTCACCAGAAGCATAGTATCAAGCCATGTGTGCAGCAACGTGTGAGGCAGTTTGGTTGTAGAGACTTCTCCAGGATGTTGGGGAAGAATAGATAGATGCAACAATAATCAGATGCGACAATCAGAGTTCAATCAAACTGGCCAACAATCCGATGTTTCCCAAAAACACTAAACATATTGATACACAATTCCACTTTGTCAGGGAGAAAGTGCAATCTAAAGAAATCCATTTGGAATATTGTAATACATTTGATAATGTTGCAGACATTTTCACTAAGCCCCTTGGAAAATTTAAGTTTCAAATGTTTAGGGAGATGTTAGACATATTTGTGAACCCATTCTCCATTAAGCAGGAGTGTTGAAGATAATGGATAATATCCTAGAATAGCTAAAATTGGTTCACCTAACCTCAGGATAGGAATTAGTTTCTATTTCTTAGGATGTTGTTCTAACTTCCCTAAAACCATGTTTTCTATTTAATGTGTAATGTGCATGAACAATGTAGAGTGTTCTGCAGAGCTAGACTCTCCTGGTTCAGACTCTCTTTCATAGAGATGACCAATGGGTTTTATTTTATTAATACAAACATTGCCATTTTTATCAAGAAAATGATCATTCCTCACCCACATGATCCAAAAGAACAAGATCCATCAAACAATCCATCAGGAAAGTAAGATCAAAGATGAAATAGAGAAAGACATGGATGAGGAGAGGGGGAAGGCACATGCAAAATTTCTTTGGAATAGATGACTATTGAAGCACTGGTTCTAAATACTGGAATACTAGGAGTCTAAGATTAGTGCATTAAGGGCTCTCAAGATACCCCACACTAGGAAAACGGGAACGGTCCTAAGGGATGAGAAGTCAGATTGCTTATTTTTTTAAAATTCATAATACATGTATCTTTTACGTACTATTCATCACACCTAGGAAAGGTAAATGAATATATAAAATTTAGATACGATATTTCATTAACGAGGAATCACTCGAAGAAGGTCACAAAGTTTTTATATTTCAAAAGGTTACATGAATGGAAAGTATCATCATATTTTTATTCATATTTACGACTCTTCTCATGTTGAAGCTTCACAACTCCTTTACTTTTTGTCGAGTACTTTATTCTATCCATTTATAAATAGGTTTTAAAACTGTGAAAAATTAGTTCAATAGAGTTCGATATTAAAGGGGGAGGTAAGAGGTAAGTTTTTTTAGTTGAATTGGTATTTGGAATGGTGGGAGGAAGTGTGAAAGGTAGTAGTAGGAGCTTATAAATACTAGAAAAGTGTTATAGTTATTACGCAAAGGCTTGTTGGAATAGAAATGAATGTACAATTAATAATGGTAAAATTATCTTTCTCAAACGAAAATTCCCTTAATTGATATTGATTAAATCTTTAGTATGGAAAATGAGATGGAGAATCACTTTGCATGTTTTTGTATGTTTTAGCTATCTGAACCCTTCTTTTTATCTCTATTTATGTGTTGTGGTTTTATCTGTGTTTTTATGGTTCACTTTATTACATGCTCACTTTATACATTCGTCTAATCTCATACATTAATACTATATTTTGGCGTAGAGGTGTTTACCATATAGGTGGGTTTGTGTTTACCATTTAGGTGGGTTTTCCTCCCAACTTTTATTTTTCATTATGTAAGGATCTTTCTTAGTGTGTGATTTCCATTACCAAAATGAGGGTTTCTAGGTTTTTAGAACAATTAGAAGCCAATATCACCACAATACAGACATGATCCTTCCATATGGAGTGATGGGCATGTGAAAACTTTTTTTTTCATTGTGGTGATGATTATGATTAACCTAGGTATATTTACCTTTTACTACCCATTAGGTTACCAATTAACAAATATTTGTCCCATGCCTAAAATGCAAGTAATCTCCTTGGTTTTGTATCTAATATCAATTTTAATATATAAAAAAAATGATCGAGTAAAAGGAATAAATGACTCATTTCTATATAAAGGACTATGAATTTACGATAGATTGAGTCGCAAGTAAAAATACCTTCTGTCTATCTTAATGAGAGTGTACACTTTAAATCTAGATGATAACTAAATATGACTATGTTACTCCCTAGAGTACTTTCCTAAATATTATTGCAAGGACGATCTTGATAGATAGATAGATGTTTCCTTAAACTAGAGGGGAGATCTTTGGATCTAAGAGATAAATATTTACCACTTAAGGTAAATCAACTTTATATATCTACAAATGTAAATCTCGATAGAGAAGCAAATTCTTCAACAATTTCATCACCATGTACTAGATTGAAGTGAGGGTGAAGGTACTATAAATAGTCAAGTCCTTAAACTTTAGTCTCTTTTATTATAGTAGACTATATATATATATATATATATATATATATATATATATATATAGAGAGAGAGAGAGAGAGAGAGAGAGAGAGAGAGAGAGAGAGGAATGTTAGTGTGCTCGTTTTATTATTTTTTTGTTCCTTCTAATGATTTATGGGCTAATAAGTGTTTTCTTTGTCCAAGTAACAGAAATTTCTATTATAAATTCTATTTTAAGTGTCAGTAATTACAACATCTAGTAAAACATGAGATCTTTCCAATCAGTTAGATGTATTAGGAGGGGATTCAACAAACATAATTTATGGATGTGTTATCTATTAGTTAGTTAAAGAAATGGATTATTTAATGCATAATGAATTAACTTACTATGTCATAGGTTCTTTGAGTGAAGTCACCCACCTCCCTTCCAAAGGGAAATATGCACTATTTCAATTGGTGAATCAAAGAATAAATTATTTACATATTGCAATACAAAAAATACTTTTCCACTTGTAAACCATGATTTTTAACTGATTACTAGACACTCGTACCAAAAATATCCACCATAGAAATACTCGCAAAAGCACCATTTCCACATGTTTCAAATGTAAAAATGATGAAATGTATATTTAATGTTGAAAAATTAATACAAAGAGTTAGAAATGATAGTGATAGGGAGAAAGTAAATCAATTTGAAATAAATTAGTGTAATAGACATAATTGATTAATGGGAAAGAAAATTATCTATAGTTATAGTTGTTTATCCTCAATAAACACACACACAAAAACAGAGTCATACAAGCTTCAACACAAAAGATTTCATACCAATCTTCGATCACTTACATTTCTTTACAAATCATATGTGTGTGTGTGCAACTTCTTCTATAGAAGGTATTTAAATGAACTATACAACCAATATCTTTTAGATATTTGTATAATATATGAATCCACATCTAATATAGAACAATTCTATAACATTTTACAACTAACATGATTAATTAAAATATTCCGACATTCGTCCAACACCTAGAATTTTTCTATGAAATTCAAAGCCATCTCTTACCAATGGCTTTGTGAATATATTAGCAAATTTCTCTATTGATGTACAAAATTTAAATATATACAACCATTTATGACAATCTCTCTTATAAAATGATATATTGTATTTATGTTCTTACTCTTGTCATGAAAAACATGATTTTTGGACAAAGCTATGGTTGAATTATTGCCATAACAAACAAGATTTTCCCCTTATTTTCCTCTTTTAAGATCATCCAATACTCTTTGTAACCAAACTACTTGACAAGTTCTTGTTTCTACTCCAACATACTGAACTCCAAATAATAAGATGTCATAATGGGGTCCTTCTTGGATGACCATGAAACCACACCTTAACAAATATGAAAGGCATACTATGAAGTACTCTTTTTATCATATATGATTCATAGAATGACATTGTCGGTATAGTCAATAAAAAAAATATCTTCAATTCTTAAGTACAGAATACCATTTTTTTCTTGTAGTGTATCTCAAAATTATTTTTCTAACATACTAACATATTTGTGACACACCCACCCTTCTTTGTGCATTAATGATCATATGGCATATCAAATTATATTTTTTTTACTTAACTCAAAGCTCTTTTCTAAGAGATTTTTGGTGATATAATGTAAGACACCCCTCATAATCCCAACCCATAACACTTGTTAGAAGGATGTGACTATTATGGTCAGTCGAGATCTAAGGTAGCATTATGGAAATGGGGTCTAAATTTTTTGGTCTTTTCCAACTTCCTTAACACTTCATATAGATGACTTCATCACATTAGTCTCATCAAGGCAACACTAGTTGCATAATTTTTTTCTCCATCTTACCACTAGATTAGAAGTCACAACCATTTGAATTTTAGTACCATGACATCCATCCATCTACCTTGTGGCATCCACAGGCCCACCAAATTTGTTGTTAGAGTTAACCTCATTGCCGCCACTTTTCACTAATGCATTAACTGCCAACTTGTACATGTCCGCTATCATAACACATAAATAAGGCTATGTACAGGTTGTCGACCTAATCATCCTTACATGTTAGTTACTAAATAATCATAACTAGGTGTTGGCTCCTTAAATCCAAGTCACCTTAGAGAAAATTGTCTACCTGAAGAAACCACCCCAAAGAAAGCTATGTTGCACTAAGCTCTCAATTTCAAGGTCCTATGTTACATGGTCTGCATCACCCCAGAGCTAACCTCCTTTGAAGAAACTCCATTCTCAGTAGAAATTGGTTCTCGACAATAAATATCTTATCAAAAATTCCCTCACAAGAAGCTCCCAAACTAGAAGAGGCTATTATTGGTGATATCCTTTGTCCTAAGTAACCCACCTTAGGGGAATCCTCTCTTAGTAAGAACTATTCACTAAAATAATTCCTTGTAAGGAGACTCCCTAATCAGAAGAGACTATTCTTGGTGACTTCCTCTCTCTAAAGAAACCTTCCTTGAGGGAAGCCTTTCTTGGCGATAAATACTTTCTACAAAAACCTCCTCATAACATCAAAGGCTCCTTCCTCTATCACCATTCTATTCATAATTCCATGCATAATATCTAATGGTCCACCAACATTACATCCATGCAATGGTTTATATTCAAAAGAAATACCACCTCCCCCTCTCCACTGATGTCACAGGGGGGACTTGCACTATTTTTAATACCCATCAATATCTTAGATTAGATATCAATGGTCTAAGGGGTTCATTACCTCCTTATGAGTCATAAGGTCAACTTCATCCCATGGCAACATAATTTTGTTGTATGTGTCATGCGACTTAGCCCTTGCACTAAGTTCTTCCCCTCCACACAACTTAATATTGTTGTGTGCACTCTAATCAATACATGGTTAACAATAATGTGCATGATAGGTTATATCTATAAATTGCTTATGGTTTATACCCAATGGAATGGGTGCATTTTCGAGTGATGCAACTGCAAACATAGAATCGATGAAACCTACCTACTAGGCATTTCATTTACCACGAGGATTATGTCTATGGGACGATTAAATAATTTATATGTGGCACTATAAAGAGTGTATCGTGCCACTACAAGAAATCACAATTTAATCAACTTCAAAAGGTGTTTAAAACATTAGAGGTTGTATTATGATACAGATTTTATTAAGTTATGATTGCATCAATTTTCTTTGATTGGATCACACATGAAAGATACCAGGTTTGGAATTATATATGTTTCAACGATATACCTACTAAAATGTGAAACAACTGCCAAATCACCCATCAAGGTTTTGTGATCAAGCTTAACACATGCAAGCACAATCTTACCACTATAAGTTGGATTACTGTGATAACTGAGCCTCCTCTCAGGGATAGTCTTGGTAATATAACCATCATGCTATAGAGACCAATAAATATCTCTAATTAAAATGAACAATTTACATTCTCGACAAACCTTTCTAGACATGAAATTTGTCGAGGATTAGAAACACTAATTTATTATCACCACAATGGGAAGAAAATATAGAATATATTACTTATCAATTAGAAATCAAATCTCATGATATGTATGTCATACATGCAATTGTCATGCCTATTCCAAGAAAAATCAAGCCAATTAGAAAATCATATGAGATAGTCTCATCAACAGGAAAAGGAAGTTTTTCTTATTTTGCTTGAACATCAACATGATTGAAGCACCATCCCATTGACCTAGGTATGAATCAGGGAAAATTTTAAGAACCCCCCCTAAATTTATAAATATAATAAATGGGCGAATCTCCATGGTATATAGGAAAAATGGAAGGCGATTTTATCAATAATATAATATGTATATATAATTTTTTGGCGAATCTCTCACCAGGCATGGCGAATATTTTACTCAATTATAAAATCTTGTAAGATCTTGGAGAGTCTTTCACTAAATAATAAAACTTTGTAAAGTCCTAGTGAATCTTAGCATAGGCTACATGCTGGTTTAATTCCCCCATTTAAATAGGCTACATTCCAGGTGAATACCATGGGTCAATACCATGTGCCATTTACCATGTGCCATTTTTATTTTTATTAGAATATTTTACTCAATTATAAAATCTTGTAATATCTTGGCGAGTCTTTCACTAAATAATAAAACTTTGTAAAGCCCTAGTGAATCTTAGCATAGGCTACATGCTAGTTTAATTCCCCCATTTAAATAGGTTACATTCCAGGTGAATACCATGGGTCAATACCATGTGCCATTTTGGTGAATACCATGGGTCAATACCATGTGCCATTTTTATTTTTATTAATTGTAATATTAGGGTTAATAATGGTTTTTTGCATGGTATTAATAAGTTTCACCTAAATATAACCCATTTTTTGAGTGTTCGTAAATATAAGGTGACTTATGGAGTAAATATAAAAAAATGTTTTATTTGTTTACCATACCTCTCGTTTATTTATATTTTTTATTAATTTACCATACCTCTTTTACAAATATGGTATTTGGCCCATAGGATTCACTTAAATAAAACCTCTTTCTTGAGCCTTCATAAATAGAACGAGGGTTATGGACTAAATATAAAAAGAGGTTTTATTTATTTACGATACGTCTAGTTTATTTATATTTTTATTTATTTACCATACCTTTTGAGTAAGTATAAAAAGACGTTTTATTTATTTATCATACCTCCACTTTACTTATATTTTTATTTGTTTACACCCTTACATGTATATAAGGTGACTTATAGAGTAAATATAAAAAATGTTTTATTTATTTACCATACCTCTCATTTATTTATATTTTTATTAATTTACCATACCTCTTTTATAAATATGGTATAGGATTCACTTAAATAAAACCTATTCTTGAAAATGGGCGAATGGATTCACTTAAATAAAACCTATTCTTGAAAATGGGCGAATGGAAGGTTGTAAGTCCTAATTTCAAGGGCTAAATTTACCTTTTTTACCCTCTCCCTTAGAATAAGGTGGGCTATTTGAGGTGATTTGTAAAAATGTACTATGATACAAAATATTCACCCACTAAAAATTTAAAACCCCTTAATTTCGCCAAAGGGCAAACATTCGCCCCTAAAATTATCCTTGGTATGAATTAGTGGAAAATTGAGTAGGTAATCGTCTGAAATAATTGGGTCCTAGGGGTGCATCTTGTTATCTAGTGAATATATTGTTAAGGATTTCATGATGTTGTGTAGGTCATAGGTTCAAGCATATTCTTACGCGTGTGTTGTGTTTTGGCAAGGTTTAGCTGCATCAGGAGGTTATAATGGTAGTCATCGGGGATCAAGCGCATGTCACATAAGTACAAAAGTTGACGCATTACGGATTGTGCCAGCCATACATATATATAAGAAATAAATGGGTGAACAGGACCATAAAGGAGGAAATTATCAGTATTGCGACTGAAAATATTGAGCAATACTCATAGGAGCTTACCATATTGCCAGGACTATGCCCCTACAAAAGACTAGAAGATTTTTCATGCTTTTTACTGCTAAAACATAACCAATGCAACCACATAGTATTTCAAAACCTTTAAAATAGTTCCCACAATATATCAGTGAGTTATGTAAACAAAAAAATTACAAACCATGCATCATACATCAATAACATACATTTAGATTAGGAATATAAACATAGATTCATTTTCACTAAAATCATAATAAACTCTTATCTCAAAACTATTGGGGAAATAAGTCTAGGAAAACAATTATGCACCCAACCATAAACTAGATATAACTAGTCTTTCTTGCCACTATCACCCTCGAACGAGATTCGAAAATATTAGAGGTAAATTTTCTTAGATATTAAAATGGACTTCTAGTTAAGCAATGGATTCTTAAGGTCCTCCATGTCAACCCACTAATAGATTTTCAATCAATAAAATGCACAGAGTGTTTAGAGAGTTATTGCCTTCATGCTTCATATTACAACACAATGGTTCCACCTAACTTGGGGGCTCTAAAACTTGCAATAAAACCAAAAATTATTACAAGGAAGCCTTCATAAATCTTATAGGTAATTTCAGTAACAATTCCTCCACCTTAGCGCCGATAGAAACACCATCTCCTCCCTCTCACCAGTATGGAATCAACAGGCATTTATTTACTCACCTGGAAGAGATTTTCACTTGCATCCTTACTATTCTCGAATTCATTTCACTGATCCTCATCATTCTCCTTATCCATTTTGACTTATTTTGTCTAATTTTTCTCTACGTTCTCCTCTCTTTCAATTCTTTCCCAAAAAACTCAAATTATCATTTTCCATTCCTAATACATTCTTTCTCATTTGTTTAAACCATCTTCTCTTTTGATAGTGAGCTTTGTGTGCCACATTCTTTCCCTCCTTTCAAATGGTGACACATGTGTAGCTTATAACACCCTCCTCCCACATCCACCCAAGTAACCATGCCAACCAATGTAAACATGAGACAAGAGGCTACAATGATCCGATTCGACCTCCTATGTGACCTTAAGGAGGTCAAATCGACAAAACATCACACACAGTCATCTAAAATCATCAACATAATCCCTAGGGGAGAATATAGCCACTCAAGTAGCCTATTCTTGGGTCCCATTGTTCTTCTAGATCTCTTAGGCTAGAGTCACAATGGAGTGACCAATAACCTAAAATGGCTCTCATTGGCTTGCCTGCCAGCGACCCTGGGATTTAAGCCACTTTTTCAGGCCCATACCTGAGGCCAATTCCCAAAATGGAGTGATAACTTAGAATCATTAAAAAGACGGGGAAATGATTTTACACAAGCAATAAAATAAATAATACCATAACCAGACCCATACTAGCCATGACATGAATTTCATGAAACACATCACCGACATGTAACCTGCAGGTGTAAATAACAGAATTAAGTGTAGGGTTGTCATACTTATATGAGAATCTCTATGAACCATTGTGCCCTAATTTAAATCGTTACATTATCCTCTATTAGATCATAGACACAATATCCATTCATATACAAGTAAAAACACGCTGACATTCATACATAGTTGTTGTCATAAAATATACATATAACCAACACAACAAAAACATAAATACCATCAACATATCATCCATCAAAATTCACATATACATTAATACATTTACACATGAAAAGCAAGGGAATGATTTTCTCATTAATGAATTCAATGAACCAATCAGAGATGGGACTACCACATTCCACCTAACCATATATTAGCTGAGCCAAGTCTCTCTTTAGCCAATCACACTTGTGCTATATTCCCAACATGAATGTGGGACTCATTGAACACATAAAAAACACCAACCAACATGGATGCCACCAGAGTTCTCTGCCTACACTGTGAGGAATTTGAGTGCCTCCTAGTCTCTCAGGATTTACGAGGCATCCATAGTCTAATCCAAGGATCACTAGGCCCTACACCGAGACATACTCTCAAGGCTTTACCACGCATCCCATCCTGCGACCAATAAGCCCAACTAAGAGAAAATCTACCTCTTGGATTTACCGTATATCACGTCATTTACCGGAAATGATTCCCAGGGCTATCGAGACACATAATATAGATTTACCTCAACCTACAATCTGATTGAGGGTTTTACTAGGCTAGTTGCTTCGTGATCATTAGTATGGTTCAGGGACCACTCAGACCATGTGTTTTTCAATTCGGAGATCCACCCCACTCAGCTTTGAATCAAATTCGGCCATCCCACATATACCAAATGAGAGAACCCATCTCATCAGCACTATCATGAAATGGAAAGGCTAGGCTGAAAGTACTATTACACGTGGAAAAACCCATGCCATCGTAGAAAATAAACACATGCAATCCCATGTATGCCAAACCTATAAAGGAAAATACACATGCAAGTTGATACCTGCAATTAATCCTATTGTAGATGCTTGATCCTACCTTTCCCTACTTGATCTTTGCTTCCTCTTGCCTTCTTTTCCATTCTTGCTCCAATCCTCAAGTTCTCAAAGAAACTCTAAGCATCCAAGAGTGCGAGAGAGAGATAGAGAATAATGAGAGAGCTCCAAAACTCAACTAACAAAAAGTTACCAATTGGTCCTTAGAGTAATTTTTATGAGTGAGGTCTCTATTTTCTTCATTTCCCAATATTTGCCTTCAATTTCCTCCTCACATGCAACATGTGACCTTTCACCTTCATTTTCTCCTAATGTCCATTATTTTCATAAATAAATGTGCCAAAAATGCCATTTTTCCTTTCCAAAACCTTAGCCATTGCCTTTTCCAACTTTCTTAGCCATAAACTACCAAATGAACACCTCCTATGATGTCATTCCCAATATTGAGCTTCAAATAAGTGTCCAATCAACCATGCTTATTGTTTTTAACTTTTATTACATGGAATTTTCACCAGCATTGTTACAGAACCCTCCCCTATGCAGGACACCATCATCGGTGTTCAATCACACATATACCTCTGCAACCCACTGAAAGGAGACAGAATATTGACGGAGTTTTATAACACAAATCCATGAAATATTTACAATGGAATACTCCTCAAAATAAAAGCATCATCACAACATGACAACATACCATATAGTGGAGCTTTATAACAAATTTCATTACGGTATTTACAATGATCATCCTACTGAGCGACAATCCACATGAAAGTATAACATGATGATAACATAACCACATAATAGCATAGTAACATGACAACATAATCATAATGACATGATTCCCATACTGCATAATGTACCTTTATAGCATAGCTCATGGCAATATTTACATCCATAGACAATTTACATATAGCAACATTACCACAAATATATACCAAAACATATGTTAAAACATATACTAAACACCATATCTAAGCATATATCAAAACATCATAAAGAATGTACCAAACCACCATAAAGCATATACCAAACCAACATAAATCATATAACACACCACCATATTGAAGTTGCTTTGCGGCAACTGGAAAATAAGGAAGGATACATAGCCCGCATTTGATCCGCCATCTCCCATGTAGCTTCTTCAGGCACAAAGATCTTCCATTTCACTTTAACTTGTTTGATTTCTCGATTCTGGAGCATGAGAACCTTTTTCTACAATATATACTGAGGCTCTGGCTAGAATTCTCCATTTAGTTCCACCTGCAATATAGAATACTGAACCACTTGATCGACATCCTTAACATACATCTTTAGCCAAGACACATGGAAAATATCATGGAATTTCATTGTGAGAGGCAGTGCAAGTTGATAGGCTACTAGCCCGATCCTCTCAATAATGCTAAAGGGTCCTCAAAACTAGGGTGCCAGCTTAGTACATGATCCAATCCACAAGGAGCTCTTCTTTAGTTTGATGTGAAATTACACCTCTTCCTTGAGTTGGAACTCCTTGAAAAACCTTTTCCTATCTCCATAACTCATTTTTCAATCCTGTGTTACCTTTATATTCTTCTTGATAACCTCCACTGTCGATTCCATGTCTGCCAAAATATTTGGTCCAATCAATACCCACTAATCGGATCACTCCAGCTGATGGGAGTGTTACAACTTTGCCCATACAATGCCTCGAAAGGACTCATCCTAAATGACTCATGATAACTGTTGTTGTATGTGAACTCTACCAAAGGGAGATACTCTTCCCACTTCCACTACTGATGCATCACATACATCCTCAATATGTCATCCAATATCCTGTTGATCGTCTCTGTGTGTCCATCTATTTGCGGATGATAAGTTGTGCTAAAAGCCAATTCTGTGCCCAAACTCTCAAATAACACCTTCCAAAACATGGAAGTGAACTTCACATCCCTTTCTAACACGATGTTCTTTGGAACACCATGTAATCTAACTACATCTTTGATGAATAGTTGTGCCACATCACTAACTAAGAATGTAGACTTCACCAGAATGAAGTGTACAACCTTTGTTAACCTATCCGCAATGACTATGATGGAATCATACTGTTTCATTTTCCTTGGTAACCTTATGATGAAATTCATGAAAATAACCTCCCATTTCCATTTAGGAATCACAATCAGCTATAGTAGTTGACCTATATATTTACGCTCCGCGTTCATGCGCTAACAATCAAAACACCTCACCACAAAATCTGCCACATACCTCTTCAAAGTCGGCTAATAATAGAACATCTTCACTATTTTTAGTGTCTTTTTATACCTTGGGTGACCCAAATACAATTTCATTGAAACTCTCTCAATATAACCTTCTTGAGCCTGCTACTATCTGGTACATATATCCCGTCTCTGAACCTAGCCAACCCATCCACTATAAGGAAATAATCCATACGCTGTGCACCTGTGTCTGTACTTGTACCAGTGCGTGTACATGTATTGCCACTTGTATGTCTACCACTACATGTACCTACACTTGCAATTATACATGTACCTATAATATCATCTACAACTGTACCAACAACTTGTTGCAACCGATGCATAATCTCCATATACCTCACATGTTGTTGACCTACCTGTAAGATCCTATCATGTAGGTTTGTCCCATAGGAGATCATAGCTGGCAAGTGATTTACCTTTACCCATATGCTAAGAGAATCTATGACCCTGTTCTATTTACCTTTGATGTACCTAATCTCAAAATCAAACTCTTTGATCGTGTCCAACCATCTAGCCTGCATGGCATTTAGATTCAGATTGTAAAAAAAATAAGTCAACCAAATCTGATCAGTCATAAGTACAAACCTCCTGCCATGAAGATAATGTCTCCACATGTTCAGTGCATATATGGTTGTAACTAACACAAGATCATGTGAAAGGTAGTTCTGCTCGAACTCATTCAGTTTCTGTGACTCATAGCATAAAACACATCCATTTTGCATAACAACTCCACCAATTCATCTCTTGCAAGAATTTGTGCATACCACTTATTATTTGTCTAGATCTGCACCCTGTAACATTGGTGCATGTGTCAACAACCACTTGAGCTTCTCAAAGCTAGCCTCACACTCCTTTGTCCATTCGAACTTCTTACCTTCCCTTTGCAATGATGTGATAGGATAAGCAATCTATGATAAGTTCCTCATGAACCTCCTATAATAGCCTCTCGTCTCATGTTTACCTTGGTTGGCATCGTTACATGGGTGGATGTGGGATTATGGTGTTACAGAGTGGTATTAGATCATGGTTTAACTCTTAGACTTGATGGCTGGTGTGTGTTGGTCATGCATGCATGTCATTTGTTGTGTGTCTCTTACACATGCATTTCATGTGCTTGTTGCATTGGCTTGATGATTGATTATGGTTGTAGTAATGTTTTTATGGAGAATCTAATATTGAATTCGTGAAATCTATTTTTCATGAGTATGGGACTACTTGCATATTGATTATATTTCAATTGTATCTTGATTTTAGGTTAGGTTACATTTCTGAATATGTTGATTACATGTATCAGTCTTGTAGGTTCATTACAAGGATTGATTGCGTATGTTCAAATACATGTGTTTATGTGTATGTGTAGTTGATTAGGAATTTGTAATGCATGTTGTTGCTTGCATGTGGCGATATGTACAACGGAGCAATGGTTGTTGTCATGCATAAGGTCATAGCATGCATTGTTGATATGGCCTCTCATTGATGATTGGACCCTAAGTAGAGTGATTTTTATGTGTTGATACGTTTATTTCCATATGTGTATATTTTGCAATGATTATGTTATACATGTATCATGTTGGTTTAGTAGTTATCGTGAGCATGTTAAAGGAAGAGATAAGGAGTTGTAAGGCAGATAATGATAAGATCATATAGGCACACCTGAAGAAATCAAATGTTAATGCTATACTTCTTTACAGTTTTTTAGATTCATAGTGACAAGGGCCACTTCAGATCAGCAATGGACATGAGGATAGAACTGATGGGGCATATGGTAGTATGTATTTTGGTAGACACATGTTACATAGATCTGATACAGTGAGAGATGGAATGTTTTTGGACACTCCAGATAGGAAGGGCGATGATTGTAGGTACTATTCTAGTTTTGGTTCTGATAAACATCATGATCATCATCACTATCATCCTTATAGGAGGAATGATAAGGGATAATTTCCATACGAATTCAATAAAAAAAAACCACCTACTTTTGATGGATATGTGAAGAAGATGGAAGAGGCAGAAACTTGGATACTTGGGATGAACAAATTCTTTGAGTTGAATGAGTACACAGATAACATGAAGGCCAAAATAGCTTTCTTTAGTTTAAAGTTAAAGAATACATCTAGTGGGAAGATGTTAAGTGGGTTAGAGACATCACGACAAATGACATGAGGTGGCAGGAGTTCAAGAGACTTTTCAGGAAGAAGTACTTGTCATAAAGGTAGTATGATAGTAAGGCTAAAGAATTCCATGAACTAAATATGTGATCAATGACAGATGAAGAGTACACAACCAAGTTTCTAGAGCTATTGAGGTATGTACCTTATATTACTGATGATAAGCCTAAATTTCATATTTTTTCAATGATTTTCCATTATCATTTCGAGAACAAATTAAGTATGATTCTCTTTGGTCATTTCAGGAAGTCATTGGGAAATTGAGGCATTGATATGAGTAGTCAAAGCGTAAGGATGAATCTCAACATGGATGGAAGGGAAAACACAGTGATAAAGGTAAATTGAAGCCTAAGAGAAAAAGGCCTCAACATGTAGATGAGAAGCAAAATGTGCCATTGTAAAAGAGATTTAATGCAGATAGAAAGGGACATGAGTCACAACAACAAAAACATTAGCATAGAGGTGAGGGCATTGGTTGGTTGGAGTGTTGGACATGTCATGATGAGCACTCTAGGATATATTGTCCGCAACATCAAGGTGGTAGGCCTAATATATACAGCGCATAGGAGGCACAAACTATTGTGGATGTTGGTCAGTATTCCACGTATCTATGCAATAGTTGAGAACAGGTAGGCAGAACACCAAACATCAATCATTGAGATGGATAGTAAGATTTGTGATCAATATATTTCTATTTTGATGGACCGTGGATATAATTATAACTCTGTTAGTCCTACCTTGGTGGATAAATGTTGTTTGATTAAGGAATTGTATGTAGAGTCTTGGTTATTACAGTTGGCTACAGGTACAAAGAAGCGAGTTCACCATTGGGTAAGAGCTTGCACACTTGATCTGAATGGTATGCCTACAACAACATATTTGAATGTATTACCATTGGGATCATACAATATGCTGTTGGGCATTGATTGGTTATATCTTTATAAAACAAGGTAGACTGCCATCATAAATTTATTGAGTGTGTTGATGACAATATGGGACCAAGAGTCTTGCAGGGTAAGAAGAAAGCCACATCAATTAGGATGGTGACAACTAGGAAGAAAAGTGTAGTCATAGGAAAGGGTGAAAGCTATTTGTAGTACACATTTCTAGTGATAATGGTAAGGAGGTTGATCATGTAGATGTGTTCAAAAAGTACCCAATTTTGCTGCAGTTTTAGGATGTATTTCATGAAGCTATTACAAAGTTGTGACCTCATAGGGAGGGAGAATTTTCTATTGAGTTAGTGGCAGGGGTATTTATATCATCAAAAGAACATTACAAGATGAGCACACCTGAGTTGGTTGAGTTTTACTTGCAGTTAAAGGGAATGTTGGACAAGGGATACATTAGGCCAAGTGTATCACCTTGGGGTACATCGGTCATTTTTGTGAAGAAGAAAGATGGTATGCTTAGATTATGCATTGATTACAATCATTTGAATAAAGTTACTATCAAGAAAAAATATCATTTGCTGAGGATTGATGACTCGTTCAATCAACTGAAGGGAGCAACAATGCTCTTGAAGATCAACTTCAGATCGAGATACCATCTAGTACACATCAAAGAGGGGGACATCTACAAGACGATGCTCAAGACCAGGTATGGGAATTATGAGTTTTTTGTTGTTCCATCTAGCTTAAGTAATGCTCCAACTACATTCATTTGTTTGGTGAATAATGTGTTGCATCCATATTTGGATAATTTTCTTATTGTGTTCATTGATGATATACTTGTATATTCCAAAAATGTTGAAAATCATGCCATGCATTTAGCAGCAGTGTTGGGGTTGTTGAGAGAGCATCAGTTGTACGCTAAGTTGAGCAAGTGTACTTTCTTTTAGAGTGAGGTGAATTACTTGGAGCATGTTGTCTCCATGGAAGGAATTGCAGAAGATCTAGAGAAGATAAGAGCCATCATGGAGTGGGTAGCTCCTAAGAGTGTGCATGAGGTGAGACCTTTCATGGGTTTGGCAGGCTTCATTACAGGTATCGAATTTCAAGTGTATTTTCCTTGGTAAACATGACATGCATGGGATTACATGTGTTTCTTTTCTACCATGGCATGGGTTTTACCAAGTGTGATATTATTTTCAGCCTAGCCTTGTCATTTTCTACTATGTTTGATGAGACGGGTTCTCTCATTTGTTTTATGTGGGATGGCCAGATTGGATTCAAAGCTGAGTGGGGTGAACCTCCGAATTGACAAACACATTGTATTATTGGTCCCCGAGCTAGACTGAGGATCATGAAGACACTGGCCTAGTCATCCCTTAACCACAATGTGGATTGCGATAAATTCAGATTGCGTGCCTCAGTGGGCCTAGGAATCCTTGCCAGTGAATGACAGGATATACAGTAAATCAAAGAGGTGGATTTTCTCTCTGTTGGGCCTAGTGTTTCTTGGGTGGGATGCATGGTAAATCCTGGATAGTATGTCTCAGTGTTTGGCTTAGTGATCCCTAAACCAGAATGTGGATGCATGGTAAATCTTGAGAGACTACGAGGCACTCAAATTCCTCATGGTGTACATAGAGAACTATGGTGGCATTTATGTTGATTGGTGTTTTTGATGTGTTCGATGAGTCCCACATTCATGATTGGAATATGGAAAGGGGCTGATTCGCTAAAGAGAGTCTTGGTTCAGCCAGTATATGGTCGGGTGGAACATGGTAGTCCCATCTCTACTTGGTTGATTTCATTCATTAATGAGAAATTCATTCCTTTGATTTTCATGTGTAAATTTATTGATATATATGTGGATTTTGATGGCTTATATGTTTATGGTATTTTTGTGCCTATTATCCTAGTTATATGTATATTTTATGATAGAATCTATGTATGGATCTCAGCATGTTTTTACTTGTATATGAATGGATAATGTGTGTATCACCTAATAGAGGATAATGCAGAAATTGACATAAGGGAACAATGTTTCATAGCGATTCTGAAATAGGTACGAGATCCCTACAGTTAATTATGTTGTTTACACCTGTAGGTTACATGTCGGTGATGTGTATGATGAAATGCATGTCATGGCTAGTAGGGGTCTGATTATGGTCTCATTCAGTTTATTTCTTGTCCATCATTTTTCCCTGTATTTTTACTAATTCTAAGCTATCACTCCATTCTAGGAAATGGAGTGGGTGCTGGGCCTAAACAGTGGCTTAAATCTCAAGGTCGCTAGCACATAACTAGCAATTTTTGTCTCTAGTCACTAGTAGGCAAGCTTGTGAGAGTGACTTTAGGTTGTTGGTCACTCAACCATAGAATGAGAGAAACTGTGGCCTAAGAGATCCACAACAACAGTGGGACCTAGGGAGATGATGCCTGAGTGGCTGACTTGTCTTCTAAGTATTCTTTTGATGATGTTGGGTTATTTTGTGTGATGTTCCATTGATTTCACTTCCTTAAGCTCACATTGGAGGTCTAATCTAATCATAGTAGCCGCTCATCTCATGTTTACCCTAGTTGGCATGGTTGCTTGAGTGGATGCGGGAGGAGGGTGTAACATAGTTGTCCCCCACATTTATTCACTATTGGTCAAATTTTTATAGAGGGTTGTCTGCACATCCCATGTTCCGAAAATATACGAATTACTTTCCTTTAAATTTTCTCCTTTTTCCTTGGGGTTTTCCCAAAACAAGGTTGGTCCTCATCCCTCTCTTGCAAATGAATCAATTCAAAAATCACTAAGCCATTAAAACTCACCAACCATCCTTCAAATGTCATCAAAACAGTTCATACTTTACGATGGCAAAAAAAAAAAAACTTTCAACATCCCAAGTAAGTAGGTTCGCCAAGCTTTGGAATCCATTTCCCTTGAATCAACGCATTTTGTTAGAGATTTACATGAAACATTACGATGCATTTCAGAATTAGAAAATGACCAGGCCTCTCACAAACCCATTCCCCTTAAGGGAAAAACATATTCGATGCTCATTGTCCATATACGATACAAAAGACACACTTTAAAATAGGTGAACTATTCCATAGAACTTTATATACTTAGCTCTTCAAACTATCTAAAAAAAATTATGCATTTTCTTCAACGAACAAATAAAATTACATGATAAACATCAATTTATAATTCAACATTATTGTAATCATCCCACTTGTTGTCTTTTCATGCTCTATATGTGTCTACTTCAACTTGGATTTGTTATTTTTCTTGGAGTATTTCCTACCTCCAATGTCCATTATTACCATCTTGTGCTCCTTATTCGTTCAACACACAATTGTTGGCTCATTTCTTCCTAGGAACACCCTAATATGCTTCTTATTTCAAGCCAAAAATACTAATGGCAAAAAAAATATATATATTTATCAACCCTCCATTCTTTTCTTCCCACTTCCTTGCACAATCTGGTCACCCTCTATCATGCAGTCGTTCACCTTTGAAGTTCAATAAACGCCTTCTCTGCTTCTCAGTCCCTTAGGTGATCAATTCCATATCAAGGTTTCCTCATGTCAAAAGGTCTCAAAGCCAACACATGCCCCTACCTCAAACTACCATACCAGTCATAGCATGCTTTTATGGAAATATGTTGGCATCATTGGTTCTAGTGTCCCACAATGGCCCCATCACTAAAAAAATTTCACTAGTTAACCATTGCATGCTTTTCATTCCTTTCTTATTGATTTTATCAACCTTGCATCTAGCTCCAATCACCTGAACTGGGCAATATTCCATTATTTCATACATCAAATCGTATAAATTTCCATTACATTCACCATAAGGAATTGTAATAAATTCAGATAATACCTCATTGATAACTTTTGAATGATGTGGCATTTGTGATTCTATTTTGGTTCCTGTCATAAGTCAAATTAGCCCATGGGTCAAATCATCATGTATAAAATTATCACAGCTGGTAAGTTGAACACCTAACCATCATAAATCATAACCTTAAGATTATGTTCATAATTTAGAAATTCAAAACTAAAAGAAATACTAATACTTATCTTAATTTGTTCATTTATTCTTCTTTTACCCTCACTAAATTGGTTGCTAGACCCAATAAGCATCCAATGGTTTTCTCTATTCGTATACACATACTAGAGCAATTTCCAAACCTGGAAAGGACCTAATTCATTTGTTTTATTCTCTTCTCTTCAACTTACATACGTTGGATTAGTTTTCCAAGCAATAAGGAAATCTAGAGCCATGCCTCTACCATCAATCATTAACATAATCTAGAGGCTCGCCTCCACCTTGTGATGAGAACAAACACACACACACACACACACACACACGCACACACACACACACACACACACACACACACACACACACACACACACACACACATATGTTCACTACAGCGCGAATATGGGCACTACCAAAACAGGAAGTCACTATCCAACCAAGTAGTCTTCTATCAACAGAATATTATCATCGAGAATCCATAGGTTAACCTGTCTCAACTTGACACATTACACACGACAAGGGCTCAGAAGCTCCCATACCATCCTATCCAAACAAATAGTAGAACACATATACATATACATGTGGCACAATACAACATATACACATATATAAAATAACATGTACACATGGAATAATACAAAATTTATAACCTTCTAACAAACTGCAGTTTTATAGTCTCATATCACTGACAATATAGAGAGTATACCATGTCCATTCATATAATTAAGGAATCTAAAGGATACAAGGCCTCCACCAAAGTTGGGAATCCAGAGGACCCTGTTCCTTCATCTAATTATTTCATTTTTCCATGCCTATCCTAGCATGTCGTAGATCACACTGCTTTCATTTTACTAATATATCTTACAATATTCCATGTTCATGATATAAAAATGAGTACAACATTGAAATCATAATGACATGATTTTAAAATAATAATAATCTAAAGCTACTTTTTCCCACTTGATTCCTCACATAATTGGGAATCGAAAACATCCCATCCATTCATATGCTAATTGTACAAGCACAACGAAACATTATTTCACAAGTATGATCGAGACAATAACTTTTGAATCACAATGGATACATTTACACTTATTCAGTCATCGCCGTGATCATGAACACAACACAATCACATGTGTGCACAAAGTCACGGTTAATATAACTTCCTTAATTTGTGCAAAGCACAAATAACATTGATATCAACAGTTCCCAACTTTTCCAAGGCATTTATTAGCTCCAAACCATTTATTTTACCTTTCCTTTTTCTATCAAAATTATCAATTGATATTGTTGCTTCTCCAATGACCAATATTTGTATGAACCTCAAATGTCTTGTTCCCATTGTTCACACCCACGAACATAGTTCTACCAAAGTTTTTGTCAATGGCCTTTCGTTACCACTTTCCCGATAATGTTTTCTGTGACAAAGAACCCATGAATTATCCTCACAATTTACTCAATTTACCTTTCCTGTTACCTTTTTCATGGTTGTCATGTCATTGTCCATTTATTCCCATGGAACCAACCAACCGACTAGCTATCATATTTTTCCTTCCGACATTCAACTACCCTTTATCCATGCTTGATCCCAATTATACATTTCCTCTTGGGTTCTACTCAGCCCTTCCTAAGCTCCATTAGTTCTCTTTCCCCAACAAATTCCCATTACCCCAAAACATAGAAGGCAAGAACAAGTGGAAAATCAAGGAATAATAGAAGTCAAACCAGCAATACAAAACCATAAACAAAGTGGCATGACCATACACTAATCAATAGTAAAAAATGACATATCAAACATAAAATCAGTAGAGGAACCAAAAAAGTCAAATGCTCAACAACCATGATCACTCAATCCCCACGACTTTTTTTTTCAATATTTCATGAATAAAACCGTAGCCTTATCCTACATCAAAATTTCATCGAAGCCCTTTTAAACTTGCAATTCTCCTGCAATTCATTTCAAGTGGAATCCTTCAATAATTATTAGAGTGTATTGAGGGAAAGCCCCCATCCTCTTCCATGTCTTACAACATCAACCTTTTCTGCCTCAAGTGCATGAGAGATCTAGCAAGCTAGTCTCCCTTTGTTGTGCTAAATCTTCCATTACATTGTCATGTACACACAATTATTAGTACATTAGTAAATATAAACAAATATATTAGTTTCCTTGCTCTGTTTTACCAAGCATGTTTCCCTAAAACTGTAGACAAGCCTCAATTTGCACATTAAGCACATGTCTGAAATTCAAGACAAGTGAATCAAGCATCTTAGTTTATGCATATTCATGCCCTTGCAAGATTAAAACCCATATTTTTTATCCAAGAGATATTGGCACGAATTACTATTGGCCTCTCTATAAAGACCCATATTAGAAGCTATCAAAATTGACTTTCACAATTTAAAATAATGTCAACCTTTATCCATAACCATTTTTTAGAGGATTTTATTTCTTTGTCGAGTTCAGCTATAAATTGAAACATTTGCTAAGACAACCTCAACATCATTAATTTCATTCAGTCTCTATACTAATACCAAAGAAAGTATTTAAATTCAACCTTTAGACAAAGTCTAGAAACACCAAAGCATTTCATAAAAATTGACCATCATATGCAATGACATCATCAACATATTTAACCATGTCCTTATTATCTGAGCTGCATGACTTAGTGAGGGAATCGTCATCATGTGAAATGTTTGCTAGTGCTTTGTAAGTCAAGATAGACTCTAGTGTCACAATCTCATTATATATGCTGCATTATTTAGTTGTTTTATACTAGTGTTGATGGTGCTAGACGCACCAACATTTAGGGGATCTCCCCGATATGAACGCCCAATTATACCTCACATCGTTTGGTGTAGGAGTCCCATCTAGAATATGGTATGGTTTCCAATGTAGTGGGTTTTAATAATGTTCCTTGGCTCCAATAATGCATAGAGTGATGTATAATGACTTTAGTGAGAACAAGTGTGTGACCCTGCGAAAATGGAAAATGAGTGAACCCCTTAGAATCCTGTAATAGTACATAGTTTGAAAGGAACACGAGCCTAAATGACATCACAAGATAATATGCGAAATAGTTCATAATTTAATAATGATGAATTAAACAACACCATGCACTCAACATGATTCATACCAATGCAAAAAAAGTAGTTCACAAGCATAAGCATAAGTTAAATAGTATACATTGAAAACATAACAACAAAAATCCTACTATGTTTAGAACATATGCAAGAAAATGTGTCATCTTTGAGCTTTTATTAAGTGAAAGCTCCAATTATCCATATAGGATTGACGAACCACTAGATGTAATAGTAGAACATGGAGTCAACATCACCTTCTCCTCCAAAGAAATATACTTCATCTATGCTATGCAAAAGCCAAGGTTCTCAAAAAAATCCCAAGCTTCCGACTCTAAGCCTAAGCCTACCCAAAATCTTGGCTCCCCAAAAGCCCTTTACATGAGTTATGATGGTAAATTTATAACAAGATGTGGTGACTCTTCAAGTCCCCTTTCTAACTTTCACACTTCCCTCATGACTCTTTAACTTCTGTGAACAATAAGACATCACATTACATTGTAACTCTTCACATTCCAATATTGTCTCTTGGAATTCCACTTACGAATTACAAAATGAAATTACAATTTACACTCATACCCATATAAGAGAAAATAGGGTATAGCCAACTCGACAACCTAACAAGAAAAAACACTATGAAGCTTGAGTTTGGGGAAACTCAAGCTCAAAAATTTCCACTTGATGTCTATTGGTCATGTATCGGTTCTAATATTGGTATTGTGTGATGACATACCTGCGCTGTGAGATGGTGTCTGGTTAGAAGTAGACTATAGCCTCCATGGCATTAGCATAGAATTATTTGGAACTAGTTTGAACTTCCTTCTAGAGTATGAGCAACATTGTTCTCACTTAGACAGTGCCACCAATGTACTTTTTCATATTCTCTCTATTCACCTTCAAATATTCCTTGGTGGTAACTTGTATAAACTGCTCCATGTATTCTTCTATCTCCTTCCTCACCTTGTTCCTGGGTTTGGCTTTACTGAGTGAGAAAACTAATGGGATTATGTGGGACTTCATCAATAAATCTAAATCATTGTAAAATTATGCATACAAGGCCTAAACGTTACCAATGAATGAGGCAATTTATTTGTTATTTTGGATCAACATGTGCATTCTTGCTTTCTCCAGCTTTTCTTGTTGCTTCATTTTCTTGCCCAAGTCAATCGATTCCCCTTTGTATCACATTGATCATAAATGCATGATAATGATGATAGCTTGTACATTCTTGAGAGCTTTCAGAAAGTCTTTTCACTGCTTGTAAGGTACCATGTTACCAACCATCAATATTATACTAAGGATGACTCAAAATGCGATATCAGTTTAAGTTTTTAATACGCTAAAGTTAATGCAAGGTTATACATCTATATTTTTATTTTTATTTTTATTCGTACTATTTACAATACATACTAATTACTACTAACTAACTAACCCATGATAATATTAAACTTCTCACTAAGGCTACAGGGTCATGGTTTCTCAAGATACAAAACTTACAACCATAAGTCTTAAAATCACATTTAAATGATAGATTTTTTAGTGGGATAAATAATATCAATATTTACAAACCACATTTTCCAATAAGCTAATTGTTCATTCTATTTCAATTAAGAGTGTTTAAGAGTGACTAATTTGATTTTTTTCTAGATAATATGCCTGTGAATTCTTTGGTAAAACAAAGGGAAGAAAAACAAGATAATTCAACTTATAAAGGAGTGGTTTCCAATTATTATGAGTTCATATGTGAGCTAACAATTAGAACATTTCACCTAACCAATTTTCCTTCCATGGATTTTTACTTCAATGGAATCATCATGCTTATTCTTTGAGATATTTCCAAAAACACCTTGGTTGCAAATCATAAATCTACTTAGTCATTTTTATAGACAATTCATAGATGTAATTAGCTACAACCATTGAAGCATTATGTCAAAAAATTTGCAAGCATGAAATCTACAACCATTGAGGAATTTTTTCAAACACTTACAACCATAAGCCTTAAAGCAATTTCACCAAATTTAACTAACATGAATCTATGATTACATCATTTTTTTTTTGTCAGTGATGCCAAGAAGTGAACCTAATACATAAGTAGAAATGTCATCGATCTTGATTGCTGCATATACAAAATAATTAGACACATAATTACTATAAATATTTAATAATTTTTACAAATAGCTCGTAGTGATGTAGATATAGTCATTGGGAATTTTGAACAATAGTTAGAAGTCACAAAACAAGCTGCTAACTATTAAACTATCAAACAAGAAGTCACAAGTTTATTAAACTATACATGTATTAACCATTGATAATTTACAATAATAATTCCAATTTTATGTAACAGAATGATTTCATAGAAAGAGATTACTAGATAAATCACAACTACAAAAAAAGGAAGCAAGACAAACCACCAAGCAGCAATAGCAAATCTGACAATGAATTTATACAACTCAAAAAATGGGATTATGCTCCAATGAGAGTATGCTCCAGCTCCAAATCCCTTACTGTTGGGTCCCTATAATACTAGTGATTACCCCATTACTATTGTAGTTATACCCCTTATTTATATTGTTGTGCCCCTATTACCCCCATATTGTTATTTCTGTGCCCCATAGAATCCCTCTATTGTTATTTTTGTGGCTTTATATTATTATTGTTAGGTCGGCTGGATTACATGGTGACTACTTAGACTATATATAGAAAGGAGGATTTGTCATTTGTATCATCCAAGAATTGTTCATTTATGTAATGTAAAGGAGGTTGCCCCCTCGAAGAGGCTGAATTCTAAGGCGTTGATCTATCTTTTCTATCTTTTCTTGAGCTGGTTTCATAACATTTGGTATCAGAGCTTTGGATTCTAGGGTTTCGCTGCTCCAAATAGGTCATCGTGGCATTTTCGCTATAACTTTTTTTATGTAACGTTTCAGAAGTCGCAAAAAAAACCCATTTGAGAAGAATTGGCGCTGAAATTTGGGTCCGAATTTCAGAGCTTTTAGCGCGATATTTTCGGAGATATGATCTGAGGAATTTGGCCTTTTTGCAGACTCCTGAATTACATTCAAAACAGGTGACCTGGGGAAAATCGTCATAACTCTCTCTCTGAGGATCGGATTGAAATTTCGTAAAAAGGTACAGAAAGAGGACGGACTGTAGTTTTTGGTGGGTGAGTTTCAGATTCAAAGGTTGAAACAGTGACTCGGGCACGTCGTACAAGTTCGCTCTACTGAACCAGTCTAAAAGCAAGTCACTGTGGGAGATTTCACATAACTCTTCCTTGGAGAATCCAATTTGGCTCAGACTTGTGGCATTGGAAAGAGGACGCAAAAGGCTACTACAGATAGCAATTTCAGAACTAGATGATCCGAAATTACAGAGATACATCAGATTCAATATCAGGCTTCTATAAAGTGAAAAAAGGTGTGTAGTTTTTTTTTAAATTTTTGTGTAAGCTTGGTTTAACAGAATTCAAAGGGCATAGTAAAGCATTATTATCGGTAACTGATGCCCCGAGGAAAGAAAATGCAAACACCTAGTAAGGAACCTGAAAGCTCTAGCATGACTCATGAAGAAGAGGAAGAAATGCTACATGATATATCAAAATTACAAGAACAAGTGCAACAAATGTCACGCTCACAAAAGCTAACAAAAGCTAAGATAAGTGGCGTGGAATCTAAGATAAATGGCATGGAATCTAAGGTAAATGGCGTGGAATCTAAGATAAAGGGCATGGAAGCTAAGATGGATGGCATGGAAGCTAAGATGGACGGCATGGAAGCTAAGATGGATGGCATGGAAGCTAAGGTGAATGGCATGGACGCTAAAATTGATGGCATGGATGATAAGATGGATGAATTGAAGAAGTTGCTACAAGAAAGGGTCACTAATGGTGAAAAGGTAGTAAAGGAAACTCATGATGAGAACAAAAGAAATGTTAATCATGATTCCATAGACTCTAATGTTGGATCGAAGACTCACCATGTTCCAAAAATCGATATGAGGAAGTTTGATGGCAAGGATCCCGCCACATGGATATTACAGATGGAGCAATTCTTCGATCTCAATAATGTGCAAAACACACAAAAGGTACGTATGGAAACTTTATATTTGGAACCAAATCAGTTTGTATGGTATCAATGGCTTTGTTCTCGTAAACAATTTATCACTTGGGCAATTTTTACGGAAGAATTGATAGCACATTATGAGGATACAAAAAGCAACACTTTTTTTAGCCAATTGATAAGTCTCAAACAAAAGGGTTCAATAATGGAGCACATTGAGGAGTTCCAAAAATTGAACATAAGGGTAAAAGATATTCCAGAGGAGCATAGGATTGATGTGTTCATAGGGTCTTTAAAGGATAATATCCAACATGATGTGCGCCTTTGGGAACCTGATTCATTAGAGAAGGCATTCAGGTTAGCAAGAAAAATGGAAAGCAAAATTATGGCAACTAGGAAGCATACCATTCACAACTATAAAGACGGAAGTGTTGTTGCCCATAGTCTTCCACAACCTACAAGGTTGACACCACAACAATTGGAAGAAAAAAGAGCAAAAGGGCTTTGTTACAATTGTGATAGCAAATACACAAAAGGTCATAAGTGTGCTGAGAAGAAATTATTCTACATAGATTGTGAAGAGGAAGAAGAAAAGGAGCAAGAAAGGTCAAAAGAAGAGGATATATTCCAGGAACAAAGCCTAGATGAAGAACAAATAAATCCGACCATATCTTGTAATGCATTGGCGGGAATTACCACTCCTCAAACCATCAAGATAGAAGGACAAATCAAGAAAAAAAGGTAATAGTGTTGATTGATTCAGGAAGCACCCACAATTTTATTCATTGTAGGGTAGCAAAAGAATTGAATTGCTTCCTATATCCAGCACCAGAGTGTCAAGTGATGATTGCAAATGGAGGAACAATAAATTGCTCTGGAAAGTGCCATAATATCAAGCTATCCATGGGAGAATATGTATTGACTAGCCCAATGCTTTCCATTCCAATGGGAGGTGCGGATGTTGTACTAGGAGTCCAATGGCTACAATCCTTGGGTACAATAGCTTTTAATTTTCAAGAACTTTTCATAAAATTTTCTTCGGAAGGAAAGGAAGTTGAATTAAGGGGTATTGCAGGGAAACCAGGAAAGATAATCAGCTCTAATGGTATGACAAAGCTTCTAAAAAAGGAGCAAAGAGGTGTAATTGCACAATTATGTTCGCTAGATGTTTCCACATTGGAATCATCTATTTCTCCAGATCTCCAAAAAGTCTTGGACAATCATTCCAAGGTATTTGAGACTCCCAAGGGTCTCCCACCTATGCGTGATCATGATCATGCTATTCATCTGATTCCAGGAAGTGTTCCTCCAAACATCAGGCCGTACAGATATCCCTATGTCCAAAAAAGTGAAATTGAACGTATGGTTGCAGAAATGCTAGAGGCTGGTATAATTCAACCGAGTCAAAGTTCTTTCTCAGCTCCAGTAGTATTGGTGCACAAGAAGGATGGATCATGGCGCATGTGTCCAGATTATAGGGAGCTCAACAAGCTCACTATTAAAGATAAGTTCCCCATTCCTGTTATTGATGAATTACTGGATGAATTGCATGGATCAATTTACTTCACCAAGTTGGATCTTCGTTCGGGATATCATCAAATCAGAATGAAGATTGAAGACATTCCAAAAACGGCATTTAGAACTCATGAGGGTCATTATGAATTTTTGGTCATGCCTTTTGGCCTTACCAATGCACCTTCAACATTTCAAGGTTTGATGAATTCAATTTTCAAACCATTCCTTAGAAAATTTGTGTTAGTATTTTTTGATGATATACTAATCTACAGCAAGTCTTGGAAGGATCATGTTGAACATGTTGACAGGGTGCTACAACTATTGGAGGAGAAACAATTATATGCAAAAAGATCCAAATGTTTCTTTGGAGTCCAGGAGGTGGAATATTTGGGTCATATTGTATCTCATGAAGGAGTTAAGGTAGACCCTAGCAAAATTAAAGCCATTAAGGAATGGAAAATCCCCACATCCATAAAGCATCTGCGAGGATTTCTTGGGTTGACAGGGTATTATCGCAAGTTTGTTAAGAATTATGGGAGAATAGCAGCACCTCTAACAACATTATTGAAGAAAGATTCATTTTCATGGACTCCGGAAGCAACAAAGGCCTTTGAACATCTTAAAGAGGCAATGTGCCAAGCACCGGTCTTAGCTACACCGGACTTCACAAAAACCTTTATTGTGGAATGTGATGCTTCAGGAAATGGAATTGGTGCTGTTCTAATGCAAGATGAAAGACCCATTGCTTTTGAAAGTCGTCCAATCAAGGGAAAGTTTTTAAGAAAAGCTATTTATGAGAAGGAAATGTTGGCAATACTCCATGCACTTAAGAAATGGCGACCCTACCTAATGGGAAGACACTTCAAGGTAAAAACGGATCATGATAGCCTTAAATACTTTTTAGAACAAAGATTATCCTCTGAAGAGCAACAAAAGTGGGTCACAAAGATGTTGGGTTATGACTTTGAAATCATCTACAAAAAAGGGAAGCAAAATGTGGTGGCAGATGCACTCTCAAGAAAGGATGAGGATGTGGAAGCATTGTTGTGTGCCATTTCTATTATCCAACCAGATTGGATAAACGAAGCAAGGGAGGAATGGAAGAATGACGAAGAAGTGTGGGCACTTATTCGAAAGCTACAACAAGATTCCAGTACTTCTGATACATTTAGCTGGAAAAATGATTCGTTATGGTACAAAGATCGCTTATACCTCTGTAAGAATTCCCAGCTAAAACAAAAGATTCTTATGGAATTGCACACTTCTCCCTTAGGAGGGCACTCAGGATTTTTAAAAACTTACCACAGGGTTAAGAAGGAATTTTTTTGGGATGGCCTTAAATCAGATATTCAAAAGTTTGTGGCAGAATGTTTGGTTTTCCAGCAAAATAAAGTTGAAACAATTAAGACACCGGGTCTATTACAACCTTTATCCATTCCAAGCCAACGTTGGGAGGAGGTTTCAATGGATTTTATCACAGGTTTACCCAAGTCTGAGGGAAAGAGTGTCATCATGGTGGTAGTTGACAGACTTACCAAGTATGCACACTTTTGTGCATTATCACATCCATTTAAAGCCAGTACAGTTTCTACTGCATTTATGGAAACAGTTCAAAAGCTACATGGAAACCCAAAGATTATTGTAAGTGACAGAGATCCCATTTTCACTGGAAATTTTTGGACAGAATTATTTTCTTGTCTTGGTACTCAGTTAGCTCATAGCTCATCTTATCATCCTCAATCTGATGGGCAAACTGAGATAGTAAACAAATGTTTGGAAGGATATCTTCGTTGCTTTGTATCTGATAAACAGACACAATGGGTCAAATGGTTGCCTCTGGCTGAATGGTGGTATAACACTTCCTTCCATACAGCAACAAAAATGACCCCATTTATGGCACTTTATGGGTATCAACCACCATCCATCACATCATATTTAAGAGAAAATTCTAAGGTTCAGGCAGTGGAACATCACATCGAACATCAACAACAAGTCCTCCAACTCTTAAAGGATAACCTCGTGTTGGCACAAAATAGAATGAAACAACAGGCAGATCAACATCGCAGTGAAAGAAGTTTTGATGTAGGTGATTGGGTATTCCTACGGCTACAACCATATAAGCAAATGTCCCTAAAGCAAGCTAAGAAGGATAATAAATTATCACCAAAGTATTATGGTCCATACAAGGTGTTGCAAAAGATTGGTACTATGGCATACAAATTGGAGCTTCCTGCAGCTTCTCGATTGCACCCAGTTTTCCATGTTTCATGTTTAAAGAAGGTTATAGGTGAAAAGCTTCCAATTCAAACAATATTGCCAGAACTTGATGAGGAAGGAAAAATTATATTGGAACCAGAAGCAGTCACAGAAACAAGAACTCGACAGCTACGAAATCGATCAATTTCAGAGTATCTTATCAAGTGGAAGAACTTATCCGCTGAAGATTCCACATGGGAGGATGAGAATTTTATGCAGAAGTATCCAGAACTACTCAAGCGTTGAGGACAACACTTTTTTGAAGGAGAGGGGCATGTTGGGTCCCTATAATACTAGTGATTACCCCATTACTATTGTAGTTATACCCCTTATTTATATTGTTGTGCCCCTATTACCCCCATATTGTTATTTCTGTGCCCCATAGAATCCCTCTATTGTTATTTTTGTGGCTTTATATTATTATTGTTAGGTCGGCTGGATTACATGGTGACTACTTAGACTCCTATATATAGAAAGGAGGTTTTGTCATTTGTATCATCCAAGAATTGTTCATTTATGTAATGTAAAGGAGGTTTCCCCCTCGAAGAGGCTGAATTCTAAGGCGTTGATCTATCTTTTCTATCTTTTCTTGAGCTGGTTTCATAACACTTACCAACTCATTGTTAACCACCCAGATTTCCTCCCAACCATATCCAAGAAGAACTTATTCCCCTGGAACCCCTGAGCTACAAAATCTTACAAGAAGTACCAAAAGACAACAGTAGAGAGATTTGCAAGGCAAACTAAGGAAGCAAATTTTCACTTCCTCTCAATACCACTCATGGCCAACCTCAATAGCTAAAGATCTTAGGATTTTCAGAATAATTTTAGATTTATTATGGAAGAAGTTGGCTACTCTCCATATCTCTCCCTCTTACTATTTTCCTCAAGTATCTTCCACTCTTGGCCTCCTAATCCTCAAGTGAGAATACATGAGACTCATATATAGGAGGAGCAACCAATTCTTGTCATAAAGGAATAGTAATGTGCATGCATTGGATTCCATTTAGAGGAGTGTAACTTATGCCATTAAGGAGAGGTATGCATGCCTTAGTTAAGGAGAGTGTAACATATTCATTAAAGAGAGCATAAGCGTAATATTTTATGACATATCTTTAATGAGTGAAAAGGAATATGCCATTCTTTGATGAGTGCATAAAAAAGAGTATAATGAATTATTTAAGAGAGAGAGAGAGAGAGAGAGAGAGAGAGAGAGAGAGAGAGAGAGAGAGCCATGAGACTCATGAAGGAGATGTGTGAATTGATTCAGGAGAGAAAATTGACTTGTAATTCCTTTCTAATAATAATATCATAGTCTTGTAAAAGATAATAATAATATTAATAATATTGAGGATTCAATCAAGATTGAACTCTTACGATTAATTAATGATAAGTTAATTTGTTTTTCTTCAACTCCTCTTGATTACCAATTTATGTAAAGTGATTTACTATTTTTGGAAAGTCATGCTTGAGATGTTGGACATGACTTTCTATTTTTAGAAAACCATTCCAGAATTGTGAGAATGAAATTTTATTTCAGGAAATTCATCCATGAGTGGTATTTTTATTCTGGAGAATCGGGATTATACACCCCTATTTCATGCATCTCTATTCCTTAGTAGATTGAGCACTTTGTGCCCTGATCTACTCCAAAGATCCAAGCTTCCACAACTTGATCTTTTTAAATATTCAGGACTCCACACCCTAAACACACAAGACTCCACGTCTTTATAGTTCTTGGATTTAGGACTCCACACCCTAATTTCCATGCCCTCTCATCTACTATGCTTTGAAAATTTGCATTTCTCCTTATGGTACTGATTGTGAGATTTTACCCATCTGATGGTTTGCTAGTAAGGCCTCGTTCAAATACCTGCACACATTACAATGTCATAGACCGAAGGAATAAAATGAATTTCGTAATGAAATTAGCTTAATCACATATTACCTAGAATGGTGCATGGCTTCCACAATCATTTTGGTTTTTGAAAAATGACTTCCACAGTCATTCATAATTCAACATCCTTGTTGGAAAATGAATAGGTACCCTACCACATCCTACCTAGTACAATATTAGACATATATAATCACATAAATCATGTATCATCTATAAATCATAATTAACCATGTATTCCGCATAACCATGAGAATCCATGGGTATATGTGTCGCAATATTGGATCACCATCCATGTCATACATGTTAGTGCCTGGATCTACCTTAGGCTGAAGGAAGGCAGGTTTAGGGTAACATCAAACCACACTTAACCTGGTAGCTAGCCCTACCAGGTCGGGAGAGGACTCTCTCCTTATCAATCTCAATTAGGATATTGGCAACTAGGGCTTGAGATTATTGAATTTAATGTAGATTTTAGGTTAGGTATAGTAGCTTATGGTTTTTGGTTTGCTTTTTAGATTTTGGTTGCTGGGTCAATTGTAGGAGGCAGATTAGGACCAGGAAATCAACTCAGGGATACAGTCTTGTTCTCTGGGGCAAGGTAGAAAATGGTTTATGTACTAGAAATGGATTAAGATGGTAGATTAAGATAGATGAGGAGTTGAGGATGGCATAAAAAAACTATGAATCCTCTTCAAATAGTTGAAAACATTGAAAAGCAAATGCATTCCCAAGACAAAGCACAACAATGTATTTTGTCCATTCACCTTGATTCGTTTAGTTTTAGAAGAGAAAGATGGATTTGGGTACATATAAAACATAAGAAAAAATCCTTACAAAGAATAAATAATTTGTAAGCTCACTGTCACAAGAATCCCACAAAAATAGCTATGAAACCTAGTTTTATTCCTTGCCAAACTGTTGATACAAATGTTCAATGAGTGCCAACACTTCTGCCAAAGTCCAACCTTTACAAATGACTAAGAAATTACATGATATAGGCAAGGAAACCACTCATGATAGCTATCGGGGTTTAATCCATGAGAAAATGGGTGGTTTCGACCATATCTAAACTAGGAACACAAAAGTAGGCAGTGGAACATCTTGCCTCTAAAGCATAGGGAACCAATTCATTACAACTCAAAACCACTTGGAACTTGATGTATCTATCCTATGAGGTGATTTTCATCTATAATTACATCAAATACATCATTTACCATGCATACATTTACCTAAAGAAGAATAAAAGTCAACCACTAAAGAATCTGGGAGAAATTTTGAGTTTTAGGCAAAATTGGCAAAATCTGCTTGATGCGCAATGCCCTGAGCCTGATGCGCAGTGCCTTTTAAAAACTACTTTTGGAGGCCTTGCACTTCACCAAATTAGGCCCAAGATAGCTTGTTGGAAAGCTATGCCTATCTAGGTTTTGGAACATCTTGAATTTCCTAATTTGGGGTTTAGTTTCCCCTTCAAACATCTTTTCTTCCAAGACTGCTTCCTGTGGGTCCAAAAAGTGGCAAAGACGGCATTTTTTGAGTGTTTTTTGCCCTTTTGGTGGCCTAGATCTTCTCCAAAATAGATGAAACTTTTTGGGTTTGGTTATTGTTTTAATGTTGAATCCAAATCTGTAAGCCATTTGTCAAGAGGATGCACCAATTCAATGCGCAGCGCTGGTGGCACTACGCATCAGCCAGAATTTCCTGTGTTTCTATTTTCAGAAATGCAAAATGACAAAAAAATTCCAAATTTTCCTCAAATTTGGTAAGTGGCAAACTCATTAAGTTCTTTGTTGAGTTAATAAAGCTTCATCCAATATTTTGAGTTTATCATGCTCTTTCTTCCTCAAAACTCCTCTTAGCTTGGCTTTTAGCCTATGTACCCTTATTTTGCAAATATTGTTCCGAGTTAAGTAGTGATAAGCCATATGGCACAACATTCTCTTCTCTTTGTTGGATTTCTCAAGAAACTTCTCAAGATGATTGTTAACCCTTTCCAACCATGTCTCTCAGTGATTCTAAATTTCTTTCTCAAGGGAGGTCATCTCGATCTTTGTTTTCTTGGCCTCTTGCCTATCTTCCCTAATCATCTGCAGCTCCATAATAGCTTGCTTATTTGTCAATTGTTTGTTTTCTTGCTCAAGATAGTTAATGATCCATTTGGCCCTCTCAAGGTTAAGTGATAATGCTTGTATTTTAGCCTCCTCTTTGATAATCATGTCCTTGAGTCTTGAGCTTTGAGAGCCCAAATCAGTAACATCCTCATCAGTCAAAATAAACTCTCTGTCTTTCCCTTCAGTAGGGCCCTCCTCATACATATTTTGCTTCCATTTATCTTTGCTCTTCAACTACTATCCAACGTATCTAGCTGGAGGAGAAGGCAAAGCCCCTTCCACCCCCAATGGAGATAGCATTTGCCTGTGTTCTGGTGAAGAAAGTGAGACCGCTTCCACCCTTAGTGGAGATAGTACTGGTTTGGCAGCTGCAAAGAGCATCCTAGTGCCTCTTTCATATGTGACAAACATACAAACCTCCTTTGTTTTATTCTCGGTCTCCTTTTGTTGCTCGTAAGGTTCACCTTCCTCTTGGGGATTTGAAAATATTTGAGGCTCCTTGAAGCACTCATGGGTAATGAAAGTTTCCCATGGCATTCCAAACTGAGTGAGCTAATGCAAAACAATAACTTTTATGACAGAAAAATGATAAATTCTATTGAGTTGCTATGGATATGGTTTTCTCTTTGCAATCACTGTCATCCTCTCTATGTTTTTGCATATGAAATGTAAGGGATGCTCATCATTCTGACCCTAGAGAAGTGCATGAGCAATCTAATGTGATAGGCATAAAGTTTGGAGAACCTACCCTCACATGTAAAGTATTTAATAATAAGTTTCATGAGTGGAACATACCAATCATCCAGGAATTTAAAGGGAAACACCCTGCTGAGTTTGCCATGGTCCTTGGCCTTCATATAAGGCTCATAATGATCCTTACTAATATTTTGCCTTTTGTTCCACTTTTCCCCTACATCTGGAATTCTTGTGGCCTCTACAATGACAGTTGGTGAAAGAGTGAAGTTTAATCCAACAATATATACCATATTGTTATCCATGTTTATCACAAACTACCTTGCTAACTCATGGTGAAATTTGACCCTCTCAACCATTTCACAAAACTCAAAACAGGACTAATATCTTAAACATGTGGTGACTAGTGGGCAAGCAAGGAGTTCACTTATGCTGATAGTTTCCTCCCTGATGATTTTTCCAACTTTCTGAGGCTTCCTGGACAGCACATTTCTTTCCCTTGAGCTATCACTAAGTGTGTCTTCTTCAAAATCTGATTCATTGCTTCTTTCCATGCTTGTCTCTATGAGAATAATCGATGTAGTGAAGATATGGTGAATAATGGATAATAGGTGGGAATAAAAGGTGAGTATGAAGATATTTTGTTAATGGAACAATAGTAATGAGATGAGGTAGGGGAATGAATGGAAGGATTTGGGGAGCTAGGGTTTTAATTTATGAGGGACTTAGCGTTTAATAAAGAGGATTAGTTTCTTAGGGAAAAAGGAAAAGGGAAAAGAGAATCAAGGGGTTGTTTTAGTGCAATGGAATTGGGAAAAGGGACAAGGGATCATGGTTTTGTAATGATGTGAAATAGGCTATGGAGGCAAGCTAGGGTTTGACCTTTAGGAAGCAAAAAACATGAACAAAACATGAAAAACCCTATTTAAGCTTAGGATATATGAACACTTACTTGTTAGGAGGTGAATGCAACATTTGGGAAGATTTGAGATGAATTTGTGTGGTTTTGAAACCTCACTGGCCAATGCACAGCGCACTGAGCCAAATTCGCAGTGCCTACCTAATGCGCAATGCCAATGTATTTTTACACAGGGAAAAGTTGCTTGATGTGCAGTGCCCCTTTGATGTGTAGCATCGACCCTCTGATGTGCAGCGCCAGGCAAACTTGCTGCAAATTTTGAGTTTTCTTCCTCCTTTGCTCAATCTTCCTTCAAAACATGATTTAGCTCTCAACTTTTACTTTTTGCATAATGGAATGGCTTACTATCGTAAATTTGTTTTATATGCCTTACATTTTGAATTTTTTTATTTCAAACCCACTTTTCTAAAGTCTTGGTAACTTTTTCACAAACTATGTTTTTTCAGTGTGAAGCTTGACCTTTTTTCTTAGTAATTTTATGGACATTTCTCTTGATGCTTTTGTGGCAGGAGTTGGCAAGGTAACCAGGAACAACTGCTGAGTGCTTACTACATATAGAAATAATTAAATTACATGAAATTTTACCAAAATGGAACAATACTCTGTTTTCACCTCAAAATAGAGTTTTGAGGTGAAAAATATTTATTGAGCACATCAGAAGTAAATTTATGACTTTATGAACCTTCATGTGCCTGCTGACCTCTTTATTTGAGCATAATTGAAAAACCCTAAGACCTAATGGGACTAAACCCTAGGACTAGCTGTTATACATGAAATGAAACAGGATGACTGTGAATGGCTATAAAAAAAGGTGTAAATAGGTCAGTGGGTGGATGTCATGAGGGAAACTGACATGAAACCACTACCATCAGTCGATCCATGACCTAATGGAATGCATCTGATCGAATGAGACACCTAATATGCATGCAAAAGAGCAATTTGATCACCACTGGAAGTGTGAAGACTTTAACACTAACATTCACTCCAATGGGGATGGTAGCTCCTAGGAGGTGCCAAGAACCACAAATCTTTGGAAAAGTAGACGAGTGCCTCCATCCATTGGGCAATACAGTCAATAAACCTCAAAAACGAAAACTCACACGATGACTCAAAATGACTCAAAACTGAACTGACTAAAAACTGAAACTCACTCAAGACTGCTACTGACTCAAGTACTTACAAAGCGTTTTAATGGCAGCAGACCATCAAGATTTGAGGGCTTCAAATCATGATGACAACCACCTACCTACTGATGAAATATGTACAATCATGTGAAGTGGGCCTTCCAATGTAACCAATCCAGCAGATGGCTACATACTGAAATTCTGCTCTCATTTTCCCCGAGCAGGTAGAATGATGTACATGTAGGAAACTCACAATAACAACTAAAACCAAGGCTTATGCTAACTGTTAGAGTCGGTCTGGTCAGCCCTCCGTCAGAGATCAAAGCTCTTTGTGCATTTCAAATTTAGGTGTCCCGCTCCATCCACTCAACTGCATTTCGCTAGGGACATGTCATGATCTGACGAAGATAGTCAAGCTGGTCATTTTCTCTCATCTCTGGCCCCTGCTGGTTCAGGTCTTTGTACATAATCATTGAAGTTTCATGATAGTCAAGGTCTGGTTATATTACAGGTCAAAGCCCTTTTTATTGCTGGGTCTAGGAAACCATTAATGTGGTTTTTGAAAAACATGTCTAGAACAAAGTCATGCAGGCCAGAGGGAGATCTTGTACACTTATAGTGCAGAAAGCTTCATCATCACCACAAGAGACATCGACTCTTCTTCAAAACTCTTTTTTGAAGAAAAGTCAAACAAGGTCAAATATGACAAAATTTTCCAAAAATCGGCAGCTGACATTTTCAGATGCAGACATGGATTTCAAAGCCAAAGGCCCAGTCGCATAGTCCCCACAAAGAAACGCTAAAATTTTTATCATGAGAGCCAAAATTTCAAAGAAAAAAGGAAAAACAGAGTGTTTTAAAAGTCAATGAAAAGTGCAAAAAAAAAAAATAGAAAGGGGGTTTTCTTCGGTTTTCAAAGAAGAAAAAATCAAACCAGTTTCTCTCAAGCCTATATATTCATGTTTTGTCCCAAAGCAGAGGTATTGTGCTGCTAAATGACTTGGAGAAGACATTTGCAAAGGTGTGAAGTTGATATGGTGAGCGTTTGAGTGAGTTGGGAGGCGATTTGGGAAGCACGACGCACACAGGCAGGAGCGTGGCGCACTCACTGGGTGCGACGCATACGTAGCCAGTCCATCGTTGAAAGATTACACGGGTGCGACGCATACAATGCGCGCGATGCACTGGGAATTGCACGTGGCGCACACAGTCTGGCAGCCCAAAACGGTGCCAAACCACTTCAAAACTTGGAAAAAGCGATCAAATTGAAAGGTAAGCCTTGTAACATCACCTGCTCATCAAGTTTTGTCAAGAATATGGTATTTGTGAAGAGGTTGAATGATATCCAAAGCACAATGGCCAACCATGAAAAATTCACCATGAAAAACAATGGATGGGGTTGCAAGTTTGCGATGATGCCACCAAGGTTTTGCTCCCTTCCCCTTGTCCCCTCACTCCTCATCATTTCCACCCCCATTCCACCTTGTCTCCTAAAGAAACCGCCCTCAAACCCTCTCCCCTATTTTTCAAGCGAATTTGGGCGACCTTTACAGTGCGCGGCGCACACACATGGTGGTGCGGCACACTCAGGGCACGCAACGCACTGGGAGCCCGGCCACAGTGTTAACATTGCACTGGCGTGGCGTATACCCGAGGCACGGTGCACTGGGCAAAGCGCGCGGCGCACAAGCCTGTGAGCCTAAAAAAGCACCAAACCTCCCAAATTTTTGTAAATTGGCTCTTAACATTGCAAAAGTGCCCATAAATCTTTTAACCATTGATCCTTAACTCAAGGAAAAATATGTTTTGGTGACCATGAAATCAAAAGAAAATTATTTTTAAGCAAACACAAAAATGACACAAAAAGGGTAAAAAAGCTAGGGTTTTGCTACAGTAACTTGATGGTTAAATAGGCTCCTACCCTACCTCTATCTGCTAAATTCCCCCTGGAGCATTTTCCCCTAATAGTTACCTTAGCTACATTGCAATCATATCTCTTTGTCCCCTTTACTCATATAGCTCAAAAGTTCCTTAACCCTACCCCATCAAAAACACACCTCAAGCACTCCCAAATCCTTAATAAATTTCCCCTCTAAACCCCTATTCCCCTTTTCATCATTCCCCTCCTAACACTCCCCTGTTTTATTGTCCCCTTGGTAACAGATTTTCAAAGCATTCATCAGTGTCATTGAATTCAAAGGGCAGCACTAAACTCAGGGTACAAGCAATAGTGATGGCATCAGAAAATTCATCAGATTATGAGGGGGATATACACAGTGACACAGCTTCAGGAGAACAGGCTCCCCGGAGACTAGGAGTGGCAGATATGTCAGGAATGAACGAAACACCCTCACTGAGTTGCAGGCATGCCCTCTTGCTATGTCTTGTTTCCAGCACTTAGCATGTTTCGAATTTTGTCAGAGGGTGGCAAATGTCAGAATTCATCATGAGTTGGCCCGTCTTTTTGCACTTGACCTACATGGAGGTCAGTCTATCTTGGTAGGGGTCACTTTCACATTGACACCTGAAACCATATCAGTGGTGACAAGCATACCGAATTTTGGAGAACAGTGGCACAAGAAGATGAAGGTGGAGAGGGAACTTTATGACCCTTACATTAAGGCCAGTTGTTTGAGTCAACTCACTAGAGTTTTCCCATTCAGATTTCTGAGAGATGAGTATGCTCCGCTCATGAAATTGATCATGAAATACTTCAGTTGTGAGGGGAGGTTTTCTCGCCTTTATGCCTATCACATCAGGTTTCTCATGCACTTTACCAGGGTGCATATGATGAACCTCCCATTTTTCATCTGCGGGAACATAGAGAAAATGAAAAAGTTCATGCAGCACAAGACCCCTCGGCAGCACCTCAACAGTGTATATCACTTCTCCCTTATCCAGATTTTGGTGGATCATCAGTTGGGATTGCAGGGCATTGCTTGGGAGGACTTCATCTCCTGTGACTTCTTCAGCACCCCACAGGTAGTATAAAAGGAAAAGAATCAGATAGGTGGTCCTCATCAGCATGAGTGCCATGAGACCACTATGGTGCCATTTTCTATCACATATCAGAGAGGCTATCCGAAAGGCACCTGGCCCTTGTTTGCAGCAGCAAAGGGAGTGTTATCTCCACCCGGGGTGGAAAGGGCCTCGCTTCCTACATCGGAAATGCAGGTACAAGACAAGGGCAAGAAGCCCAAGCATGAGGAGGGGCCTTCAGGTGTTCCACCAGGTGAACGAGAGACCAGATTCATTCTCCTTCACGATGATGATCATACAAATACACGTCTGCAAAGTGCACAGCTGAAAGAGATCTTCTAGGAGCAAGACACAGAGATTCAGTCCTTGTCAGTCAAGTTGGAGATGGCCAAATGGAACATCAGGTATTTGGAGCAGAGGAACAAATAGTTGGAAGACCAGCATGTGATCATGGAGCTGCAGAACATCCGTGAGGATTGACTAACTACCCAGCAGAGGAGGATTGAATTCACGTCATTGGAGCAACAGGTTATTGATGATCGTGAGTCTGTTCTCAAGAGAGTTAACATGCACCCGGACAACATGTTGAACAAGGCTGATGAAGACAACACACTGCTGAGACACATGGCTCATCATTACAGGGCACGGAACTTGAGTTTGAGAGCCCGAATAAGGAGTTTGAAAGCAAAATTGAGGAAAGCCACAAGAAGGGCAAAATGGGAAAAAGATAAAGACATGCTTAGAATATTGTTTGAGGCTTCCTTGGCTCAGCATGGCACTCCATAGAGATCCCCCAGCCAAAATTTCAAAAAATTTGGGGAAATTTTTTGTTTTTCGAAATTTTTTGGTCAAAAAACAGGGTTTTTCTCCCTGTGCGTCACACCCCGCGCGGCGCTAAAATTATAGAGCTCCAAATGAGGAATGGCTTACATATTTGGATTCAGCTTAAAAAATTATGTCTACTAGTGTCCGGGCGAGAAATTTTGATAAGTTTTGGGTCTCCTAAAGGTCAAAAGACACCCAAAAATGGCCTCTCTGCCACTTTTTGGACACATAGAAAGCAGTCTTAGGAGAATGAATATTTGGAGGCGAAAATGAGCACCAAATTCAGAAATTCTAGTGGGGTTAGAAAGTAGATAGGCCAAGATTTCCAACAAGCCCACTTGGGCACATTTTTGACACCTACAAGTGCCCCAAAACAGGCCCCAAAGTAGCGCGATGCACAGAGAAAAGCGCACGATGCACAGAGGAAATTTTGCCAAGTTTGCTCCCATTTCGCGAAATTTCAGGTCGCGACTTCTCCAAGTGGGCTTGGTCATCCACTCTTCGGTTTTTTGGCACCAAAGGTAGCTTTTAAAGAGTTTTATCTCCAGGTGGGCATCTATCCAAGTGGCAAAGAATGCAAAGGGTCACCACAGCCAAATGTCATGCTTGAGAGCATTGCACCTGTAGCTGATGGTTGGCTCTCCATCTCCATTTTGAAATGATTTGAGTAACTTCCCAACCCCTGGGCGTTCCATATCTTCTCTACACTTTCTATATATTGTATGCATGTTATTTGCAAAGGGTTGGCTGGCTTGTAACTTCTGAGAGACTGTGGGAAAGAAATTTTGTTTCTGCACTGTGTATTTTTGACAGAGAGTTAATGAAAGGCAGCGGCTCTGTTTCATGAGATCCTTGTGGTTGTGAATGTAGCAAATGTGTTCTTATATTCCATATGTATCTTGTTATGTTTCATAATTCATTTCATGTTTCATTTCAGTGAAATTTTCTAAGTGAGATTAGGTAGAATTCAATTTATATTGTTCTGCCTGTGGGAAAATTTCATGTGCAGTGTTATTCTTCTGTTGAAAAGGATTCATGCGACCATGACCTTTTCACTATCTTCAGCGATCTTTCCATTCCGCGTCACCTTAAGTTAAAATTGCTGCGCTTCCTGCCTACCTTGGCTCACAGAATAATCTGTGCCTTCATTCTCATTTCTCTGTTCTTTGCTAAGCACGAGTCCCATATACATCTCAGAAGTTCAGTCACTTTCAAAAGTATTTTCCAAAATCCTTTTTCACTTACTAGCCTAAGGTAAACATCATATTGTAAGTCATCTCAGACCATTTTTCATATCCATTTGCTGAGTGTGACTCGGAGAGAGCCCTCTCCTGCTCTCATAGGGCTAGCTACGAGACTGAGCGTGGTTTGTGGTTACCCTAATTTTTTCCTTCCTTCAGCCTAAGGCAGATTTGGGTGCCAACACTAACGAAGTAGGCAACATTCATCTTTTTTATTGCTTGCAAAAGAATGCTGAAGGGATCTTGAAAATCCTGAAGCACTAGCTTGTCTTGAGATCCAATAACAACAATACAAGTACTCCCTTCATTCTAATCTTAAAGAACAGTTGGTTGTTGATTGATAGGAAGGCATAGAGTAGTACAAGCTTCTGCTATCTGAGTGTTGGCTGTAAATTCCTTAACCATGACAAATTTTGACTCGAATTCTAGCATATTGTCTCTCTCAGGCTCATACTCCTAAACTTCATAGTCTAAGCCATTCTTAAATAGAAAACATTCTTCAATATTATCAAACATGACAACCTTATGATTTTCATGAAGGCAAACAATATCTGTTCATTGATCTATAAATCTAATTTCAAGATTGTTATCATTTTCAAAAGTGGAAGAAGCTTCATTAACACCTTCTCGACTATGTGAACATTGTAAACCTGTGTTAGCTTGGGTTGTAACTTGACCTTTGAGGAGTTGATCTATCTCATCTTCAGATAGAGGAGATACTACTTTTTGTTTTCTTTTACTCAAGCAATTATTGTCTTCTTGAAATAACATTTCAAAACATGAGAAACCTAAATGACAGTCCTTAGTTCCCTGGTATTCTGAAATTTGAAAACATTGTTGATCATCTTCATATGACATGGCAATCATATTGTCATCGCACTCATCAGTCATACGAGGGAAAAGTTTAGATAGTTCTTGAAACTCAAAACTAACACTTCTCTCATTGACCACTGAGTTATCCAAAGAAGATTTTTCACTTACATGAACAAAGATCTCAACTTGTTTTTCATTAAAAGGACTAGATTACCTCCTCATGAAGACTTTGTTCTAATGAAATGAGAACACTTGGGTCAATAACTTTGTCTTCTTATTTCTAGACAATCTCAACGACACAGCTCTCCTTCATGGGATTCAGAAAAAGGTACTCTTCATCATCATGATCTAAATCTAAATCTGAAATAGCCAACTTGACATTATCACAATCTGAAATTGAAACTTGATTTCCCTGCATATTGTCTTCTGCTATGAGCAAATCTAAAATAAGACCTTCTCTTTCATCATTTTCCATTGTACTAAGATCTTGATCCTACTGCAAATTTTCCTGAGCATTTTGATAAGTGTCCTCTAAGCTCTCTTTATGCTATTGAAATGGATTTTCATATTGGGCTTCCATGATCTCATCGTCCATGAAGTTATCATCTTCATAAATTCTCTCAATATTTTCAATAAAACTATAAACATGTTTGAAAAAGTTCTGAACTAATATTAAGGATGGATGAGATTCTTTATACCTTTCAAAGAACATAGTATGAAAATATTTTAAGCAGTAAATACGAGCATGCACAAGACTTTCATACCAAGATCAGGCTTCACCTTCTAGAGTGGCCATGAATATCTTCATCAAGCAGTCTTCAGGAAAATCAACCTTCAACTTGCGAATATGCATGTGAAATCTAACAAGATGTAAATCAGCATCGTTCCTATCATCATCTTTAAACATAGGCAAATTCCTTTGCGAATCTACCTTCAGAATTTTATTTGGAAAGCCTAGAATGTGATCTTTTCTCATCGGAGAATACCTTCGAGACAAAAAATCCATTTTGATAACAATGAATTCACCAAGAAATTCTTCAGGCTTCTGGTTCTTGAAGAGTAGAGTTGCCATAAAAATTTTGAACCTTGGGATTCTTCAACATTGGAGTCGCCAGGTGAATGATTTTAGCCTTCCGGTGTCTGATCGTTGTCCACCATCAATAATCAGATCTGAACTTGATACATTTTACTAAGGAACATAAAACTACACTCCCCAGTATGGTTGCCACTATGTTAGTGCCTGGATGTACCTTAGGCTAAAGGAAGGTAGGTCTAGGGTAACATCAAACTACGCTTAACCTGGTAGCTAACCCAACCAGGTCAGGAGAGGGCTCTCTCCTTGTCAATATCAATTTGGATATTGGCCATTAGGGCTTGAGATGACTAAATTTAATGTAGGTTTTAGGCTAGGTATAGTAGCTCAGGGTTTCTGGTTTTATTTTTAGGTTTTGGTTGTTGGATCAATTGGAGAAGGCAGATTGGGACCGGGAAATCAACTCAGGGATACAGTCTTGTTCTGTGGGGCAAGCTAGACAAGGTTTTATGTACTATAAATGGATTAAGATGGTATATTAACATAGTTGAGGAGTTGAGGAGGGCATAAAGGAACTATGAATCCTCTTCAAACAGTTGAAAACATTGAAAACCAAATTCATTCCCAAGACAAAGCACAACAATGTATTTTGTCCACTCACTTTGATTCGTTTAGTTTTAGAAGAGAATGATGGATTTGGATACATATAAAACATAAGAAAAAATCCTTACAAACAATAAACAATACATAAACTCACTGTCACAAGAATCCCACAAAAATAGTGTGAAACCTGGTTTTATTCCTTGCAAACTGCTGATACAAATGTTCAATGAGTGCCAACATTTCTGCCAAAGCCCAACCTTTACAAATGACTAATAAATTACATAATATAGGTAAGGAAACTACTCATGCTAGCTATCAGGGTCGAACCGATGAGAAATGGGGTGGTTCCATCGATATCTAAACTAGGAACACAAAAGTAGGCAGTGGAATAGCTTGCCTCTAAAACTTAGGGAACCAATTCATTACAACTCAAAACCACTTGGAACTTGATGTATCTACCCTATGAGGTGATTTTCATCTATACCTACATCAAATATATCATTTACCATGCATAAATTTACCTAAACAAGACAAAAAGTCAACCACTAAAGAAACTGGGCAAAATTTTGAGTTTTAGGCAAAATTGGCAAAATCTGCGTGATGCATAGTGCCTTTTCAAAACTGATTTTGGAGGCCTTGAGCTTCACCAAATTAGGCCCAAGATATCTTTTTGGAAATCTCTACCTATCTAGTTTTTGTAACATCTTGAATTTCCTGATTTGAAGTTGATTTTCCCCTTCAAAAATCATTTCTCCCAAGACTGCTTCCTATGGGTCCAAAAAGTGGCAGAGAGAGCATTTTTCGAGTGTTTCTTGCCCTTTTGGTGGCCTAGATCTTCTCCAAAATTGATAAATTTTTTTGGGTTTGCTTATTTTTTGATGCTAAATCGAAATATATAATCCATTTTTCAAGAGGACGAACCAATTCAATGCGCAGGGCCGGTGGCGCTATGCATCAACTAGAATTTCCTGTGTTTCTATTTTCAAAAAGGCAAAATGACAAATTTTTTTCCAAAATTTCCTCAAATTTGGTAACAGGCAACCTCATTAAGTGACTTATTGAGCTAATGAAGCTTCAGCCAAGATTTTTAGTTTATCATGTTCTTTCTTGTTCCTCAAAACTCTTCTTAGCTTGGCTTTTAGCCTCTTTACCCTTGTTTTGCAAATCTTGTTCTGAGTTAAGTAATGATAAGCCATATGGAACAACATTCTCTTCTCTTTCTTGGCTTTCTCAAGCAACTTCTCAAGGTGAATGTTCACCCTTTCCAACCATGTCTCTTGGTCATTCTTAATTTCTTTCTTAAGAGAGGTCATCTCGATCTTTGTTTTCTTTACCTCTTGCCTATCTTCCTGAATCATCTCCAACTCCATAATAGCTTGCTTATCTGTCAATTTTTTGTTTTCTTGCTCAAGATAGTTAATGATCCATTTGGCCCTCTCAAGGTTAAGTGAAAAAGCTAGTATTTTTTCCTCCTTCTCTTTGATAATCATGTCCTTGAGGCTTGAGCTTTGAGAGCCTAGATCAGTAACATCCTCGTCAATCAAAATAAACTCTCTCTCTTCCCCTTCAGTAGGGCTCTCCTCATGCATCTCCTACTTCCATTTGTCTTTTCTCTTCGACTATTGGCCAACCTGTATAGCTGGAGAAGAAGGAAAAGCCCCTTCCACCCGTGGTCGAGATAGCATTTCCCTGTGGTTTGGTGAAGAAAATGAGACCCCTTCCACCCCTTGTGAAGATAGTACTGGCTTGCCAACTGCAAAGAGAATCCTAATGCCTCTTTAATAGGTTACAAACACACGAACCTCCTTTGTTTTACTCTCAGCCTCCTTTTGTTGCCCAGAAGGTTCACCTTCCTCTTAGGGATCTGAAAATATTTGAGGCCCCTTGAAGCACTCATGGGAAATGAAAGTTTCCCATGGAATTCGAAACTGAGTGAGCTGATGCAAAATAGAAATTTTGATGACAAAAAAATGATAAATGCTATTGAGTTGTTGTGGATATGGTTTTCTCTTTGTAATCATTGTCATCCTCTCTATGTTTTTGCATCTGAAATAATGGATGCTCATCATTCTAACCCTGGTGAAGTGCATGAGCAATTCGATGTGATAGGCATAAAGTCTGGAGAACCTACCCTCACATGTAAAGTATTTAATAATAAGTTTCATGAGTGGAACATACAGGTTCTCTAGGAATTTAAAAGGAAACACCCTACTGAGTTTTCCATGGTATTTGGTCTTGATATAAGGCTCATAATGTTGCTTACTAATATTTTTCCTTTTGTTCCACTTTTCCCCTACATCTGGAATTCTTGTGGCCTCTGCAATGATAGTTGGTGAAAGAGTGAAGTTTACTCCAGCAAGATATACCATATTGTTATCCATGTTTATCACAAATTTCCTTGCTAACTCATGGTGAAATTTTACCCTCTCAACCATTTCACAAAACTCAAAACAGGACTGACATCTGAAACATGTGGTGTCTACTGGGCAAGCAAGGAGTTCACTCATGCTGATAGGTTCCTCCTTGATGATTTTTCCACCTTCGTGAGGCTTCCTAGATTGCACATTTCTTTCCCTTGAGATATCACTAAGTGTGTCTTTTTCAAAATCTGATTCACTACTTCTTTCCATGCTTGTCTCTATGAGAATAATGAATATAGTGAAGGTATGGTGAATAATGGATAATAGGTGGGAATAAAAGGAGAGTATGAAGATATTTTGTAAATCAAACAATAATAATGAGATGAGGTAGGGGAATGAAGGGAAGGATTTGGGGAACTAGGGTTTTAATTTATGAGGGACTTACGGTTTAATAAAGGGGATTAGTTTCTTAGGGAAAAAGGGAAAAGGAAAATAGAATCAAGGGGTAGTTTTAGTGCAATGGAGTTGGGGAAAGGGACGAGGGATCGTGGTTTTTCAATGATGTGAAAGTTTTGCAATGATGTGAAATAGGATATGGAGGCAAACTAGGGTTTGACCTTTACGAAGAAAAAATCATGAAGAAAACATGAAAAACCCTATTTAATCTTAGGATATATGAACACTTTACTTGTTAGGAGGTGAATGTAACAATTGGGAAGTTTTGAGATAAATTTGTGTGGTTTTGAAACCTCAATGGCCAATGCGTAGCGCACTGAGCCGAATGCGCAACGCCTGCCTGATGAGCAGAACCAGCCTAATGCATAGCGCCAGTGTATTTTTACACAGTGAAAAACTGCCTGATGCGCAATGCCCCTCTGATGCGCAATATCGAACCTCTGATGCACAGAGCCAGGCAAACTTGCTGCTAATTTCGATTTTTCCTCCTCTTTTGCTCAATCTTGCTTCAAAACATGATTTAGCTCTCAACTTTGACTTTTTGCACAATGGAATGGCTTGCTATCATAAATTTGTTTTATATACCTTACAGTTTGAATTTTTTTATTTCAAACCCATTTTTCTAAAGTCTTGGTAACTTTTTCCCAAACTCTGTTTTTTTGGTGTTAAGCTGACCCTTTTTCTTGGCAATTTGATGGACTGATGTCTTGATGCTTTTGTGGCAGGAGTTGGCAAGGTAACCAGGAACAACTGTTGAGCGCTTATTACATATAGAAACAATTAAATTACATGAAATTTTACAAAAATGGAACAATACTCTGTTTTCACCTCAAAATAGAGTTTTGAGGTGAAAAATATTTATTGAGCATATCAGAAGTAAACTTATGACTTTATGAACCTTCATGTGCCTGCTGACCTATTTATTTGAACATAATTGACAAACCTTAAGACGTAATGGACTAAACCCTAGGACTAGCTGTTATACATTAAATGAAACAGGATGACTGTGAAGGACTAAAAAAAATATGTGTAAATAGGTCAGCAGGTGGATATCATGAGGGAAACCGACATGAAACCACTACCATCAGTCGATCCATGACCTAATGGAATGCAACTGATCGAATGAGACACCTAATATGCATGCAAAAGAGCAATTTGATCACCGATGGAAGTGTGAAGACACTGACACTAACAATACACTTGCTTCATAAATCAGATACAATAGAAAAACATATGTATAACATTTTACTTAACCAAAACCATCTAATAGAGATAATCAATGACGCTACATATAAGAGGAAATATAACTATATAAAACATTTTTCCCCAATCTAGTGACCATTCTATCATACATGAACATAAAATGAAATATAACTATGCATGTAAAAAATTATTCCTCAATCAAGTGATTAACCTATCATATATATATAACCTTTGATAGGAGTGACAAAAATATACTAGAAAAATAGGACACTACATACTCCCCCTCTTGGAGTAAACTTGGACCTAATTTTAACTAAACAAAAAAGGAAACTCATGATGCATAGAAGATGCATCTTCCCAAGTGGCGGAACTAGGACTGTACAGGTCCCATTGGACCTTTACTTGTTCCACCATGCGACGTTTGTGTTGTCAAGTGCGATGGTCCACAATGAAAAATGACTCTACCTTAATATTTCCTTTGTCCATTCCCTATAATTGATGCCAATCTAAAATGTGAGAAGGATCATGAACATACTTACATAGTATCGAAATATGAAATAAATCATGCATACGATGAAAGATTGGTGGTAAAGCAAGATGATATGCCACAGGTCCAGCCCTTTCAATGATCTCAAAAGGCCCAACAAATCGAGGAGAGAGCTTAGATCATTTCCCAAACCTAATAGTGCTTTTCTAAGGTTTTACTTGAAGAAAAACAAATTCCTCTTCTTTAAAACTACAATCCACTCTATTCATACCAACATAGGTCTTTTGTCTATCATGTGCCTCCTTTAATATTTGCCTTATACAACACACTTGTTCTTCCATTTATTGAAGAATTGTGGGACCTACTGAGATTTTGTCCTCTAATCTATCCCAAGTTAAAGGTGTTCTGCATGGTCTTCCATACAATAACTCATAAGGTGCCATAACAAGGGAGTGGTGATAACTGTTATTGTAAGGAAACTCCACTAGAGGAGGATAATCTTCCCACTTATATTGTTGATCCATTACGTACATTCTAATCATGTCCTCTAACACTTGATTTACTCTTTCAGTTTGGCCATCAGTCTCTGGATGCTAAGTTGTACTGAAATTTAATTATGTCTAAAGGGCTTCCTGGAAACTAGTCCAAAATATTACTATAAATATAGAGGCCCTTTTCGATATGATTTTCTTAGGAAAACCATGAAGTCTAACCACCTCCTTGATAAATTATTGTGCTATTTCATATGCTTTGTAAGTATCTCTAATGGGTATAAAATGGGCACTCTTAGTAAATTTATCTACCACCACCAAAATGGAGTTATTCCTTTTGGTTGTTTGAGGTAATTCAGCAATAAAGTCCATAGATATTGCTTCCCATTTGGACTCAGGAATGTTATGCGGCTACAACAATCCTACTAGATGACCATGTTCTGCTTTAACTAGCTGACATTCCAAACATTTTACCATAAAATTTGCTACATCCTTCTTCATGCATGCCAAAAACAAAATTTGCTTTAAATCAGCATACATCTTCTGGAATCCCAGGTGAGCCATATATGTTGCACGATGAGCTTCTTTCAAAATGAACTCACGAAGCCCATCTTGATCTAGAACTACAATATTTTGCATGAATCTCACCGTACCATCATTATCACAATAATACCCTTCTACCTTGTTTTTCTAAGCCCCCTCCCCAGAAAGAGAAACTTTAACTTCCTTGCACCATTCATCTACATCTTGTGCCCTCAAGATGTGCTCTTGTAAATCAATATTCAGTGGAATTACTGAAAATATTTGTGGTCTTCGATTGAGTGCATCAACTACTTTGTTTAATGTACCCTTGATGCAAGTTGTGTCAAAATCATATTGACTTAGGAGTTTTGACCGCCTTCTTTGCCTAGCATTTAGATCACTTTGAGTAAATATATGTTGCAAACCTCTGTGATCAGTTTCCAATTCAAATTTTTTTCCCACCAAATAATGTCTCCAAAGTCGTAAGGCATGAACTATATCTGCTAGTTCTAGATCATGGATTGCATAGTTTTCCTCATGCAACTTTAACTTCCTAGAGGCATATGCAATCACCCTACCATCTTGTGATAATATCGCACCCAATACATCTTTTGACACATCGGTGCATACTATGAATGGTCTATCCATATTTGGAACCTTAAGTATTGGAGCTATATTCAAACATTGTTTGAGCTCGGAAAATGCTTGCTCACACTCATTTGTCCAATCAAATCATACTCCCTTCCTAAGAAATGAAGTGATAGGGCTGGCTATTTTTGAAAACCCTTCCACAAATCTCCAATAGTATCCTGCCATACCCATGAAGCTACTTACTTCATGCACATTAGAGGGCATTGGCCATTCTAAAATTGCATCGATATTTGATGAGTCAACAACAATGGCTTCACTAGAGATAATGTATCCAAGATAATGGATTTTTGATTGGAAAAAATAACATTTTGAAATTTTTGCATAAATTTTATTTTCTCTTAAGCATTGTAACACCAATCTCAAGTTTTTCTCATGCTCTTCTCGGGACTTTGAATAGATTAGGATGTCATCGAGGAACACTTGTACAATTTTTTCCAAGTAATTCCTAAATACACCATTCATCAAACTCATAAACACTCCTGGGGCATTAGATAACCCAAAGGGAACAACCACAAACTCATAATGACCAAAACGAGTTCGAAAAGCAGTTTTGGAAATATCCTCTTCTTTAACTCTCAGCTGATGATATCCAGATCGAAGATCGATCTTGGAGAATATGGTGGTTCCCTTCATTTGATTAAATAGATCATCAATGCGAGGCAAAAGATATTGATTTCTCATAGTTACTTGATTCAATTGCTTGTAGTCAACACAAAGCCAAAGGGATCCACCCTTATTCTTTTCAAATATCACTGGAGCTCCCCAAGGTGAAACACTAGGTCTAATCATACCCATGACCAATAACTCTTGAAGTTGCACTTGCAAATCACAAATTTCAATAATAGACATTCGGTAGGGAGATTTGGATATAGGTTCGGTACCAGGCTTTAGCTCTATGGAGAAGTCAATCTCCCTTGGAGGTAAACCAAGTAACTCCTCTGAAAAGACATCGGAGAATTTTGAAAGGAAAGGATATTGTTCAAAGGATGAAAGTTCTCCCTCATTTAAAGTCATTACAGTATACATTTGACATCTTTTCCTAAGACTTCTCTTCATCTGCAAGAATGAGATAAGTCTTCAAGAAATAGGTCCCCTTTCCCCATGGATAACCATAGATTGGCTCTGATCACTCAAAAAAGGAAAGGTTTTGCTTCAACAACTAAGCACAGCCTAGTGGGCTTCAAGCTAGTCTATCCCAATTATCACATCATAGTGACCAAGTGCCATCACATAAAGATTCGCATTTGTGACACACACTCCCAATTCTAAAGGGCACTCTTGCGCTAAGCATTCAACCTTTTGAGATCACCCTGAGGCCATCTGAACCTTATCAAAATCATTTTTCTATATTGCCACCAATTTACATTTGAATAAAGAATTAGGAGAAATAAAACTTTCACTTTTGTGAGGATCAATCAAAATAGTAACAACCATACCATTTAGCTCACCTGACGCTTAAAGCACTATAGACTGATGCTCAACCTGGCGATTTTGCACAACTGCATGAATCCTATGGGATATTCCCATATCTCTATCAGTGGTTTGTTCCTTCTCTAATTGTGCTCCATTCTTCTTTTCAAGGCAATCTCACTCATAATGAGGTCCTCCACAAGTCCAAAATCTATTAGTGGGAGCAGTTTTCATAAATTTAGCCCTTTTATTAGGTGATTCTTGAGTGCGAGAATTACTTTGTTGAAGATGTTGCCTTAGGTTATTTCTTTGGTTCTTAAAAGTATGATTCTTTTGAAATCCTTGATGATATGAACCACCTGACTTATGTCTTAGATATTTGCCTCCCCTTCGAGGAGGTTTCGCATGGAATGATAAATTTGGGGTTTTATCCCCCCCTTTGTTCCCCAATAATTCTTCCTCGGCTATAATTGCTTGTTGCACTACCTCATGCAGCATAGTAGGCCTCAAAATACATGCCTTCTCCTTTATAATAGGATTCAATCCATACAAAAACTTGTTTACCTTGAGGGCTTCAGTATTTATATGGGTAGCATATCTAAGCAACTCCATGAATTGTGCTTCATATTCAAGGATTGTCTTAGTTCCTTGCTTAAGATCATGGAACTCATTCAATTTCCTCTCCAAGTATTCAACAGAAAGGTACTTTGCTTGAAATTCCTCTTCGAATTTTTCCCATGTTAAGGTAGACATGGAGTATCGTAATTGGGATTGTAAGTTCCTCCACCATAATAGTTTAGTCTCCTTAAGTTGGTATATATCCAACTTTTCCTCTTGGCTGCTAGAATAATTCCGCAACTCAAAACATAGGTGCATGTTTTCCAAGCAAGCTTCTACTACCTCACCTTTTGTGGTACCCTTAAATATAGGAAGCTTAACTTTTTCCAACCCTCTATGTACATCTCAATCAGAGGGTATTTCTTTCCTCTCTAATTGAGATGAAGAATGAGGCACTGAAGGATTTCCCCCAACCCTAGTAATCAAGACTTTAGTCATCTTTTGGAATGATAACATCATATCCCTTACTTCCCTGATGGATATTTGCTCAGATTCTTTATCTTGGGAAGGTGGAGATGAGACTTCCTTCCTCCTCCTTCATGTTCTCTCCATTATTACTTAACCTGACCAAGGAAAAATTTAGGTAAGTAAACAAGTATTAGCAGGAAAGCCCTAGGTCCTAGAGTTTTAACTTGCTCTGATATGATATGTAAGGTCCCACCTTACCAACCTTCAGTATTATACTAAGGCTAACTCAAAATGCGATTTAAGTTTAAGTTTTTTAGACATAAAATTTAATGAAAGGTTATATATCTATATTTTTATTTTATTTTTATTAGTATTATTTACAATACATACTAATTTCTACTAACTAACTAACCCAAGGTAATATTAAACTTATCATTAAGGCTACAGGGTCATGGTTCCTCAATATCCAAAACTTACAACCATAAGTCTTAAAATCACATTTAAATGATAGAGTCTTTAGTGGGATAAATAATATCAATATTTACAAACCACAATTTCCAATAAGCTAATTGTTCATTCTAATGCAATTAAGAATGTTTAAGAGTGACTAATTTGATTTTGTTCTAGATAATATTCCTTTGAATTCTTTGGTAAAAGAAAGGGAGGAAAAACAAGATAATTCAACTTCTAAAGGAGTGGTTTCCAATTATTATGAATTCATATGTGAGCTAACAATTACAACAATTCACCTAACCAATTTGCCTTCCATGGGTTTTTACTTCAATGGAATCATCGTGCTTATTCTTTGAGATATTTCCAAAAACATCCTTGTTGCAAATCCTAAATTACCTAGTCATTTTTATAGACAATTCATAGATGTAATTAGCTACAACCATTGAAGAATTATGCCAAACATTTTGCAAGCATGAAATGTATAGCCATTGAGGCATTTTGTCAACCACTTACAACCATGACCCTTAAACGGATTTCACCAAAATTAACTTACATGAATCTATGATTACATTATTTCTTTTTATATTTCAGTAATGCCAAGAAGTGAACCTAATACGTAAGTAGAACTATCATCCATCTTGATTGCTGCATATATAAAAAAATTAGGCACAAAAAGACTATAAATACTTAAGAATTTTTACAAATAACTCGCAACGATGTAGCTACAGTCATTGGGAATTTTGAACAACGGTTAGTAGTCACAAAAGAAGCTGCTAACTATTAAACTATGAAACAATAAGTCACAAGTTTATTAAACTATAAATGTATTAACCATTGATACATTAAAACAATAATTCCAAGTTTATATAACAGACTGATTTCATAAAAGATATTACTAGGTAAATCACAGCTACAAAAAAAAGTAGCAAGACAAACCACCAGGAAGCAACAACAAATCTAGCAGTGAATTTATACAACTCAAAAAATGGGAGTATGCACTAGCTCCAATGAGAGTATGCTCCAGCTCCAACATCCTTACCAACTTATTGTGAACCACCCGGTTTTTCTCCCAACCATATCCAGGAAAAACTTCTCCCCCTGGAACCCCCGAGCTGCAAAAGCTCACGAGAAGTACCAAAAGGCAACAGTAGAGAGATTTTCAAGGCAAACTAAGGAAGCAAATTTTCACTTCCTCTCAATACCACTCATGGCCAACCTCAATAGCTAAAGATCTTAGGATTTTAACAATAATTTCAAATTTATTATGGAAGCAATTGGCTACTCTCCATATCTCTCCCTCTCACTATTTTCCTCAAGTCTCTTCCACTCTTGGCATCTTAATCCTCAAGTGAGAATACATGAGACTCATATATAGGAGGAGCAACCAATTCTTGTCATAAAGGAAGAGAATTGTGCATGCATTGGATTCTATTTAGAGGAGTGTAACTTATGCCATTAAGGAGAGGTATGCATGCCTTAGTTAAGGAGAGTGTAACATATGCATTAAAGAGAGCGTAAGAAGAATATTTTATGATATATTTTTAATTAGTGAAAAGGAATATGCCATTCTTTGATGAGTGCATAAAATAGAGTATAATGAATTATTTAAAAGAGAGAGAGAGAGAGAGAGAGAGAGAGAGAGAGAGAGACATGAGAGTCATGAAGGAGATGTGTGAATAGATTGAGGAGATAAAATTGACTTGTAATTCCTTTTTCATAATAATATCATAGTCTTGTAAAAGATAATAATAATAATAATAATAATAATAATAAGGATTCAATCAAGATTTAACTATTAGGATTACTTAATGATAAGTTAATTTGTTTTTCTTCAACTCTGCTTGATTACCAATTTATGTAAAGTGATTTACTATTTTTGGAAAGTCATGCTTGAGATGTTAGACATGTCTTTCTATTTTTAGAATGTCATTCCAAAATTGTGAGAATGAAATTTTATTTAAGAAAATTCATCCATGAGTGGTATTTTTATTCTGGAGAATAGGGATTCTGCACCCCTATTTCATGCATCTCGGTGCCTTAGTAGATTGAGGACTCTGCGCCCTGATTTACTCCAAAGATCCAAAATTCCACAACTTGATCTTTTTAAATATTCAGGACTTCATGCCCTAAATATACAAGACTCCATGTCTTTATCTTTCTTGGATTTAGGACTCCACACCCTAATTTCCATTCCCTCTCATCTATTGTGCTTTGAAACTTTGTGTTTCTCCTTATGGTACTAAATGTGAGCTTTTACCCATCTGATGGTTTGTTGCTAAGGCCTGCACACATTACAATCTCATAGATCAAAGGAATCAAATGAATTTCTTAATGAAATTAACTTAATCACATTTTACCCAGAATGGTGCATGGCTTCCACAGTCATTTTGGTTTTGATGAAATGACTTCCACAGTCATTCATAATTGAACATCCTAGTTTGAAAATGAAAAGGTACCCTACCACATCCTGCTTTGTACAATGTTATGAAACCAACTCACAAAACGATATATCAATGCCTTAGAATTCAGCCTCTTCGAGGGGGAAACATCCTTTACATTACACAAATGAATGATTCCTTGATGATTCAAATGAAAAAACCTCCTTTATATATATAGGAGTCTAAGGAGTCACAATATAACCTAGCCGACCTAGCAATAATAATATAAAGGAAAAAAAATAACAATAAAGGGATTCTATGGGGCACAGTAATAACAATATGGGGACAATAGGGGCACAAAAATATTAATAAGGGATACAACTACAATAGTAATAGGGTAATCCCTAGTATTATGGGGACCTAAATTCCCCTCTCCTTCAAAAAAGTGTTGTCCTCAATGCTTGAGTAGTTCTGGATGCCTCTGTATAAAATTCTCATCGTCCCATGTGGAATCTTTAACGGATAAGTTCTTCCACTTGATGAGATACTCCGAAATTGATTGATTTCGTAGCTGTCTAGTTCTTGTGTCTGTGAATGCTTCTAGTTCCAATATAATTTTTCCTTCCTCGTCAAGTTCTGGCAATATTGTTTGAACTGGGAGCTTGTCACCTATAACCTTCTTTAAACATGGAACATGGAAATCTAGGTGCACTCGAGAAGCTGCAGGAAGCTCTAATTTGTATGCCATAGTACCAATCTTTTGCAACACCTTGTACGAACCATAATATTTTGGTGATAATTTATTATCCTTCTTATCTTTCTTGAGGGACATTTGTTTATATGGTTATAGCCGTAGGAATACCCAATCACCTACATCAAAACTTCTTTCACTGTAATGTTGATCTGCCTGTTGTTTCATTCTATTTTGTGCCAACATGAGGTTATCCTTTAAGAGTTGGAGGACTTGTTGTTGATGCTCGATGTGATGTTTCACTGCTTGAACCTTAGAATTTTCTCGTAAATATGATGTGATGGATGGTGGCTGAAATGGGTCATTTTTGTTGTTGTATGGAAGGAAGTGCTATACCCCCATTCAGCCAGAGGCAACCATTTGACCCATTGTGTCTGTTAATTAGATACAAAGAAATGAAGATATCCTTCCAAACATTTTTTTACTATCTCACTTTTCCCATGAGATTAAGGATGATAAGATGAGTTATGAGCTAACTGAGTACTGAGACAAGAAAATAATTCTGTCCAAAAATTTCCAGTGAAAATGGGATCTCTGTCACTTACAATAATCTTTGGGTTTCCATGTAGCTTTTGAGTTGTTTCCATAAATGTAGTAGAAACTATACTGGCTTTAAATGGATGTGATAATGCACAAAAGTGTGCAAACTTGGTAAGTTTGTCAACTACCACCATGATGACACCCTTTCCCTCAGACTTCGGTAAACCTGTGATAAAATCCATTGAAACCTCCTCCCAACATTGGCTTGGAATGGATAAAGGTTGTGATAGACCCAGGGTCTTAATTGTTTCAACTTTACTTTGTTGGCAAAACAAACATTTCGCCACAAACTTTTGAATATCCAATTTAAGGCCATGCCAAAAAAATTCCTTCTTAACCCTGTGGTAATTTTTTAAAAGTTCTAAGTGCCCTCCTAAGGGAGATGTGTGCAATTCCATAAGAATCTTTTGCTTGAGTTGGGAATTCTTACAGAGGTATAAGCAATCTTTGTACCATAACAAATAATTTTGCTAGCTAAATGTATCAGATGTACTGGAATCTTGTTGCAACTTTCGAATAAGTGCCCACACTTCTTCATCATTCTTCCATTCTTCCCTTGCTTCATTTATCCAATCTGGTTGGATAATAGAAATGGCGCACAACAATGCTTCCACATCCTCATCCTTTCTTGAGAGTGCATCTGCCACCACATTTTGCTTCCCTTTCTTGTAGATGATTTCAAAGTCATAACCCAACATCTTTGTGACCCACTTTTGTTGCTTTTCAGAGGATAATATTTGTTCTAAAAAGTATTTAAGGCTATTATGATTCGTTTTTACCTTGAAGTGTCTTCCCATTAGACAGGGTCGCCATTTCTTAAGTGCATGTAGTATTGCCAACATTTCCTTCTCATAAATAGCTTTCTGTAAAAACTTTCCCTTGATTGGACGACTTTCAAAAGTAATGGATCTTTCATCTTGCATTAAAACAACACCAATTCCATTTCCTGAAGCATCACATTCCACAATAGAGGTTTTTGTGAAGTCCGGTGTAGCTAAGACTGGTGCTTGGCACATTGCCTCCTTAAGATGTTCGAAGGCCTTTGTTGCTTCTGGAGTCCATGAAAATGCATCTTTCTTCAATAATGTTGTTAGAGGTGATACTATTCTCCCATAATTCTTAAAAAACTTGTGATAATGCCCTGTCAACCTGAGAAATCCTCGTAGATGCTTTATGGATGTGGGGATTTTCCATTCCTTAATGGCTTTAATTTTGCTAGGGTCTACCTTAACTCTTTCATGAGATACAATATGAACTAGATATTCCACCTCTTGTACTCCAAAGAAACATTTAGATCTTTTTGCATATAATTGTTTCTCCTCCAATATTTGTAGCACCCTGTCAACATGTTCAACATGATCCTTCCAAGACTTGTTGTAGATTAGTATATCATCAAAAAATACTAACACAAATTTTCTAAGGAAGGGTTTGAAAATGGAATTCATCAAACCTTGAAATGTGGAAGGTGCATTGGTAAGGCCAAAAGGCATGATCAAAAATTCCTAATGACCCTCATGAGTTCTAAATGATGTTTTCAGAATGTTTTCAGTCTTCATTCTGATTTGATGATATCCTAAACAAATATCCAACTTGGTGAAGTAAATTGATCCATGCAATTCATCCAGTAATTCATTAATGACTGGAATGTGAAACTTATCTTTAATAATGAGCTTGTTGAGCTCCCTATAGTCCAGACACATGCACCATGATCCATTCTTCTTGTGCACCAATAATACGGGAGCAGAGAAAGAACTTTGACTAGGTTGAATTATACCAGCCTCTAGCATTTCTGTAACCATACGTTCAATTTCACTCTTTTGGGCATAGGGATATTTGTACGGCCTGATGTTTGGAGGAACAATTCCTGGAATCAGATGAATAGCATGATCATGATCACAAATAGGTGGGAGACCCTTGGGAGTCTCAAATACCTTGGAATGATTGTCCAATACTTTTTGGAGATCTGGAGAAATAGATGATTTCGATGTGGAAACATCTAGAGAACATAATTGTGCAATTACACCTCTTTGTTCCTTTTTTAGAAGCTTTGTCATACCATTAGAGTTGATTATCTTTCCCAGTTTCCCTGTAATACCCCTTAATTCAACTTCCTTTCCTTCTGCAAAAAATTTGATGAAAAGTTCTTGAAAATTAAAAGCTATTGTACCCAAGGATTGTAGCCATTAGACTCCTAGTACAACATCATCAGCTCCCATTGCAATGGAAAGCATTGGGCTAGTCAATACATATTCTCCCATGGATAGCTCAATATTATGGCACTTTCCAGAGCAATTTATTGTTCCTCCATTTGCAACCATCACGTGACACTCTGGCGCTGGATATAGGAAGAAATTCAATTCTTTTGCTGCCTTAAAATGAATAAAATTGTGGGTACTTCCTAAATCAATCAACACTATTACCTTTTTCTTATTGATTTGTCCTTCTATCTTGATGGTTTGAGGAGTGGTAATTCTAGCCAATGCATTACAAGATATGGTCGGATTCATTTCTTCTTTATCTAGGCTTTCTTTCTGGAGTATATCCTCTTCTTTTGACCTTCTTGCTCCTTTTCTTCTTCCTCTTCACAATCTATGTAGAATAATTTCTTCTCAGCACACTTATGATTTGTAATGTATTTGCTATCACAACTACAACAAAGCCCTTTTACTCTTTTGTCTTCCAATTGTTGTGGTGTCAACCTTATAGGTTGTGGAAGACTAGGGCCAACAACACTTCCATCTTTATAGTTGTGAGTGGTATGCTTCCTGGTTGCCATAATTTTTTCTTTCCATTTTTCTTGCTAACCTGAATGCCTTCTCTAATGAATCGGGTTCCCAAAGGCAAATATCATGGTGGATATTATCCCTTAAATTCCCTATGAAGACATCAATCCTATGCTCCTATGGAATATTTTTTACCCTTATGTTCAATTTTTGGGACTCTTCAATGTGCTCCATTATTGAACCCTTTTGTTTGAGACTTATCAATTGGCTAAAAAACGTGTTGCTTTTTGTATCCTCATAATGTGTTGTCAATTTTTCCATAAAAATTGTCCAAGTGATAATTTGTTTACGAGAGCAAAGCCATTGATACCATACAAACTGATTTGGTTTCAAATATAAAGTTGCAATACATACCTTTTGTGTGTTTTGCACATTATTGAGATCGGAAAATTGCTCCATCTGTAATATCCATGTTACAGGATCCTTGCCATCAAAATTACACATATCGAGTTTTGGAATATGGTGGGTCTTCAATCCAACATTAGAGTCTATGAAATCATGATTAACATTTCTTTTGTTCGCATCATGAGTTTCCTTTACTACCCTTTCACCATTAGTAAGTATTTCTTCTAGAAAATTTGTCAAATCTATCTTCAAATCTGCCATGTCTGTCTTCAAATTTGTGTTCAAATCTATATTAAAATTGTCCATCTTAGCTTCCATGCCATTCATCTTAGCTTCCACACCATTTATCTTAGCTTCTGTTAGCTTTTGTGAGAGTGACATTTGTTGCACTTGGTCTTGTAATTTTGATATATCATGTAACATTTCTTCCTCTTCTTCATGAGTCATGCTAGAGCTTTCAGGTTGCTTACTAGGTGCTTGCATTTTCTTTCCTCAGAGCCTCAGTTACCGATAATAATGCTCTACTTTTCCCTTTGAATTCCTTCAAAATAATTTTTCAAACCAAGCTTAAGCAAGAATTTAAAAAAATCTACACACCCTTTTTCACTTTGTAGGAGCTCGATATTGCCTTTGATGTATCTTTGTAATTTTGGATCATCCAGTTTTGAAATTGGGACTTGAAGTAACTCTCTGTGTCCTCTTTCCAATGCCACCAATCTGATCCAAATTGGATTCTCCAAGGAAGAGTTATGCCAAATCTCCCATAGTGATGTGATTATAGACTAGTTGAGTAGAGCGAATTTATAGGACGTGCCACATGTCCCTGTTTCGACCTTTGGCTTTGAAAAATATACACAAGAAACTACAGTCCGTCCTCTTTCTTCACCTTCTTATGAAATTTTAATCCAATGCTCAAAGAGAAAGTTATGACAATTTTCCCCAGGTCACCTATTTGGAATGTGATTCAGGAGTCTGAAAAAAGACCAGCTTCCTCAGATCATATCTCCCTAAATATAGTGTGAAAAGCTCTGAATTTTCGACCTGAGGTTTAGCATGATTTTTTCTCAAATGGGTTTTTTTTTTTTTGCTTTTGAAACATCGCAGAAAAAATTTATAGTGAAAATTCCATGATGACCTATTTGGAGCAGCGAAACACTAGAATCCAAAAGCTCTGATACCAAATGTTATGAAACCAGCTCAAAAAAAGATAGAAAAGATAGATCAACGCCTTAGAATTCATCCTCTTCGAGGGGGCAACCTCCTTTACATTACACAAATGAATGATTCCTTGATGATTCAAATGAAAAAACCTACTATCTATATATAGGAGTATAAGGAGTCATAATATAACCCAGCCGACCTAACAATAATAATATAAAGGCACAAAAATAACAATAAAGAGATTCTATGGGGCACAGTAATAACAATATGGGGACAATAGGGGCACAACAATATTAATAAGGGATACAACTACAATATTAATGGGGTAATCACTAGTATTATAGGGACTTAACATACAATATTAGACATATATAATCACACAAATAATGTATCATCTGTAAATCATAATTAACCATCTATTCCGCATAACCATGAGAATCCATGGGTATATGTGTCTCAATTTTGGTTCACCATCCATGTCATACACCTGCTTCATAAATCAGATACAACAGAAAAACATTGGTATAACATTTTACTTAACCAAAACCATCTAATACAGATAATCAGTGATGCCACATATAAGAGGAAATATAACTATATAAAACATTGTTCCCCAATCTAGTGATCAATTTGTCATATATAAACATAAAATGAAATATAACTATGTATGTAAAAAATTATTCCTCAATTAAGTGATCAACCTATCATATATATACAACCCTTGATAGGAGTGGCAAAACTATACTATAAAAATAGGACACTACACTGCTGTTATAATCCATGCACATGAGAAACTTCCTTATGCATGGTAACAAGCTCCTCATAGATATTCTACATGGTTTCTCCAAGTTTCGATACTTTGCCCAAGTATCATTACCTTCATTTCCTCTACATTCACTTCTGTGGAAACTGTGTTCGAAGCTGCTATGTGCATTTGTTCAACCTCTTGCATGGCAGCCTATAAGTTCTTTGCTCATTCCTTATCCTCAACCATCAAAAGCTTAGTGTTCAATCTTGTTGCACCTGTGAAGGCCAAGTTTGCTGGAGAAATGGCATTCTAATTCTACATGGTGTTGGTGATAATCACAATTTCTCTCATAAAAGGAGTTGTGAGTTCATTCAGAAAATTCTTTTTATGTGCTTGTATAATATTCTTTTGGAGTTCATAGTAAGACAAATTTTACATTTCCATGACTAAATCATCATCAAGAGGAAAAAATTCCCATTCCTTGCTTGGAGTTGACTCTATTTCTAGAGGTGGTGGAGATTGAATGGTGATCTGTTGTGGGCTTAGCATCAAGTCGACATCTTGATTCTATAGCTCTAATTCCTCCTCCATTTCTATGATCTCTATCAACTCTTAAACCTACAAAGAAATCTACCGGTCCTATATTTATCATCACTCCTCTTTTGTTGTCGGTTCTATTATTTCTCTTCAACTTGTTTCCACGTTGTTTCTTCTTCTATTGTGCTTCCTCTCTCTTATTTTCCGTTCTTTGCCTTTTCTTCTTGTTCTTGTTTCAGATTTTATTTCTCCAATTTCCTCTGCTATTCCCTCTTCCTTCATTATGCTATTTGTATCTACTATTTTCCATTTTCCTCTACTACTAAAGCCACTTTCACAATGGCTGGATCTACTTTCATCTTCTGGCTTCATTCTCCCCTGGCCTAAAAGAAACCTTTTTCTTTACCTTATCTTGCACATGGTTTCTCCCTTCTACTGACATTGCTTCTAGAGTAGCTTCCTTCTGTAGAGTCACCTATCAAGCTCCTGCAAAAATGGTTGGCTCACAGGTCTTGGAGACATTGTAACAATTCTTCCACGGATCCTCATCCTGGTAGTTAAATGTCTCACTGAGTGACTGGAAGTTAATTCTTGTATAGTGGCCTTTGTGAATTCCATAGGGATTGTAGGGATTAAAGTCTTGAGTATCGAATGCAAACTTCTCTATCACCATTCCCTCGGTATTCACAACTTTCAAGTTCTCGAACTTGTACAATCAAAGTTACATTGGAATATTTGGACAAGGTCCTTTCTTCTTCCTATGAAAATATGTTGACAACCATGTGGGCAGATGATATGGAACTTCTTGCATGACAAGTTTGTTTTTTGCATACCTTTGAAAAAGATGTAACAAATTCTGACCACCAATCACTCTAAGGAAGGTTCCACCTAGTGAGGCAAACCAATATGAATTCACTCATATTGATTCCATTTCCCAACTTGACATGCAAGGTGGTTCTTCCTAAAAGATCATCTTGTATAGTGGAATGAGGAAGTGGTTAGTTAGCTTCTCCATAACTCCTTTGTGGTTACAATTCGAGAGAAATCTACAATGAATGTTCACAATAAGATCTCGAGGTGTCTAATTTTAGTTCATGTTAGGGGATACATTATATGCATAGATTGCATCTAGTAGATATGAAGACATGAAGAATCTCACTTGCCGACCATTGGGAGGATTCAGGGAATTCACTACATGGATACATAATTGTTGATTCAATAAATATGGCTAGTTGAATGAATTCCCCTCATTCAAAACCTTGTTAAATAAGATTTCCCACCCCTCAAGAAATGTATTTGTGCTCTGCTAACCATAGATTTTGCAAGTGAGGATGATCAAAAATTGATAGGCCCTCCTGATGTATTTTTTCTTACAAGTATTGGTGGGTGTTTGTCGAAACTTTGATGGCTTTTTAATCCATACTTTAACAATATATTTCATTCCCACATACTTGTTGGTGACATAGAATTATAAATCCATGAGTGTTTCTAGCTTGGGAAAATGGTACGTCAGATGGTAATCTGTCACCTGAAAGGTAGCAAGCTTTTTTCCATTGGCATTGCTCAAATTCATCGTCTTCAAATCAATATGTGAAGTAATCTAGTTGATAACATCTACACATGAGAATGTTTGATATCTACATGAAACCCTATGTAGCCCTAATTTTTGGACTTTAATGTATACCTATCGGCCCTCTAGATATGCTTGGAAGCTCTTTGTTGAAAAATATTTGTTCACTTTCTTCCATGTAAGATTCGATTCATTTTCCACAGACAATTGATTTTCTGAATATATTGGCAAGTTTACTATTGTAATCTCAATTGCTTCCCCGATATTGTTTTACGTGGTACCTAATGAAGAATATCTCTTGGGTGCCATGATAAAAGTGGCTACTTGAGATAAGTGCTCAACAACTGTGATACTTGTAAGAGAGAAAAGGCACTCATCACAATAAATTAGCTTTTGAAAATCCACTTTAAAAGAAAGATAAGGAAGGAAACTAGTGAGTTGATGAAAGAGATTGTGTAATTCTGATGAGCTAGGGAGGGATATAGGTTGAGGGAACTGTGTAGTCTCATTAGTGAGTGATGCAACCTGCAACGCAATGTGCATTTCAGCCTAGGTAGTGACCAAAAAAGACTACACATTGTGCAGTCTCAGTGGCTAAGGTGGCAGGATGGGCCCTAGGACTGCACAATGTGCAGTGGGACCAACCTATACTACACATTGCACGGTCTAAGAGGCCAATCCATCATCTTGAGCCTTTTGTTAGTGTCTATGAGTCACCTATGATTAGATGTACTATTTCCATGTGGTTGATAGGGTTATTAAGTCAAATTCTTATATTTTCAAATAAATTTTCAATTACAATTTCATCATTCGTCAGTTCTAGGTCATTATTACTACCTCCATACTCAAGGTCGTAAAATGATGTCATGGTGTTGTCATCATTCATTGTGGTGGGTCACCAAAATATCGTATTGGTCATCATATCATTATCATACATATTGGAAAGGTTCAAAAGTCTTTAACCATGGGTTTAGATATCCATTTGCTGTCATTATTAGGTCATATCATCAAAACCTTTTAGGAGTCATGTAACCACCATAGTCACCATTAAGGGAGTAAGTAATTATGGAAAGGCGATTTACAAGGATTTCAAAGGTACATGTACCACTCAATAAAGATTTAAATTTTCCTAATTAAGTTACAAATCTGCAGTACACTATCCTATCATTTCCTTTCTCAAAAGGACATGTGATGTCACTCCATGACCTAAGAAAAAAAATCAGCTTTTGAGCTATAAGAAGACCATACAGGGATTATAATTTGTCATTTAATCTTCATTCAACACCTCTCCATAATCAAACTTCATCCCAACCACCAGAGCATCAAAATTCCTCATTAAAATCCTTGCTTACGTAGCTTCACTGCACTTTTGGCACCTTCACTGCGCTTTTAGAAAAGGAGGCAAATCAAAGCATTGAGAGGGTCAAATCAGCATCAAATAGGTTCCTAAGATTCCAAATGATGTAAGTGGCCTCTCATAAGCTCTTATTCCTTTAATTATCTTTAGTAAATGGCTAAAATCCCTCTTCTAGGGTTTTCACTGTGTTTTTTGTTTCCATTGGTGTTTTGTGGTTTCAGTGAGGAAAAACCTAACTTTTCTGCTTTATCACGCCCACGATGTTAGAAAATCATTTATTAGAGAGCAGTGGACCACATAGAATATTGCAGAAATATAAACATAGAAAACACATAAAATAAGGGAGACATAGATATATGTGGTTCACCAAGTTTGGGCTACATTCACGAAGAAACAACCAATACTTCCTTTTATATTATCCAACAAACTAAAGAGATACAACCTACAACAAATCCATTGTAATTCCCTCTTCACTCTCAATCTCCTCTCTCTTCCCTACTCACAATATAGATCTATATAAATGCAATACAATTCCCTCATATATAGTGAGGGGTTGCATTCTAGGGAAAAAAAAAACCCTAGACATAACTTCTACCGTTAGATCTCCACCTATTGAACGACTCAGATTGAATACAAAATTTAAAAAGTTTACAAGGAACTTTTAGATCTATTTTTATCTTAGGGGGCATTGCCCCTGATATCCTGCCAGGGGGCGCCTCCCGAAGGTCATAGTTGCCCCCCCTAGACCCCCCTGTAGCATATATTTTACGGGCGACTTTACTTCCCCATTACAAACTGGGTACGATGCGATGATACCTTTGAATACAGAAGATAATCAAGCTCCATGACCAACACACACATACCTTATATACCTCTCCCAACTATTTCCCATGCCCATTACCTTCATTTCACCTAAATTCCCCTACAACCCTAAGCCTACGTGATGCTTTTGTAGAAATCCTAGGCTAGGACTGTATTTTGTCCTTTTTCCCTAATTCCCCTCACTATTTTCAAGAAATTTCATTTCCCTAACCTCCCTAACAGTTATCCCCACCCCATAAAATTTTTCCACAAATTTCACTAATCCGTATCCCCTCCATTCCCTTTCCTAAACTAGTTGTCCCATTTTCACCTATTTTCCGTATTCTACCCTACCCTTTCCCCCTACCAAACCTAGGGTTTCTATCATGGAAATTGAAACCATGGGAAATGAGAAAAATAAATGCAATAAGGTAGGTCCTGTATCCATATTTGAGCCATCCAACATTAAAGAGATCAATGTTTCATCATACGTCAAGAAATCATTTGAAGATGTTGTCTGCCGAGGGTTTTGTGAAAGAATTCAGGAGGTAGGTTTCCATGCCAAGTTGACAAGCCTCTTTGCCAAAAATATCAAGAGGTATAAGACCACAATAGCAAGGATTAACTTCATCATTTTAGTAGAATCCATATCTTCAGCCACATGTATCCCTAACCAAGGAGATATTTGGTTTAAAGGGATAGATTTAGACATTGATAACTACAAGATATTCTTGAAACCACACTACAAGGATTCTCCCTCTCACATTTTTCCTTTCAAGCAGTCACTGGACAAATATTCTCCATTGATGAAGATGATCATGAAATATTTTACATGTGAAGGGAGATTTTCAAAGTTGTACCAGTATCACATAAGGCTACTGATGCATTTCACTACCATCAAACCACTGAACTTGCCTCATTACTTATTCAGAAGCATAGTCAAGATTACTAAAAAGGTACAAAGAAAATGGAAAGATAACAAGGAAAAATTGTTTCATAATGGTTTAGTCAAGGTTATTTTTCTTCATCAGATTTCATAGGTTAATATCTCATGGGAGACATTCTTGCAATTAGATGCCTTTATGCCTACCACTAGTCAAACTACCAGTCATAACACTACATCAAGCCCACCAAGGCCACAGGAGGTTGTCTCATCCAGCAAGTTTTCAGTCAGAAAAACACCTATGGTAGATATCACACAAACCTAAAACAAGGGGAAAAGATTGGTTTTTTCCATTAAGATCACTAAAGGGGTATCTACACCTAGAACTCTGACTAGGTCACAAACTAGACAGTTTCCGAAGGAAACTACAATTGAGCAAGTTCAAGTAGAAATGGAGAAGTCACCTAGGCATGTAATGGAGTCAAACTTATAGCAATATGAGGAGGAGATGCCTCATGAACAAGAAATATTGGACCATGCAGAGAAGTCAGATGCAGATACCATCAAGGAATAACAACCACAAATCCAAGCACTCAAACATGATATTTCCAAGGAAAACTACATGGTGGCCTTCTTGAAACAGTAAAAACGCTTTTGAAGGTGACATTGATGCAACATAGTATCTCAAAAGGCCTTCCATCATCCATCAAAGAAAAGGACAAAGGAAAAAAAGTGATTATTTTAGAAAAACGGGTTGAATACAAGGTGCCATCTCCTTCATTGGTACAAAAAGACCCTGTTGACACTGTTGCAACTGAGATTGAGGAAGATAAGGAATCTTTTCTGGAAAATTTAAATGAGCACTTGGAGAAGTTTCTAAGGAAGGGAAACAAAGACACAAAGCTTTAGAGGCACATGGCAAGACACTACTACACTAGGAATTGGATTTCCAAAATTAGGGTTAGAAGCATGAAAAGGAAACTTAAGAAATCCTTAATCATGCTAAAAAAGAAGGTTAACTTGGATTTTCTTTCTAAGGCCTCTCTAGTTGTTTAGACCACCACTCAGAGATGTTAAAGATGAAGTTTCAACCAATTTTGAGAAATTTTGGTTAATTTTTAAAATTTTGGGGAATTCTTGCAATTCAGTTGCACAAAATCGCAGCGTGGCCACATTGCGCTTTTTCTTAGGGCATCCAAATAAAAAAATGGTTGGATGGATTGATAGACCTTGAATCCTACATCACAATCATGTACTTTTTTTCCATGTCAGCTCATAATTTTGGAGAAAAGGTCAAAAAGAGGTCATTTTTCATGTCTCTTCCTCGTTTTTGCACCCCACGTTCCGCTTCTAGAGTTGCCTTGGGTGATTTCATTTTTGGGTGTCATGGATGTGGAGTTTTGTAGGATTAAAGGTTTAGTGGTCTAGTACACATCCTAATCTATCTTCATCATTCTTTAGGTCAAGAAAAGAATGAAGGAAAACCCACTAAAAAGCCCACATAATTAGTTGCTTCACTTCTGTCTCTCACATTGTGCTTCTCAGAAATTTCACTACGCTTTTGCTAGGAGGTCAAATTTGTGTGTTTTGTTAGTCGAAGTCAACTTTTCATGATTTATTTTGTCTTCTCAGGTTTTCACATGATGTAACTAATTGTAATGGAATTGGTACATGTCAAATTTATGTAGATTTATGCTCATTCATGCTTGTAAAGTCAAAGTGAATCAACTATGTCTAAACATGGAATTATTTCTAACTTCCCTAGGTTTAGGTTTGGTTAGAGAGATTGATGTGATCAGTTCCTAGGTTAATGGATTCAAACCCTCAGAGGGGCATGGATCTTTTCATCTATTTTTAGCTAGATCTAAGTCATATTAGAGGTTGGACATTTGAGAGCGAGAGGCTTGGAGCTAGTGTACACATTGCAGGAATAATACAAGAAGTTGCAGCTATTATCTTGGGATTCCTGTTGTATGATTTTGTGATAGTGATTTTCCTCTATTTTATCATCATATTGAATAAATATTTCTCCTTATTACGATATCTATGCTTTCATGTGATCATCTCATAGGTGTTTAACATAATTCATATGTCTTATGCTATATTCTAATGATATTTTCATGTTTTGTGTTCTTTCTTCTGATAAATGAATTCATTAGTTAATGATCATTTCGATCCTTCCCTATTTCAAACATATACCACAATGAAAACTCCAATATGTCATTGATCATACCTACCTTGCCCCATTGTATCTCTTCAACTCATCATTTGAAACTGTGACCTAGTTCCTAGACCCATGACCCTCATCCAACAAACCCTAAATTCAAACCTACTAAGCTTTGAATATCTAGCCTAAGATCTATCTTCCTCCCCAGTAACTCATTGAGCGTGAGATCATAGAGAGAGCCCTCCATAATTTGGTAAGGCTAGATACTAGATCGAAAGTTGGTTTGAGGTCACCTCCATTGGTGTCCTTTCTTAGCCTTGGGACACTGTGGAGTGCTAACACCTTGGACTTACAGAATGCCAAGTTGGGAGAGGAAATGCATGGCCATGTGAAGTGAAGATATGCCTACTGAGCGTGTAGGAAAAAATAAGATATAAGTGATAGTGGAAGTTAAACTATAGATCTCAATAAGTATGGATATATCAATTTCAATCAAGTGCAAAAACTCAAATAAATGGAAGGAAAAATATATATGCAATGAGAGTTTCCGAATCGACTATCACCAGTGTGGAAAAAAGGAAAACTGAAGCGATAATTATGAAAGGTGAATGCAAAACTAAAACAACACTTATACAATCTAATATAAGTTAAAGCTACATAAACCATGAAAAGAGACAAGTAAAACAACACTCACAGAAGAAAAACAACAAAAAATGGCAAAAGATGACGAAAGCAAAACCCACCTACAAAAGTGACACAAACTCCACTGAAGGCTCCTTGATCTCCTTGGTAATTCTAGAGTTCAAATATAGAATCTACAAATGAGCTCTAGAAGTGCAAACTAAATAGGGTTGGGTGGATTAGGGTTTATGAGACGCATGCCTAAAATGAAGTAATAAGCGAAACTTGGGGGAAATTTCTAAAAATATGGACTGTGCCACCTTCAAGAGACTAATAATGAGTCTCTAAAAATCAAAATAAGCTATTTTGATTGGGGATAAGGAGTATATAGATACATAAGTTAAAATAATTTTCATTCTTAGTTTTCTTCTCTCATGTTTCTCCACTACTAGCAAGCCTCAATAGTACCTGACGGGGACACTTAAGGAACACAAACATTACTCCACTGCCAGTGATCCTGGATAGTACCCCAATGGATTTTCTTGCTTCACCTCTTCATATAGGAAGCCTTTCTCTTCTTTGGCCTTTATCTTTTTTTCATTTTGGTCATAAATTGTGCATAGGCACTTATTTATTTGGTGAGGCAGAAGAGGGATCCTAACTTATTCAGAGTAGAGGAGGCTGTCCCTTCAGAGAAGGATATTTATATATACCTATGCCACACTTTTTATGGTTCTCCTCCCTTCCTTACTCTACTTGACTTAGCTGCGAAGGAGCTGAAAATAAAATAATTCTTAGAGTAGGTAGTACTAGTCATAGGTCCAAGCATTGTGATTCTACTATGGTTTTCCTTGAGAAAGAACATATTTTCCATTAAAGTATCATACTCTAACAGAATTGAAGATTCACGCAAAGAGAGGGAATAAACATAAAACTACACATTGGTAGTATCATAACTTCCTCTTGAACTTCACCATGCTTTCATCAAAAATCAAACACGGTCTCATGCAAAATCTCTTCTATGGCTAAAATTAAATGAAATAAAAGAGTTGAGTGGAATGTAAATTAAAAAAAACAAAAGGCAAGGAAGAAAAGAAACAAAGAAAAATAATCAACTATTCCTACTCCTATACTAACAGAGAATATGACATACATATGTAAAATGAAACCTTTAGTGTAATCAATGACACATCAGCTCACCTGTGTAAGAAAGGGAATACATATCAAGAAATATATTCAAGAATAATAGAGAAAAGGAAATATAATACAATAAATACCAATATGTTCGAATTTTGAAGATATACGTAGAAAAATATGAAATAAAAGTGCATGAGAATCATTCCATGGATGCATTACGGTGTTCAAACACATTGTGACTAGGAAATGTAAGAACAAAGTTTCAAACTATGAAAATCAGTGAACATAAAGAACTAAGGAAATTTATGTTTTCAAACAGTGCTCACTAGGTATGACTCTTCTAATGATTGAGCATTAGGATCGTGCAATTTATATGGAGGACACGAAAATTGTGCGAGAGATTGATTTTCAATTTGTGTGGTAGAGTGATGAGGAGTATCAAATGATACATCACAATTCTAATTGCAATTACAACTGGCCTCAAGACTACGAGAACCTGGCATAACCATCATCTCAGGCTGAAGTACCATGAACACTTGCAGAAGTTCCAAATCATCAGAAGATAGATCATCAAAGACCTGTGGCTTAGAAAAATCAAAAGCATAAAAATCAAATTCATGACCAAATGAATGCATGAAAGGATCACAACAACCATGATAAGAAAGTTAATGATAAGAAATAGATGCATCCTCATGACCTAACGAATCGTAAATATGGGGAGATTGAAAACAAGAAATTTACACCCTTATTTCTTCAGAATGATGAGATGATATATTGGGAGATCAAGATTTTTCCTCTCTAAATTCAGATGAAAAGATGACATTCCATGAGTTCTGAGAGTGATCAGAAGTAATAATATCATCAGAAAATAATTCCTTGCAAGATTCAACAAGAACATTCGAATCGCGAAACATGTCTAGATAATGTGGGAAAGGTGTGAAAGGAAAAGAATAAACCGTCATCGCGGAATCTTATTTAGTTGTGGATTCTCACACATATTCATTATAAATGATATTACAAGCTTTATATTAAACACCAACTCCATCTGGAACTTGATCCTAATCATCATCAAGAGAAAGATTTGAAATGGGTCTACACAGCAACTAATAATATAAAGGACCATAGAAACCAAAGGATGGAGGACAAGGAGATAACACATCTTCCCAAACATCATATTCACAGTCCAAACTTGCACTTGAATTCTGAGTATGTGGGGTGTATTAGTTTCCTATAGCAATAGGAGTCATCATTTTGAATTACTGAGATTAAGCCTTGTAATATTGTACATACCTTTGCTTTCTGCAAATGTTTTCCATATTATAAAAAATTAAGAAATTTAAAGAGGGTATGTCCTAAAAGAATAATCAAAGGACAAAAAGAATGTAAAGGTCAAAAAATATGAAATAAGATGAACGCCAAAAAGACAAAAGAGACCATGAAAGTGTGCAAGTCAAAAGTCACTACTATTTACCTTTTTTGTATAACAAATGATTGTGTGCAACTTGTAACTCATGTCATAGTCCATGACAGTCAAAATGTTTAAAATTTCCTATTTCATGCTTTGAATTTTATTTTTTATAGATAGAGAATAAAATCTAACCAAATAGTGTAATCTTGGTAGGTAATTAGATAGGTAGAGTAAATAAAAGGAGCTCATTAGTTTAATCTAAACCCTTGGAAGTTATAAGGTTAGAATTAGATAGTTTATTTGGTAAAGAAAATAAAAATATTGATAAGGGTTTTCTAGTTTAAATGCACCATAATAAAGTGAAGAAAAAATGGTAGGATAAGTAGATAGATAAGTAAAAGAAAGGTTCCAGAAGTATGATGATTGATTAGACAAAAAGCATAGTTATCATCTTTCATCATATGTTCCAAATATGAATGGACAATGAAGCATGTAAATGGATTTCAAAGTCAATTAATTAACTTCCCCCATTCATTTCACCCCTATACTTAACTAAATTCCCATAATAAAGTTCAAAGTATTTAAAACCTTTAAGTCAAAGAGACTCAGAGCATTTCTCTGATTTTTGGAGGGATCGGACTCTCGGGTCAATTACTTATGAATATCAAATACTAGCTTTCCCTCATAAAAGTTCACCCCCCCTTCAGTTCATTCATTTTTCTAATAAAACTCCTTTTCCTAATGTTAAAACCCTTTTGCTTAGGAAAAGCACTTTTCCCCCATGTAAAACACTTTTCATACCATAAACCCACAAAAATGATTTACCCTAAGTGTTAATGTAAATATGTGAAAAACATGTAATTCACGAAGAAGCATTTTACTTAGTGATTTTCCCTTTCCTACCCATTTTTCATATCAATTACTAACTTTATTATATTAAATCCTGATAAAACCCTATTTCCCATAAATATTTAACTCCTATGTATAAATTAATCCTACACCCCAGTTTAATTATAAACTAATATTTTCGGCTAAAAAACTGACCAAAACCTTTAACTGGTCGATTTGCGATCAAGTTAATTAAGCCATTTCTTAATCCTCCATTAATTACCCTGATGGCCTAATCTCACTTTAAGCCATTATTAACTCTAATACCATCGTAATTTAATGCCCGCTGGGCCCCCCACTAGCCATGACGCAACTTCTCCACCCGATCACTGTGCGATCGTCCCCATCCTCATCCAACGACCCTCATCCATATCGGGCCAACCCGATGTCTGTCCTTTACCAACTCGATAGAGTGGTTTTCCCCTTGGAACCTAATGCTATCTGTTATTCAATGAGTGGAATCGAGTGGCTCCTCCCTAATACCACTGAGCACCTAAAAGAGGTGTGAAATAAACCACCTACCGCCCTCTCACTATGTGGCAAATTAACCACTATTCACCCTGTACCCGCCAAAAAATAACTATTTGCGCATAAAAGCCAAAAGCCTCAAAATTGCTACTTTTCACTGAAATTTCATCTACAAGCCTTTGAACGCATGCACGACACCTATAAAGATCAAAGCCATCAACCCACGTACAAATTCACACCAAAGACACCGCAGACAACCCAGTCGGCCTTGTAGCCTATATGAAGCCCATTTGACCACTTGCAATTGCTAGAAATCCTGCTCACAGCCAATTCACCCCAGTTCGAGCTATTTAAACAAGAATTCACTAAATACCATGTCAATTTCAAAAGTAACTAGTTTCTAAGTGTTTTAGTTAAGTTAAAAATTAATGAAAAATACTCAAGAGTGCAAGCCTACTCCTTGTTGAACACCGTTGCCCTAAATACAACAAAGTACACCCCCCCCCATACTCAAATCCACAAGAACTGAGAATGGTGTGAGACCCATCTCCACACCCAATTTGGACCTAGACCACCTTCCCCTAGCTGATAGAGATTTCCAGATAAAAGATACCACTATCATAGAGCTCCTGCTCAAAATACATTTCTAAAGTAGGGACAAGTTCCTCAACCATGCTGATGAAATTGGCCTTTGGGAGTCAAATTTTCCCAAGTACCAGTTCCCCCAAGTCCACATTTTTCCTGAAATTGTACATATGTGCTATGCTTGCTACATCCCTAGTCATAGAACCATCATGTGTGATGACCAGAAATTCCTTTTCACCATCACTCTTGAGTCCATCAATGAGATGTTGCAGCTCCAACTAGGACCAAACCTAACTCCCCCCTCAATTGGAGACCTGTTAGACTTATACCCCAAACTCAACTTTGCAATATTGGCCCAATTGATCCAAACCTTCATCATAAAAGAGAAGCATGTCCCCAAAAACCTCCCTCCATATATAACAACTACATTTTCCCCTTGGGGCCGAAATATTGTATCCATGATATCTTTTGTTATGGGTTACTCCACAAGTGAGTACATTGATGAAATTATCTTGGCTTGCTTGTCCATCTATACCCGAGGACAACCTTCTGCAACTATTTATGATTTTGCCACATTTATATCTGATAGAATGCATGAGAAGTTCACAGGAATAGGAAATGAAAGTTTTTTTAAGTAGTCCACAATTTTGTACCATATGTTTTTATATTATCAATCAGAGAAGTTCCCATTCACCCTTCAAAAGTTGGTCACCAAGGGACAGCCCAGGTCAATCATTTTTTGGACCCCATTGATCTACCAATATGAGTCTCCATACTCTTACTCTGATTTTATTGATTTATTTCCACACCTAGTCATGACAATGTTGACTGGAAGCCCTCCTCCAAGAACCAGTCCAGAAATAAATAGATTCCTCCAATTATCTAAACAGAGCAAAGATGGTGACTGGTACCTTTACCAGAACCATACGAAAATAAGGATTTATGGTTGCATGTTGGCACAATACAATCTATCGAGGTACCTCCCAATGAGGTTGTTTGCATTAGAATACTATAGGTAAACTATAAATGCAGATGAAATAAACTTTTTCAATGCCAAGAAGAAGTCCAATTTCAAAATAAAAGACCAACTAGGCCGCTTCATCAAGTTCTTTTGACAATCACATAATTTTCTTGAACACAGGTTTATAGTCATTGTTATCAAAGGTGCGGTAAAGTTATGTGGAAAGATGTTCGGAAGAGTGTATAGAAGTGACAGGAAATGTGTAACACCATTCCCTTATAGGCACTTTGAACGTCAGAATGAAAAACCTATAAGAAGAATCCGCATAGTGAATATTGTGTTTCACACAAAATTTGAGGAAATGAGAGGTTTGATTGAAAAATATTGTTTCACCCTTGGAAATAGTTCAATATTTAACATGCTATCAATAAGTGTCATTGACACTTTCAGATTTGTGGTTCTAGAGAAATATGTCGGGGTTGTGATTTGGGGACAAGCTATTAATGAGTGTGGAAATTTCAAATAGACTTTATGGGATTAGATTGTATTATGGCCCTCTCTAGCACTAGAAATGTTGATGGTGATAGAGCCCCAAACAATCATAGGATCTCCTTGATATGATGTCCCAATTAGACCTCACACCATTTCGTGTAGGAGTCTTATCGAGAATACGACCTACTTTCTAATATAGTGGGATTTAATGACGCTCATTGGCTACAATAATGCATAGAGTGATGTATATTGACTTTGGTGAGAGCAAGTGTGTGACCCTATGGAGATTCAAGTGTGATCCATGAAGTTTTTACCAAGAGAAAGATAAAATGAGTGAGTGCTTTAGAATTCTGTAACAGTACACAACTTGAAAGGAACACATGACCATAAATGACATCATAAATGAATTATGTGAAATAGTTCACAAGTTAACAGTGATTAATTAAACAACACCATGCATTCAACAATACTCGTACAAATGCAAAAACAATAGTTCACAAGCATAAGCATAAGTTAAATAAGATATACTGAAAACATAACAAGAACAATCCTACTATATTCACAACATATGCATGAAAATGTGTCACCTTTGAGATTTGATTAAGTAACAGTTCCAATCATACATACACCAATGATGAACCACTAGCCCCAATAGTGAAATGTGAAGTCAACATCACCTGCTCCTACAAAAATATGTGATACCTCTACATTACAGAGATGCCAAGCCTCTCACAAAACTCCAAAGTTCCCTCACTATAAGTCTAAGCCTACCCAAAATCTTGGCTCCCGAAAATCCCTTTACATGAGTTATGAGGGTCTATTTATAATAAGAGCTGGTGACTCTTCAGCTCTCCTTTGTGACTTTTGGACTTCCCTCATGAATATTTAACTTATTTACAGAATAAATCATTACAATACATTGTGACTCTTCATATTCCAATATTGACACTTGGAATTCCACTTACAAATTACAAAATAATATTACAATTTTCCCATATAAGACAAAATAGGGTAGAGCCAACTGAACAACCTAACAAGACAAAACATTATCATTATTTAGTTTGGGGAAAATCAAGCTCAACAACTTCCACTTGATGTCTTTCGGTCACATATTAGTGCCAACCTTGGTACTGTATGATGACATCCTAAAACTATGTGATGGTGTCCAAATGGGAGTGGACACTAGCCTCCATTGCATCTGGATAAAATGATTTGGAACTAGTTTGAACTTCCCTCTGAAGCATGAGAAACATTGTTCTCACCTGGATAGTGCCACCAATGTAGTTCTACATATTCTTTATGTTCACTTCGAAATCTTCCTTTGTGGTAACCTGTCTAAGTTGCTCCAAGTATTCTTTTATCTCCTTCTCGACCTGGTTCCTAGGATTTCCTTAAGTGAGTGAGCCAACTGGTGGGATCTTATGGGACTTCACTCTGAAATCGAAACCATTGTATAATTGTGCATATGAGGTATAAATATTACCAATGAATGAGGTGAGTTGTTTGTTGTTCTGGATCAGCATCTGCACTCTTGCTTTCCCCATCTCTTCCTGTTGCTTAATTTTCTTGCCAAATTATAGAAATTCCCCTTTGTATCACAATGAACATTCATGCATAGAAACGATGGCATTTTGTAAATTCTTGAAAGTTTTGACAAAGTATTTACATTGCTACTGCAAGACATGCACATCAACAATTTCCTTATGCATGGTAACAAGATCATCATAAATATTTTGCATTGTCTCTCCAAGTCTCGATACTTCACCAAGTATCGTTGCCTTCATTTACTCTAGATGGACTTGTGTGGAAGTTGCATTATAAGATTTTGCACGAATATGTTCAACCTCTTGCCTAGAAGCCTGTAATTTCTTTTCCAATTCCTTATTCTCGGCCATCAAAAACTCATTGTTTGATTTTGATGCAACTGTGAAGGCCAAGTTGGTTATGGCAATGACATTGGGATTCTTCCTAGTGTTGGCCACAATCACCCTTTTCTCTCATAAAAACTGGAGATGTCAGGTCATCTAGATAATGAGTTTTACATGCCTGTACAACATTCTTCTCGATTTCATCGTACAACATATTGTACATGTCCATAACTGGATCATCATCAAGGGGAACAACATCCCCCTCCTTTCTTGAAGTCGACTCTACCACTAGAGCTGGTGGACACTGAATGGAAACCTATTGTGTGATTGGCATCGGGTCGAAATCTTGATTATGGGGCTCCAGACCCTCCTCCATGTCTATGATCTCTATAAACTCTCCAACCAGCTAAGCAATCTCATAGTACCACATATGTCTCCTCTACTCCTTTGCTGGTTGTCGGCTCTGTTCTTTCTCTTCAACTTGTTTTGCATTGTTTCTTCTACTCTTTCGCTTCACTTTTCTTCTTCTTATTGCTTCTACTTTTATTCTTATTCTTTCTTCTACTTTCCTTCCTCCAATCTCCTCTTCTCTATAGGTTTTAACCCCGTACATAAATTACATGCATACAAATTCTAAAACACAAAATAAAGAATGTGAGAGCATAACACATAAAACACATATAAACAAAGATTTTCCCCTAGATCCCAAAACTAGGACTACCAGCTTCATTTTTCATTATGTTCCTTTCAATTTTACAATACATATTTATAAATGCAGAAGCATCCAATACCATGGACTGAAAACCATCACATCCAAAACCATGGACCAAAAACCATTGCGACCAAAACCATGTGTGAAAATAAAATAACGATTAAAGTAGGTAGTACTAGTCATAGGTCCAAGCATTGTGATTCTTCTATGGTTTTCCCTGATAAAGAACGTATATTCCATTAAAGTATCATACACTAACAGAATACAAGATTCACGCAAAGAGAGGGAATAAACATAAAACCAAGCATCGGTAGTATCATAACTTCCTCTTTAACTTCACCATGGTTTCTTCAAAAACCATACATAGTCTCATGCGAAAGCTCTTTTATGACAGAAAATAAATGAAATAAAAGAGTTGAGTGGAAAGTAAATTAAAAAGAACGAAAGGCAAGGAAGAAAAGAAACAAAGAAAAATAATCAACTACTCCTACTCCTATACTAATAGAGAATATGCCATACATATGTAAAATGAAACCTTCAGTGTAACCAATGACACATCAGCTGACCTATGTAAGAAAGGGAATGCATATCAAGAAATATATTGAAGAATAATAGAAAAAAGGAAATATAAGACAATAAATACCAATATGTTTGAATTTTGAAGATGCACATAGAAAAATATGAATAAAAGTGCATAAGAATCATTCTATGGATGCATTATGGTGTTCAAACACATTGTGACTCAAGGACATGTAAGAACAAACTTTCAAACTACGAAACTCAGTGAACATAAAGAAATAATGAAATTTGTGTTTTCAAATAGTGCTTTCCAAGTATGACTCCTCCAATGACTGAGCATTAGGATTGTGCAATACATCTAGAGGACGCGAACATTGTGCGAGAGAGATTGATTTTCAATTTGTGTGGTAGAGTGATGAGGACTATTGAAAGATACATCACTATTCTAATTGAAATTATAACTGGCCTCAAGACTATGAGAACTTGGCATAACCATCATCTTAGGCTGAAGTACCATGAACACTCACAGAAGTTTGAAATCATCAGAAGATAGAGCATCAAAGACCTGTGGCTTAGAAAAATCAAAAAGCATAAAAATCAGGTTCATGACCAAATGAATGCATGAAAGGATCACAACAACCATGATAAGAAAGTTCAAGATAAGAAATAGATGCATCCTCACGACCTAATGAATCATAAATACGAGAAGATTGAAAATAAGAAAGTTCACCCCCTATTTCTTCAGAATGATGAGATGATATATTGGGGAGATAAAGAAGAGAAGGTTTTTCCTCTCTAAAATTGAATGAAAAGATGAGATTCCACGAGTTCTGAGAGTGATCAGAAGTAATAATATCATGAGGAAACAATTCTTTTCAACATTCAACAAGAAATTTTGAATTGCGAAAAATGTCAGGATAATTAGGGAGAGGTGTCAAAGGAAAAGAATCAACCTTCATCGTAGAATCTTATTTAGATGTTGATTCCCACACATATTCATTGTAAATTATATCGCAATTTTTCTACTAAACACCAACTGCATCAGGAACTTGATCCTCATGATCATCAAGAGAAAGATTCGAAACGGGTGAACACAACAACTCATAATATAGAGGACCAAAGAAACCAAAGGATGGAGGATGAGGAGATAAAACATCTTCCAAAACACCATATTCAGAGTCGAAGCTTGCACTTTAATTCTAAGTATGTGGTGTGTGTTATGAAACCAGCTCAAGAAAAGATGGAAAAGATAAATCCACGCCTTAGAATTCAGCCTCTTCGAGGGGGCAACCTCCTTTACATTACATAAATGAACAATTATTTGATGATACAAATGAAAAGACCTCCTTTCTATATATAGGAGTCTAAGGGGTTATAACATAATCAGAGCCGACATAACAATAATAATGTAAGGGCATAATAATAACAATAGTGGGCTTCTATGGGGCACAATAGTAACAATATGGGCACTACATGGGTACATCAATATAATAAGTGGGTTATACTAATAACAATAAGGGGTTACACTAGTAGTATAGGGGCCTAACATGCCCCTCTCCTTCAAAAAGCGTTGTCCTCAACGCTTGAGTAGTTCTTGATGCTTCTATATAAAATTCTTGTCCTCCCATGTGGAATATTCAGCAGGTAAGTTCTTCCACTTGATGAGATACTTTGAAATTGATCGATTTCGTAGCTGTCGGGTTCTTGTTTCTGTGACTGCTCCAGGTTCCAAAATGATTTTTCCTTCCTCTTCAATTTCCGGCAATATTGCTTGAATTGGGATCTTTTGCAACTTTTGAATAAGTGGCCATACTTCTTCGTTCTTCTTCCATTCATCCGTTGCTTCGTTTATCCAATTTGGTTGGATAATATAAATAGCACAAAACAATACTTCCACATCCTCATCCTTGAAGCGTCTTCCCATTCGGTAAGGTCGCCATTTTTTAAGTGCATGTAGTATTGCCAACATTTCCTTCTCATAAATAGCTTGCTTGAGATGTAGCAATAAAAATACCCAATCACGTACATCAAAACATTTTTCACTACGATGTTGATCTACCTGTTGTTTCATTTGATTTTGCACCGAAGTAGCGTTATCCTTTAAAAGTTGGAGAACTTGTTGTTGATGCTCGATATGATCTTTCTCTGCTTGAACCTTTTTCTTCTTGATATGTCCTTCTATCTTTTGAGGAGTGGTAATTTCTTCCAGTCCTTTACAAGATATGGTCGGATTCATTTCTTTATGCTCGATGTGATCTTTCACTTCTTGAACATTTTTCTTCCTGATGTGTCCTTCTATCTTGATAGTTTGAGGAGTGGTAATTTCATCCATTGAATTACAAGATATGGTTGGATTCATTTCTTCTTTGTCGATGTGATCTTTCACTTCTTGCACCTTTTTCTTCTTGATATTTCCTTCTATCTTGAGAGTTTGAGGAGTGGTAATTCTTGCCAATGCTTTACAAGATATGATCTGATTCATTTCTTCTTTCTCTGGGGTGGTGTCCTGACATATATCCTCTTCTTTTGATATTTCTTGATCCTTTTCTTCCTCCTCTTCATATTCTATGTAAAATAATTTCTTCTCAGCACACCTATGACCTTTAGTTCATTTGCTATCACAATTGTAACAAAGCCCTTTTTCTCTTTTTTCTTCCAATTGTTGTGGTGTAACCTTTGTAGGTTGTGGAAGGCTGGGAGAAACAACACTTCCATCTTTATAGTTGTGAGGGGTATGCTTCCTGGTTTCCATAATTTTTCTTTCCATTATGTCACAAATCCCTTTTACTCTTTCCAATTGTTGTGGTGTTGCTCTAAAGAAGGTGTTGCTCTTTGTATCCTCATAATGTGCTATCATTTCCTCCGTGAAAATTGACCACGTAACAAGTTTTTTACGAGAACAAAGCCCTTTGTACCATAAAAATTGATCTGGTTCTAAATATCAAGATGCAATACATACCTTTTGTAACAGTTGTACACCATGTATATCAAAATATTGCTCCATTTGAAGTATCCAATTTACCGGATCCTTGCCATCAAACTTCCTCATCTTGCTTTTTCTTGATTTTAGGAGCTCTACCTTGAAACGACTGTAACTCTGTACTTTCAGATCTTTAAGTTCTGAAATTGTGACCTATAGTAGCCCTCTATGTCCTCTTTCCAATTCCACAAGTCTGATCCAAATTGGATTCCCCAAGAAAGAGTTATGCACAATCTCCCGCAGTGACCTGATTATAGACTAGTTCAGTAGAGCAAACTTGTATGAAGTGCCACGTGTCCTTGTTTCAACCTTCGACTCTGAAAAATATATAAACAGAAACTATAGTCTGTCCTCTTTCTGTAGCTTCTTACGAAATTTCAATCTGATGCTCAGAAAGAAAGTTATGACGATTTTCCCCAGGTCACCTGTTTTGAGTGTAATTCAGGAGTCTGCAAAAAGACCAACTTCCTCAGATCATATCTCCGCAATTATCACGTAAACATCTCTGAAATTCGGACCCAAGGTTCAGCATCAATTCTTCTCAAATGGGTTTTTTTTTCGACTTCTGAAACGTCACAGAAAAAAAGTTATACCGAAAATGCCACGATGACTTGTTTGGAGCAGCGAAACCCTAGAATCCAAAGCTCTGATACCAAATGTTATGGAACCAGCTCAAGAAAAGATGGAAAAGATAAATCCACGCCTTAGAATTCAGCCTCTTCTAGGGGGTAACCTCCTTTACATTACATAAATGAACAATTCTTTGATGATACAAATGAAAAGACCTCCTTTCTATATATAGGAGTCTAAGGGGTTATAACATAATCAGAGCCGACATAACAATAATAATGTAAGGGCATAATAATAACAATAGTGGGCTTCTATGGGGCACAATAGTAACAATATGGGCACTACATGGGCACATCAATATAATAAGTGGGTTATACTAATAACAATAAGGGGTTACACTAGTAGTATAGGGGCCTAACAGTGTGTGTTAGGTTCCTATACCAATTGGAGTCATAATTTGAATTACTGAGATTCAACCTTGTAATATTGTACACACCTTTTCCTTCTACAAATGTTTTCCATATTATAAAAAAATAAAAAAATGTAAAGAGGGTATGTCTTAAAAGAGTAATCAAAGGAAAAAATGAATGAAAAGGTCAAGAAAGATGAAAATATATGAACCACAAAAACACAAAAGAGACCATGAAAGTGTGCAAGTCAAAAAGGCACTACTATTTACTTTTTTTTGTATAATAAATGATTGTGTGCAGTTTATAACTCATGCGACAGTCCATGATAGTCAAAGTGTTTAAACTTTGCTATTTCATTCTTTGAATTTTATTGTTTATAGATAGAGAATAAAATCTGACCAAAAAGTGTAATCTTGGCAGATAATTAGATAGGTAGAGTAAATAAAAGGAGCTCATTAGTTTAATATGAGGCCTTGGAAGTTATAAGGTTAGAATTAGATAGTTTATTTTGTAAAGAAAATAAAAATATTGATAAGGGTTTTCTAGCTTAAATTCACTCTAATAAAGTGAAGAAAAAATGGTAGGACAAGTAGATAGGTAAGTAAAAGAAAGGTTGCAAAAGTATGATGATTGATTAGACAAAAAGAATATTTATCATCTTTCATCATATGTTCCAAATATGAATGGACAATCAAGCACGTAAATGGATTTCAAGGTCAATTAATTAACTTCCCCCATTCATTTCACCCCTATGCTTAACTAATTTACGATACTAAAGTTCAAAGTATTTTAAACCTTTAAGTCAAAGAGGTTCAGAGCATTTCTCTAACTTTTGGAGGGACCAGACCCTTTTCGCAATGACTTATGGACATCAAATACTAGATTTCCCTCACAAAAGTTCACCCCCCTTCAATTCATTCATTTTCCTAATAAAACTCCTTCTCCTAAGGTTAAAACACTTTTTCCTAGGAAAAGAACTTTCCCCCATGTAAAACACATTTCATACCATAAACCGACAAAAATGATTTACCCTAAGTGTTAATGTAAATATGTGAAAAACATGTAATTCACAAAAAAGCATTTTACTTAGTGCTTTTCCCTTTCCTGCCCATTTTTCATATCAATTAGTAATTTTATTATATTAAATCCTAGTGAAACACAATTTCCCATAAATATTTAACTCCTAAGTATGAATTAAACCTACACCCCAGTTTAATTATAACCTAAGATTTTCACCTAAAAACCAGACCAAAAACTTTAACTCGTCGATCTCCAATCAAGTTAATTAAGCCATTTATTAATCCTCCGTTAATTACCCTGATGGCCTAATCTCACTTTAAGCCATTATTAACCCTGATACCACCATAATTGAATGCCCGTTGGCCCCCCCCCTAGCCACCGGGCAGCTTCTCCACCTGATCACCATGCGATCACCCCCTCCTCATCCGATGACCCTCATCCATATCAGGCCAACCCGATGTCTGTCCTTTGCTCACCCGATAGAGTGGATTTCCCCCTGGACCCCAATGCTATGTGTCATTTGATGAGTGGAATTAGGCAGCTCCTCCCTAATACCACCGAGCACCCAAAAGTGGTTCGAAATAAGCCACCTACCGCCCTCTAGCTATGCGACAAACTAACCTATTCACCCCATACACGCAAAAAAATAATTGTTTGTGCATAAAAGCCAAAAGCCCCAAAATTTCTTGTTTTTGCTGAAATTTCATCTGCAAGCCTCTGAACGCATGCACAACACCTGGAAACATTAAAGATGTCAACCCATGTACAAATTCACTCCAAAGACGCTACAAAAAACCCAGTCAGCCTTGCAACCTATATGAAGCCCATTTGACCACTTCTAGTTGCCAACCATGCTGCTCAGAGTTAATTCACCCCAGTTCCAGGTATTTAAACGAGAATTCACTAAATACCCTATCAGTTTCAAAAGTAACCAGTTTCTGAGTGTTTTAGTTAAGTTAAAAGTTAATTAAAAATACTCAGAGCTCAAGCCTACCCATTGCTGAACACCATTGCCCTAAATACTGCAAAGTACCCCCCCTGTACTCAAATCCACAAGAGCTAAGAATGGCTACCCCAATTGCTATTGACGTGAGACCCATCTCCATGCCCCATTTGGACCTGGACCACCTTCCCCTAGCTGATAGAGATTTCCAAATCAAGGATACCACTGTCATAGAGCTCCTGCTCAAAATACATTGGAAAAGTAGGGACAAGTTCCTCAACCATGTTGATGAAATTTGCCTTTGGGAGTCAAACTTGCCCAAGTACTGGTTCCCCCAAGTCCACATTTTTCCTGAAATTGTACATATGTGCTATGCTTGCTATGTCCCCAGTCACATAACCATCATGTCTCATGACCAGAAAGTCATTTTCACCATCACTCCCCAGTCCATCAATGATATGATCCAGCTCCAACTAGGACCAAACCTAACTCCCCCATCAATTGGAGACCTATCGGACTTATACCCCAAACTCAACTCTGCAAGATTGGCCCAATTGATCCAAACCTTCATCATAGAAGAGAAGCACATCCCCAAAAACCCTCCTCCATATATAGAAACTATATTTTTCGCATGGGGCTGAAATATTGTATCCATGATATGTTGTGTTTTGGGTTACTCCACAAGTGAGTACACTGATGAAATTATCCTGGCTTTCATGTCCATCTATACCCTAGGATAGCCTCCTGCAACTATTTATGACTTTGTCACATATATAGCTGACAGAATGCATTAGTATTTCTCAAGAATAGGAAATGAAAGGGTTTTTAAGTACTCCTCAATTATGTACCATATGTTTTTATATTACCAATTAGAGAAGTTCCCATTCACCCTTCAAAAGCTGGACACGAAGGGTCAGCCCATGTCAGTCATATTTTGGACCCCATTGATCCACCAATGCCAGTATCCATAATCTTACTCTGATTTTATTGATTTATTTGTACACCCAGTCATGACAATGTTGACTGGAAGCTCTCCTCCAAGAATCAGTCCAGAAATAAAGAGAGTCCTCCAATTATCTAAATAGACCAAAGTTGGTGACTGGTACCTTTACCAGAGCCATACATAAATTAGGATTTATGGTTGCATGCTGTCACCATACAATCTACCAAGGTACATCCCAATGAGGTTGTTTGCATTAGAATACTATAGGAAAATTATAAATGCGGATGAAATAAACTTTGCCAATGCTAAGAAGAAGTCCATTTAAAAATAGAAGACCAACTATTCCCCTTCATATGCCACTCTAGAGAGGCTGCCCACTGAAGTTCCAAAGAGGTTTTGTCTGGAAATATGATCCTTTGGAATTCATCACAAAGAAAAGACAAAAGGTCAAGCTAGGACCTTTCATTCACCATCCCATACATGAGATAGAAGCTTATGAAAATCAAACAGAATGGGTGTAAGGTACCCTAGCAGACCAGGACAGCACCAGAGTATATATTGAGAATGCTCTTATTGATTTAGAAAAGCATCTTGATGAAAACTCTTTTCTGTAGGTACCATAAAAACTAGAGACTACCATGAGCAATCCTCCAGCCGTGCAGACTCCTCAGAATTAGGAGAAGGCCCCAAAAGAAACAGCGAAGGGGCTTCCACTTTATGGATGGCCACCTCTGATTTACAACAGAAATCAAACAAGAGGCAAAGGCTAAATTTAGCCTCTGAGCAGGAATACAATGAAGGCTTAGCTGAGATCACCAATACAGAAGCAAAAAGAAGTAGACATGCCACTCCATCTCAAGGTACACAAGAGCCTTACACTTCACAAACACAAATGTTGGAAAGGAAACTCAGTGTGGATGTATCTTCCTTCAAAATGCCTACAGACAAAGACCAAGATATCAAGGAAAGATATAAAGAAATCAATGCTAGAAATGAGAGGCTCAAAGCTCAAACTTATGCTCAATACCTGAAACTCACCGCTACCAATCAAACAAGGCTAATGTCAGCTTTTGACATTAAGGAGGGGAAGTTGCAGATGACCTTTGTGAAGCCTACTGCCCAACAGCCAAAGGCAACATCAGATTTCAAAAGGGTAGATTTTGAAGTGCTGACAAGGGATATTCATCCCATATACCAAATTGAATTGCATAAACAGGTTGGAGGGATGATATACTACAGCATGATAGGTAAAAAGATAGCTTCCCACCAACTACAGAACTCTTTTAACAATATCTCAGCTCAATTCCAGTTAGAGAAGGCCTCCTAAGAGGCCAAGGACACCGAGATCAAATCCTTAGAGGACTTAGTAATTGAAGTGGGACACGATCCCAAGGATATGAAAACTGCAGAACAAGTTATTAAAAAAAAGAACAATGACATAGCTGCATTAAAGAAACAACTAAAGATACCCCAACTACATCATCCACAAATAGTAGAGGTTCCAGAAGCCTAACAAGGACATGAAGAGCTCATGGACTTAGTCATGAAGCTGCATGATCAAGTCAACGAGACAGAGAAGGAGTTGGACACTTTAATTCAATCGAAGCAAAGTGAATTGGCTACAACTTCGAAAACTGTCATCCCCATAGTATCCATAGTGGTTCCTTCTACCCTGGTAGCATCACTAGCACCTACAACTCCACTTGCAACAACCTTGCTAGCAACAATGGAATCTACATCAACAGCAAGTACATCAGGAGAGAAAGTAGCAGAACTTGTCAAAGCCATGGAAGAGATGTCTATCCAGGCTACAGAGATGAAAAAACTAAAGGAAAATGTGGAAAGTTTGGAAACAGACTGCAAACTTGCCCAACTATAGTAGAAAGAAGAAACACAAAGGGCCCAAAGAATGGGTGAGAGGGTGAAAATCCTAGAAATGGATTTAACACTTGAGAATCCACTTGGACAAACCAAAGAAATGTTGTGGGCCAATAACATTGACTTTTTCAATGATATTTGGCCATCAATCCAAGTTATTTTTGAGCAAACAAAGCTAGTAAAGATATCTACTAAAGCTATCCATAAAGTAAAGGAGGAATTGGGAAATAAGCTTGAGGATGCAAATAGACTCACCCATTTCCTCAATAGCGAAAACAAATATGAGCTACATGAGATGAACATTGAAGACATAAATTCCACTATTTTAGAAATAAGGAAGGTCCTTTCCAAAAGGATTCTTATGCTTAATTTGGAAGAAAAGTGCCACAATATGCAGGTAGCCATTGATATGTTCATGGCTAAATTTTAGATTTTCAGGGAGAAAGGTATGCCTAGTCCTATGATGATCAATGAAAAACTCATTACACAGCTAGACTATGGTGATAAAATTATAAAATTGGCTAAGGAACAAGCAAGTTCTTCATCTGCTAAAGCCCTTCCAATAGGAAAAGTATTATATGACACATTTGAGAACTTGTTTTTCCTTGAGCATGAGGTAAAACATTTGTTCCTCACCAAGCCCAATTTTGCGAAGTATACTAAGGCTGATGAGCTTTAGAGGAGGATGATAAATGTAAAATTACCAAATGTAGAATGGTGGGGTACTGTGACTGACTTACTGTGATGAGTTAACAGTTAAAAGTTACCACAGAGTAAATATGAAGGCAACAGGATGAAATAGGTAAAAACAACACAGCAGGGTCAAAGAGTAGCAGGGTCAAAGAGTATCAGATAAAAGATCAAAGTAAAGAAGACTCCAGTGTAAAAATACCACAACTATCAACTAGCTTAAAAGGTTCTAATTTAACTATAAAATGCAACACAACCACAATAAAGGGGACAACAAGAAGTAATTCATTAGATGTCTCTATCTTCTTGCTAGAAGATATTTATATTTCTTAGAATAAATCTCACGTTGTTTTGAGATATTTTGTAATAATTTTTTGTATATATACTTCACACTTCGAAGTATGTAGGGTGGATTCCAAGCATTTCTATAGAGTTATTGTTATTCAGTTTGAAATTCTATTGTGTCAATGATTGGATTAGCTAGCTAGATCAAGGAATAAAAATCAGATATTTCACTGAATTCTTGTGCAAAGCGAAGTTCAAATAAGTATTTTCTTAATTTCAGTGTTATTTTCTTTGAGTTTTCCATAATCTTATTTGTATCTCTAAAAATATGAATGCTATAACATGGAATGATATTTCAGAAATTGCTTAATTGCACTTTTCTTGACTGTTATGCATATTAGATGTTTTCCTCACAAATCTAAGTTAAGGAATTCTTGATTGCTCCTTAGTTTAGGTTATGCCTTCTGATCTATAGAAAAAGATTCGTAATTTCCCTTTGTTCATGATTATCCCCTGTTTTTCGTTTTAGCCTCAACTTGAGGATTCTTAAGTGCCCTCTCACCCTGGTTAGGACCATTCCACCCATTCGGTCTATAGATTTTTTTCTTTACTTTGCTAGCCTACCCTGTGATCATTCCCTTTAATGAACTGATCCTGTTTTTCTATCCATTTGTTGACTCCATAGTCCAATGGCTTAAATACCTTAGATCTATCCATCTGTTCCAAGAATTCCACCACCAAACCTAAAAATCAAAACCAAAACCCCATGAACACTGAGAACTAGGCTAAAATCCCAGTAAAACAAAGTTAAATTACATAGAGAGAGCCCTCTCTAGACTTAGGTTGGCTAGAGCCTAAGCCTAAAAGATTGGTTTGTAGTTACCTTGGTTGCTTCCATCTTCTGATAACTTCTAAGGAAAATTCTTAGTGATAACAGGGTGGGAGAAGATGGTGGTAAATCAACATATGAATTTTCAAGTTCTCCCACGTCAACCTGCCGAAATGGATTTGTTTGATTAGAAGGACACAAAGAGTCACTTTCTACAGCAACCTTGTACATCGCATATTTAGAAGATTTGGTATTGAGGTATGTTACGAGGATTTTGAAAGATTCATATTCATGCATATTCCTCAAAATGTAAAAAGGAAATTCAAACTTCCCTTTCAATAAAGGCCAATCAACATCATCTTTAGAAAATTCAAAACAAAAGAGAATGAAACAATCCTAAAAATAATTAAGAGATTTATCAAGTGCTTTTCACAATCACATAATTTTCTTGAACACAGGTTTATAGTCATACCTATCAAAGGTGTGGTAAAGTTATGTGGAAAGATGTTCGGAAGAGTGTATAGAAGTGACAAGAAATGTTTAAAATCATTCCCTTGCACGTACTTTGAACATGAGAATGAAAAACCTATAAGAACAATCCGCATAGTGAATATTGTGTTTCATACAAAATTTGAGAAAATGAGAGGTGTGATCGAAAAATATTGTTTCACCCTCGGAAATAATTCAATATTTAACATGCCATCAATGAGTGTCACCGACACTTTCAGATTTGTGGTTCTAGAGAAACATGTCAGGGTTGTGATTAGGGGAGAATCCATTACAAGTGTGGAAATTTCAAACAGACTTCATGGGATTAGATTGTAATATGGCCCTCTCTAGCACTAGAACTATTGATAGTGCTAGACCCCCAAACAATCAGAGGATCTACTTGGTATGAAGTTCCGATTAGACCTCACGCCATTTCGTTTAGGAGTCGCATCCAAAATATGACCTACTTTCTAATGTAGTGGGATTTAATGATGCTCATTGGCTACAATAATGCATAGAGTGATGTATATTGACTTTGGTGAGAATAAGTGTGTGACCCCACAGAGATTCAAGTGTGATGCATGAAGGTTCTACCAAGAGAAAGCTAAAATGAGTGAGTGCTTTAGAAGTCTGTAACAGTACATAACATGAAAGGAACACATGACTATAAATAACATCATAAATGAATTATGTGAAATAGTTCACAAGTTAGAAGTGATTAAGTAAACAACACCATGCATTCAACAATATTCGTACCAATGCAGAAAAAATAGTTCACAAGCATAAGCATAAGTTAAATAGAATACATTGAAAACATAAAAAGAACATTCCTACTATATTCACAACATATGCATGAAAACATGTCACCTTTGAGATTTTATTAAGTAACAGTTCCAATCATACATACACCAATGATGAACCACTAGCCCCAATAGTGAAATGTGATGTCAACATCATCTGCTCGTCCAAAAAAATGTGCTACCTCTACATTACGGAGATGCCAAGGCTCTCACAAAAATCCCAATTTCCCTCACTATAAGTCTAAGCCTACCCAAAATCTTGGCTCCCAGAAATCCCTTTACGTGAGTTGTGAGGGTCTATTTATAACAAGAGGGGGTGACTCTTCAGATCTCCTTTGTGACTTTTGGACTTCCCTCATGAATGTTTAACTTATTTACAAAATAAATCATTACAATACATTGTGGCTCCTCATATTCCAATATTGACACTTGGAATTCCACTTAAAAATTACAAAATAATATTACAATGTATACTTGTACCCATATAAGACAAAATAGGGTAGAGCCAACTAGACAACCTAATAAGACAAAACATTATGATTATTTATTTTAGGGAAAATCAAGCTCAACAACTTCCACTTGATGTCTTTTAGTCACATATTAGTGTCAAGCTTGGTACTGTACAATGACATCCTAAAACTATGTGATGGTGTCCAAATGGAAGTGGACACTAGCCCCATGGCATCTGGATATAATGATTTGGAACCAATTTGAACTTCCCTCTGAAGCATGAACACCATTTTTCTCACTTGGATAGTGCCACCGATGCAGTTCTACATATTCTTTATGTTCACTTCGAAATCTACCTTTGTGGTAAGCTGTCTAAGTTGCTCCAAGTATTCTTTTATCTCCTTCTAGACCTTATTCTTAGGATTTCCTTCAGTAAGTGAACCAACTGATGGGATCTTATGGGACTTCACTAAGAAATGAAAACCATCGTATAATTGTGCATATGAGGTATGAATACTACCAATGAATGAGGCGAGTTGTTTGTTGTTATGGATCAGTATCCCGAATCTTGCTTTCCCCGTCTCTTACTGTTGCTTAATTTTCTTGCCAAATTATAGAAATTCCCCTTTGTATCACAATGAACATGCATGGAAACGTTGGCACCTTGTAAATTGTTGAAAGTTTTGACAAAGTATTTACATTGCTACTGCAAGCCATGCATATCAACAATTTCCTTATGCATGGCAACAAGATCATCATAAGTATTTCACATCTTCTCTCCAAGTGTCGATATTTCACCAAGTATTGTTGCCTTCATTTACTCCAGATGGACCTGTGTGGAAGCTCAATTCTATGATGTTGCATGGATATGTTCAACCTCTTGCCTAGAATCATGCAAGTTCTTTTCAAATTCCTTATTCTTGGCCATCAAAAATTTATTGTTCGATTTTCTTGCAAATTTGAAGGCCAAGTTGGTTATGGCAATGACATTGAGATTCTTCTTGATGTTGGCCACAATCACTCTTTTCTCTCATAAAAGCAGGCGATGTGAGCTCATCCAGAAAATGATTTTTACGTGCATGTACAACATTCTTCTCGATTTCAGCTTATGACATATTGTACATGTCCATAACCGGATCATCATCAAGAGGAACAACTTCCCCTTCCTTTCCTGGAGTCAACTCTACCACTAAAGTTGGTGGAGACTGAATGGAAACCTATTATGTGATTGGAATTGGGTTGAAATCTTTATTATGGGGCTCCAATCCTTCCTCCATGTCTATGATCTATATAAGATCTTCAACCAGCTAAGCAAGCACATAGTCCAACCTATGTCTCCTATCCTCCTCTGCTGGTTGTTGGCTTTGTTTTTTCTCTTCAACTTGTTTCTGCATTGTTTCCTCTACTCTTTCACTTCATGTTTCTTATTATTCTTGCTTCTACTTTTATTCTTATTCTTTCTTCTACTTTTCTTCCTCCAATCTCCTCTTCTCTGTAGGTTTTAACCCCGTACAGAAAGTACCTGCATATGAATTCTAAAACACAAAATAAAGAATGTGAGAGCATAACACATAAAAGACATATACACATAGATTTTCCCATAGATCCCAAAATTGGGACTACCAGCTTGATTTTTCATTATGTTCCTTTCAATTTTACAATAAATATTTATACATGCCGAAGCATCCAATACTATGGACTAAAAACCATTGCATCCAAAACAATGGACTAAAAACCATCACATCCAAAACCATGTGTGAAGAATCATGCACCTAGGAATAAACTTTTGCTACCAACCAAGCTTTGTATTTCTCCACATTTCCTTCTGCGTTTGCATTCTTCCTGAACACCCATTTTCTTCCAATGGGTTTCCTTCCAGTTGGAAACTCCACTAGATCCCAAGCCTTATTTTTGTGCAACGATGAAATTTCATTAACCATGTCCTCTTTCTAGAGTTTTCCATCCTCTGAATCTACTGCTTCATTCATAGTTTTGGGATCATCATTAGTAACAGATAAAGAAAAATTTGAACAGAAATCATATGGACTATACCTTTCCAGCTGCCTTGTTTCTCAAACTAATCCTCTCACACTCAAAGTTTGTGGCTCTTAATCTTCTAATTCCTCCTCTACTGTAGAGTCTTATTCTTCCTCCTTAAGCTCAAACACTATCTTCTCGAGTTCGTTTAGTTGGACTTCATGTTTAATAACATATTTCACCTCTTTGAATACCACATCCTGGTTGTACACAACCTTCCTTGTTTCTGGGTTCCAAAGCTTATAACCCTTTAGACCATCCTTATACCGAATAAAGATTGACTTTTCAGATTTACTATCCAACTTGGTTCTTTTCTTCTTTAGAACATTTACATATGAATCACATCCAAATACCCTCAGATGTGAAAGGGAAGGTTTCTTACCAGTCCATACCCCTTATGGAGTCGTATCTTCCAATGCTGATGAAGGTGATCTGTTGACCAGTTAACATGTAGTCGTATTGCCTTTGCCTAGAATTCTTGTCCTAACCTGACACAACTGAACATGCTTCTTTCCCTTTCCATCAATGTGTTGTTCATTCTTTCTACAACTCCATTTTGCTAGGGTGTATATGGAGTAGTCTTCTGTCATGATATACCACACTTTTATCTTGTTTCCTATTAGTGCAGTCTTTTCCTCATTAATGATAGAGAGATTAATGGACCCATTGCATACATAGATTCTATTATGTTTATTTTTCGTAGGATATTATAATTGATATTCACTTCTTATGATTCATTTAGCTACTTTTTTCTTGCATTCATATTCATCATCAAAAAAGATATTGAATATTTCAACTGTGGAAATCAAATTCCAATAGGATCATAAAGAGGCAACTAAGTAAGAAAACAAACATTTATCCTGGGAAAACCCACATGAGAAAAAAACCCAAAAACCTTTTCCTTGGATAAATTTTTCATTTCGACAATAGGCATGTTGGAAATAATACTGAGAGGGGGGGCAGGGGGGGGGGGGGTGAATTAGTATTGATAATTTGATGAGCACTATTATTGCAACAAAGATGTTACAATCGCTAGGCTACCAACTTTACTTATCAACCCGGGGTTTGCACAAACTTGGAGGTGACAATGCTATATGCAAGAGTAAAAGTGATGGTTCTGCCTGTTGTCACTGTTCAGCTGGTGAGAGACCACTGAGGTTCCAAGCCAGACTTTTAAAGAGTCATAGGAAGCTTGATTCTTGATGGAAGAAGGGAAAATCTACTCTAAGATAGTTACTCTACTCCGGTAATGGAAAAAGATAACATGTAATGCTAAACTACACCATATCCTAACTAACCATTTAAGAAGCTATGCTAAGAAAAATTTCTAAATGAAAACTAAAAAAATGCTACTATCTAAGTTGCAGAAGTAAAAAGCATTAAACAATACTAATGGGCAAGAAAAGAAACTAAACTAAATCTATTTTCATTTTTTTGGTTTTTTTAGGAAAAATCAAGTACGCAAACTAATTTTTCTTATGGATGTGACAGGTGGATGGAAGGTGTTTGAGGACCGCTAGAAGGTTTATGAAGTGTTTGGATGGTTTGGAGGGGTCGTAGGATGATTTTTGTGACTTCCTAGAGGTTTCCCATCAATTTGTCCTCAAAACAGGCTGTTTCAAGAAAACCTACAGGATGTACTAGAAACCTACAGGATGATCGTGTACGAATTACAGGAAACCTACAGGATACAACCGAGAGCTAATGGTGAGGCATTGCAGGTGTTGGGAAGCTTGGGAAAGGTGTGTGATGGGTGGAAAGGAGTGTTAGAAGGTCTAGGAATACTCAAGATTCAATATCCAAGATAAGAGATGGCTAGATTCACTTAATGTGTTTAGGAGAATTTCAATGAAAAATGATGAAAAACTAGTGAGGGTGATGGCGAAACAATGCATGGCTAAGGTGGGTTAAGTGGAAGGTGGTTGCTGGTTATGAAGTTTTGGTCTCCTTCTAGAGTACCTGCTCTGCTTAAAACATGTGTGTCTCCCGAGAAATATGTAAGAAGATACATTTTCATAAACTTGAAAAAAGCATGAATCAATTTCCTATATTATGCATGAAGAAAGTTGTTGAATGGAATGAAAGCATGAGTGAGATCTTATTGTAGAAATGGAGATGGAAAAAAGATGACAATGAAATCTGCCTTGCAACATGACCCAAATACCAAATCAAAGACAAAAAACTCGAAACCTCATACAAGAACTAGAAATATGTGTTTTTGGGGTTGCTAAAGGGCCGCTTCCTCAAGTCATGGTCCCAGAGGGAGGAAGTGAGGCCGAGACACCTAAGGACAACCTTGTGGTGATCCTTTTTCTCCTTGCTAACCTGCTACTTTAAATAAGGCACAAATGGAAGCAAACTATCACACAACCAATCTAATCCATACTAATTGTAATGGAAATGCATCTAATACACAAACTAACAACTAAGCTATGAATCTACACTAAGCATACATTTTCAATAGAGAGGAGCCTTTGCTAATAGGGTTGGGCCCTAACCCAAGAGCTTCAACCCTCTGAGTTAAATCAGCGTTGGCTCAAAACAAAACTCATTCTTATTAGCAAAACAACATATTACATCAAAAAGAACTGTCACAAGTATTGCAACTCAAAAATAGAGTAGAGTTTTACAATCAAAATCCAAATCCTACTGAGGTCCTAGGCCTCTCTACTTATACTTATAAAGTCTCCAATGAATTCCTTAAAATTAGGGAGGCTTGGCTCCTAAACTTGAGATAAACTGGTGCTTTGTCTTTCACTTGCTTCACTGCCTTCTAGTCCTCATGATTTGGTTGTTTGCACTCCAAGATGAGGGAGGAATATTCAAATGGAGGGGTAGTGAATGAGGAGGATTTACCTCCTATAATCCCTCTCCCTTGTCCCATTCGAGTTTTGACCTTGTTCTTTGCCAAAATTCCTTGCTTTTATCCTTTAATCCTGCATTAAATGCACGTTATATCACAAAGCAAAATATCGAACTCTACTCATCTCATAAACAAAATATAATCAAAAGTATGCAATAAGTTATGAGAATAGTTGGCTTCACTAAGCTAGGAGGTGAATTAAGGCCCATATAATTACCCAATGATGAGGCTCATCATCACCCCCTACTGAAAGTGTTTCTTATCCTCTGAGGCCTCTGCTGTGGTCTCCTCTTTTTGTTCATGGAATCTTTCTTTCTTTCCTACCTCTTCCCACTGCCTCTTTTCTTCTTATTCTTTTCTCCCTTGTAGCATCCCTATGAGTAGTGGTGGGCTGAGTTTTAGGCATATCCAATTGACCTTCAATGTTTGCATAAATTGCTTATACATAGGTGTCCTATTGAGTGCCTCTCTTGAACTTTGAGGGGAGTGATATTCTCTTATCTGTAAGTTGTATGGTAGTGTGTTCCATCTCCTTAGACAAGCATGTATACTATCATCTCCTAGCAGCCTAAACATGTCCTCAAAATTTGAAATTACTTGGTCTTAGGCAACAAGATATCTAGGTGCCAACTGAGGATCATTTGCAATCAATTTATGGGTACTGATGAGGGCCATGGGGTTTGATTGTTCAACTTTGATCAAAAGAGGTTCAGTTTGCTCTTTTGCCAATATCATTTTCATCTCTACAGCTCTTGACTCCTCATGGTTCGTCAATGATTCCAAAGCCATTAATTGTAGATCTCCTAGCTTGGCATTGAGGTCCCAAACATTCATGTCTGTCGAGGCCATGTGTACAAATAAAACTCAGTCATTTTGGCCCTATCCTCTAGTGTACTTTGATCACAAAGATCAATAAACTGTGTGTAGTCTTGAAATTGCATGGTTCCCCTTTGTGCTAGTGTCTTAATCTGAAACTGCAATGATTTTTCTTTGAGGTGGAGAGCATAGGATTTGGCTAGCATCCTACACTGGATTACCTCCAAGAACAGGTTGGCCATAAATGCTAGTTGGTTCTCTATTTCCTGGAGTTGTCCCCTCAGCCATGCATTTTTTTGTCTCTAGTTGATTTATCATTATAGCTTCTTTGTCCCTTAAGCCACTTAGCTCTCTCCTATTTCTTTGAGTTTTTCCTCCATGTGCCCAATGTATTCCACCCCTTGTGATTTGGTTATCTGCATCGATCGGTGAGTTTTGGCCCTCCCCTTCTCAAGCTTGAAGAAGAGTGGGATGGAGAATTTTTGAGGTATGACCCTGTCTCCTTCAATAAACCAGTGATGGGAGTGCATGTTAGGTTGTGGGCCGGGTTCCTTTGTCTCTGGGTCCTCCTCTTTAGCTTCTTGCTACTCCCCTACCTTTCTTTCCAATTTTTATGCCTCCTGTAGATTCAACAGAGTATCCTGTAGGACTGTTTTTTCCTCCTTTATATTTTTCTATGGATCCTGTAGGACTGCCTTACCCTTTGAAGAAGTTGATCTAGTAGTAGGCCTCCTTACATAGGTGATAGGGGACTTATGGGAAGGAATTTTGTCTTTTTGTATAGGAGAATCTTCAATCTCAATAGGAATTTTGGTTGATGTTTGTGGCTTCCCATGTCTTATTCTTGTTATCTTTCTTTTCCTGAAATATAGTGGGGTCTACCTCTACCTTTTTACTTTTTTCTTGATTGGGGTGCTGAGATAAGTGAGGGAAGCTATTTCCTCTCTCTCAGTGGCCTCTGGAGACACCCTAGGTGACTCCTCCTTGTGTTTTTTCCCCTCTGTTCTATTTCTTTCTTCCTCTCCATCTTTCATGTATTCTTGTAGATCATCATCATCTCTATCAATTACCCCCTTAGTTTCCTCCTTTGTTTCTTCATCATCATCCTTCTCTTTTCCCTCTTTTTCTTCATCTTTATCATGTCCCTTTTTGTTAGCTCCTTCTTCATCCTTCTCATCCTTATCTTTCTTTGTATCTTCCTCTTCCTATTTTACTTCCTCTTCATTGACAGTAGGACTAACATCATAGGCGAGAGATTTGATGTCATCCTCTACCGGTATGTCTATGAAAACTAACCATGTTATAGGGGTTATGAGGTTTTGGACTACAACATCAATGAGGATCCTAATAAAACCATTGTGTTCTAACTTTTGGGAATTCCCATCCTTCACTTTCATGTGTGACTCTATGAGTGATTGAAGCAAGAAATGTGGTATGCCAAGCCTCTCGTGAGGGGGTGTTTCTACTCCAAATTTTAATTTTGCAAGGATCCTGAAATGATAGCCATAGAAAACACTATATCCACCCTCACATGAGATGTGTTTGATTAGTTGGTAGCCTACCTCACTCCATGGGTATGGCAGACTTTCCCTCCTTACTCCATTTTTGTCCTCGGTGGGTTCTTCACATTCTAAAAAGGATTTTCTTTTTGCCACCTAGCTGTCTCCTTTGTCTTCTATTCTCCATGGGATTACTAGGGGAAGTGTGGTCACCCTAATGATGAGATCAGGGGTGATATCTATAGTGATGCCCCTTATTACAACAATGGCATGGATTCTGTTGTGTGGAGTGAGGGAGAGAGAAAATTCCTTAGCCACCTCATCATCACACTGTCTGAATTTTTCGAGAAACCCCATCTAGTTATGTCTTCTAAATATTTCAAGCACTTGGTGGTGTGGTTGGATCAGTACAATGTTTGTGGGCTCTCTCGTATTAAGCCCTCTTTTTTTCTTACTGTTGAGGCTTGAGGAAAAAATGAGAAGGTTGAAACAATTTTTTGGATGCAGGGGAAAAATAGAGTTGACTATGTATTTAATTCCCTTCACACTCACTCAAATTTAGAGTATCCATGGTTCATTTACTTGCAAAGGGGAATGTAATTTTAGAGCCTCCCACCTTAGACTGGTTGCAGTGGCCAATTCCCATGATATCCCTTCTGAGCTCTTCTCTACCAATCCTGTACACAGTCTCTGTGTATCCTGTAGGAATTCTTGTGCATTCTCTTATAGGAATTCATGTGAAGTGAATGATGGATCTTTGCTTTCGGTGTGTGGCTTGGGTTATGACAGTGACTTGAGTGAGGGAATTTTGAGGACGTGAAATGCATGAATGCATCGTAACAATGTTTTGTCTCCTCTTATGGTGATTCAAGGTGAGGTGGTGTGCTGGAAGTAAAGGTAAGTTTCCATTTTTGGACCATTGGTCCCCACCACAACCTCATCATTTCCAACTCCTCATAATTATCTCCGACCTCGTAGATCTATAGTTTAACCACTTTTTGTACTACTCGTTTTTTGTCTTTGATTTGACTGCAGCCACATGTGAGAAGACACCCTGTTGTGCATTTGCTAACTGAATGAAGGTGGTCAAGTTAACTGGCCACCTTTCCACTTATAAACCAACTATCTCGTAACCCTTACAATTTTTTACTACATGATTCATAGGAGAGAGTGAGCGGGACACTTACCTGTGGTTTCTATGTTATGCAATAGTTGTCGAAGACCATAGGTGTTGCTATGTTTTTTTCTACATGCCATTCTTCTTCCTCTTGTTGTTTGCTAATGGTTTATATATTTTTGTAGGTATCTATGGTTGAAGATCTGATGCTGCTACTTTGGAGACCCTAGATCATCCTGCTGAAGACTTGTTGTTGGTGTGATTGTCATTCTGTGGGATATGCTTTTACAAGATTTCCTACAGGATGTTGTGTAGTTGCTTCTCCCTCAGAATTTTTTAATCATTTTACTTGTTGCGGTTGTGAGGATGGTGGCATGGATGGAAAGGAGTGGAAGTGTGGAGAGAAAAGGAAACTCAGATGATTTTCTTTACTCCTTTCATTTTTACCCTTTTTTCCTTTGAAGACTAAAGAAAAAAAATGTTGAAATTAATTTTTTTTGTTTGAATGGTGAGTGCATAGATGATGATGGTGGACAAGATGAGGTGCTAGATCATGAATAGGGTGAATTTTAGGGTCCTAATAAGTCCGTCATATGCCTTCAAATTTCTTCCTGTAGGATTTTTGGGTCACTGTAATTCCTACATTATCATCCTATAGGAATATAGGGGATCCTGTAGAAAACACAGTCTTTGCATATATCAAAGTAATGGAGTGGGACAATGACAAAAATGATGAAGCAATTCATGGTAAGGAGTGAAAAAAATGAATATGTGAGTGGTAGGTGCCTCCGTGGGATCCTCTTTTTCTCCTTACTTGTCCTTCTCACCCACCTATAAATGGAAATTTTATGATAATTTTTTTTTGTCTTTTTTTTTTTTGGAAAAACAAATAGGCTACATTAAGAGGTTTTCATCCTAGTTGTTTTCCCTGGGTGCCTCATGTAAGAATTTACAGGGTAAGTTCCTCAGAAAGAATACCAAAAGGACACCGCTCACAACCAGATCTCAAATCAATACACCAGTATTTTTGACGTGGTTAAAACCCTCAGAGTGCAAGGAGGGAAACAGTCCACGGCCTGTCCCAACGTGGGTACAGACAATTTATTAATCAAAGAATGAAAATTTACATAAGCTTCTCTCATGCACGGATTACCCGAACAATGACCCTCCATGCGCTTTAAATAGAACTCATGGACCAATCGGGTGTCAAGCCACGGATCAAGTGTCGGTAATACCGAGGTGAGAGTGAACCGTCGGATCACTACATATCGTGACCGTCGGATTGTAAGTTACAAAATGTACAACGGTAAAGAAACACACTTTACCTAACTCTAACCTAACTCTATACTAGACCAAGTTGAACTTAACTATATCCTATGTGTCGGAATATCCTAACATCCCCCCTTAAGAACAACTTGGGATAGGATTGAAGGATTTACAAATATGACACAATAGGAGAAGGAAGGAGGCACTAGAGCCTATCCCCCCTTAGTGACAACTTCCTGAACTCCAAGCATATATCGAAGTTTAGTGAACTTCGCCTCTGTGAGAGCCTTTGTGAAGATGTCTGCAACCTGATCATCTGTTGGACAATATTGCACTTCAAGAACATGGTCATGAATGAGCTTTCTGATGAAGTGCATGTGTAGTTCAATGTGTTTGCTGCGCTGATGCTGGACTGGATCTTTGCATAGCTGAATGGCACTTTGATTATCACACCAAAGTGTGGTTGGATGCTGCTGCTCAAAGCCAAACTCTGATAGGATCTGACGAAGCCACAAGGCTTCCTTACTAGCTTCCACGGCACCACGATACTCTGCTTCTGCTGACGAAAGAGAAATGGCAGCCTGTTTCTTACAAGCCCATGTAATAGGTCCTGAACCAAGAGTGAAGACATAACCGGCAGTAGACTTCCGATCATCAAGGTCACCAGCCCAATCAGAATCAGTGAAACCAACTAACAGAGGAGCTGCTTTGGCACTGTAATGAATCCCAAACTGTACTGTACCTCGAACATAACGAAGTATTCTTTTAGCTGCTTTCCAATGACTTTCACGGGGGTTTTGCATAAAACGAGCAACAAGGCCAACAGCAAAGGAAAGATCAGGACGAGTATGGGTTAAATACAAGAGTTTTCCGACAAGTTGACGGTATAAGGTAGCATCAACTTCAGGAGAAGTACAAGAGACTGAAAGTTTGACTCCAGACTGAAAGGGAGAAGGGGCTGGCTTACAGTCTTCCATGTGAAAATGACGAAGAATATCACAAGCATACTTGGACTGGGAAAGGAAAATACCCTCTTGGGATTGCAAGACTTGAAGACCGAGAAAATAGTGTAAGTGTCCTAAGTCTGTCATTTCAAATTTCTTTTTAAGGCTGGACTTCACATGGTTTATAAGGTTGGGATCACTACCAGTAAGAATAAGATCATCAACATAAAGAACAAGGATGATAAGAGAGTTGCCCACTTTCTTGGTGTAGACAGTATTGTCAGAATGACACCTAGAAAAGCCAGATTCTAAAAGAAAGCTATCCATTTTGGCATACCAAGCTCGAGGAGCTTGCTTGAGGCCATAAAGGGATTTCTTAAGTCGACAAACGAGGCTGGAGTCTGTTTGTATGAAGCCAATGGGTTGTTCCATATAGATTTCTTCCTGCAAGTCCCCATGCAAGAAGGCAGATTTAACATCCATTTGATGGACTTCCCATTTTAAAGAGGCAGCAAGGGAAAGAACAAGGCGGATAGAGTTCATTTTGGCAACTGGAGAGAAGGTTTCAGTGTAGTCAATGCCTTCAACCTGTGAAAAGCCCTTAGCAACTAGACGAGCTTTATGTTTATCAACTTTCCCATCTGGTCCATACTTGGTTCTGTAAACCCATTTGCATCTAACAAGTTTGCGTCCCTTTGGTAGAGGAACAAGATCCCATGTATCATTTGTCATCAATGAATGATATTCTTCATTCATAGCTGCTTCCCAATGTGGATGGCCTGAAGCTTCTGCAAAAGTGTCAGGATCATGATTTACTGGAGCTTGAGCCAGTAAAGAAGAGGCTCTTTCAAACTGAGAACGTGTACGTCGCTGATCTGTAGGATCACCGGCAAGATCACCTGCTGCATCCCGAGTAGCACGGACCCATCTTGGAAGTTGAGGATCCTGAGAAGGTGGGGAAGGATTATCATCCTCGCTTTCATCATCAGAAGAAGAAATGTTTTCAAAGATAGAAGAGATAGGAAGAGGTGGCACATCCGCCGGACTAGGCTCGCAGGCCGATTTATTTTCATCAAATTTTACATCTCTTCTAATGATAACATTTTTGGACTTAAATGGAATAAGTCTATAACCTTTTACATCTTCAGAATATCCAACAAAAGTACATTTCTCACTCTTAGGTTCTAAAGCTTTATGCTTTTCATCTGGAATATGGGCCCATGCTTCACTTCCAAACACACGAAAGTGACTTACATCTGGTTTAATGGAACTCCAAGCTTCTTCTGGAGTGATATTCTCTAGAACCTTAGTAGGAGTGCGATTGATTATATAATTTGCACAATTAATTGCTTCGGCCCAAAAACTAAGACTGAGTCCTTTAGATTGCAGCATACAATTAGCCATTTCCTTTAAGGTGCGATTTTTCCTTTCAGCTACACCATTTTGTTGTGGAGTGTATGGAACAGTATGTTGCATTTGAATTCCATTTTCGGTGCAAAAGTTGATGAATGCATTTTTAACATATTCTCCACCATTATCAGTTCTTAGCTTAAGAATTTGATGTCCAGATTGTTTTTCAACAAATGCTTTGAAGGCCAAAAAGGTGGTAAATACTTCGCTCTTGAGTTTTAAGAAGTATACCCAAGTGCGTCTGGAGAAATCATCAATGAAAGTTAAGAAGTACTTGCAGCCAGAGAATGAAGCAACAGGAAGAGGACCACATAAATCACTGTGCACAAGCTGTAAAGGGGCTGAGGCGTGCCAAGAGGCACGTTTGTCAAAACTGTCCCGATGATGTTTTCCGAGTACACATCCGGAACAAACACCATCTTTGCAAGATACCATAGGAAGACCTGTCACCATATTTTCTTTACATAGATGCTGAAGGGAGCGATAGTTTAAGTGACCAAACCGCTCATGCCAAAGTTTGCTCACTTCATCATTATGAGCAACAAATACTGAGGGAAGATGGGATGACCCAAAGTTGTGAAACTTATACAACCTTTTGGAATCATCAGCAAGACCAGTAGCTAGAATCTGTTTAGGATCTTTTAGATCCTTGATTACAACATCATGAGGTGAAAATTCAACAATTTTACCTTCACCTGAATGAGTTATCTGATAGACAGATAGAAGGTTGCAGGATAAGTTTGGAACACATAATACATCATTGAACTGACCATTGTCTAGATGAACAGTTCCAGTCCCTACAACATTAAGAGATCTATCATCACCAACATATATATTTTTGGTGTTACAATCATTTAAAGAAGAAAACATGGCTTGGTTTTTGGCCATGTGACAAGAGGCTCCAGAATCAATGAGCCACTCATGAGAATGAGAAGAAGAAGAAGATACATTTAATGCATAACCAGACTGAGATGATTGACGATGACATGCAGAAAAGTGCCGTTCCGGAAGTTGAAGTTGAAGTAGGCTCCAGATGGATGTTATGTTTCTTCATTGCGGCTTCCAAGGCTTCCATCTTCTTAAAGCATTTAGATTCTAAGTGGCCATCTCGATTACAAAAGTTACAATGTCTGTCAGTCTTCTTCCATTTGTTTTTATTGGTCTTGTCATATTGCTGAAATGATCTTTCATCTTGAGGCTGAGTTGGTTTAGGACCATTCCTTTGAGGATAAGACTTCTTAGGATTCTTTGAATTTGGTTGCTGCTGGGCGGCTAACGCTTTCGTGGAAGAGTTTCCAAGATTAAGAAGACCAAGGTGTAAGAGTTTTTCTTGTTCTCTTATTAAGGAATCACAAAAGGAGTCAAAGGAAGGGGGCTTGTAGTCTTTGCCTTGACAAATGAAAGCTTCCCTGGTAGAATGGAAAGTGGAAACAAATACAGAGTAGGCTGGTCCCAACTTAGTAAGGATGGAATAAATAAGGTTACCATCTTCTTTCTTAACTTTAACACCTTCCAAGAGATATCTAAGGGTCTTGAATTTGGACAAGAAATCTTCAATGCAAGAAAAATTATTAGGATCCAAAGTAAGCAACTCATTTTCAAGTTGATGGGCTCTAATTTCATTTTTAATCCCAAAAACTTTAGCAAGTTTTTCTAATGCTTCATGAGGAGTTTCAATTTCTGCAATGTGGAATCTAAGATCAGGAGAAACAGACATTCCTATCAAACCACGTGCTTGATCTTGTCTATTTTCCCATTTTTCGGCCTTGTCTTCATCTTTGGGTTTCTTCTCTTGGTCTGTGGCTATTCTGAAGAGACCTTTACTTCTAAGTAAATCTCCCATGTAGGCTACCCATTGGAAGTAGTTAGTGCTGTCAAGAATGACTTGGCATGGACTTTCCATTTTTTGAAAAACAACTGAAGCTGAAGATGCTGAAAGTAAGTGGTCCAATGGATAGATCTCGAAAAAATAGGCGGTTTTAAAAAAAAACGGCTCTGAAAAAGGCTTCCGGATGAAGAAGTTATGGCTTTTTGAAAAAAAATTGTTGACGTTGCCGGCAAAGTGCGCGAATGTGCGGGAATGAAAAAATCCGCCCCCACAAAATGGAGACTTGAACCCAAGACCTCTACTCTCTTAAAAGGTCTTTGAACCAATTGATCTATACAAAATATTTGAGAGAGAGAGAGAGAGAGAGAGAGAGAGAGAGAGGGGGGGGGGGGGGGGCCTCGATTTGCGTGCTTGCCTTGGGAAGACTCTTTTCCCTACAAAACACAAAACACAAAACCCAACACGAATATCCAAAGAAAAACGAACCTTACGGCTTGAAGTTAGCTTTAGCCAAAAAACTAGAAATTTAAAAAAAAAACTCAAAGTTAGCTTTTAGCCGAAAAACTAAATATTTTTCTCAATGTTTCTGATTTTCCGAGATCACACTAAGGTGCAGGGAAAAGAGCATACGCATGAGAAAAATCCTTTCTTTCTGTTTCTGATTTGCCCAGATCGCACAGAGTCGCAGGGCAAAGAGCATACGCAGAAATGAAAGGTATAGATCCGGGAAAAAAAAAGGCTAAATAAACCGAAACCGAAATAAGCAGAGAGAAAATGACAGTAAACTGCAAAAAAAACACTGTATACCTCCCGATCTGAAAAATGACGCAGCTAGGGCTACCGGAAACCTTTTCGCGTGAAACGAAAGGGGTTCCTCACTGAAACAGATGCTCCGAACGCAACAGAGCAGTCCTCTCGGCCCGAAAGCAGTCAGAAACAGCAGATCTAGGAAACGACAGCCGCATGCAGTTCTACCGGCTTCAGATTTGGATCACCAACGGACGCGGCCCTCAAATAGCTCTGATACCATGTAGGAATTTACAGGGTAAGTTCCTCAGAAAGAATACCAAAAGGACACCGCTCACAACCAGATCTCAAATCAATACACCAGTATTTTTGACGTGGTTAAAACCCTCAGAGTGCAAGGAGGGAAACAGTCCACGGCCTGTCCCAACGTGGGTACAGACAATTTATTAATCAAAGAATGAAAATTTACATAAGCTTCTCTCATGCACGGATTACCCGAACAATGACCCTCCATGCGCTTTAAATAGAACTCATGGACCAATCGGGTGTCAAGCCACGGATCAAGTGTCGGTAATACCGAGGTGAGAGTGAACCGTCGGATCACTACATATCGTGACCGTCGGATTGTAAGTTACAAAATGTACAACGGTAAAGAAACACACTTTACCTAACTCTAACCTAACTCTATACTAGACCAAGTTGAACTTAACTATATCCTATGTGTCGGAATATCCTAACACCTCAAGAATGGTTTTCACCCAGGGATCTTCTTATTATCTTTTTGTTTGTTTTTTTTTCTCTTTTTTTGTCATCACTAGGCTACCTCAAGAGTTTTTTAACCCAAAGATGGGACTCAGGCACCTCATGGAGGTTTTCACCTGAGTCTTTATTCTTTTTTCCTTTTCCTCAATGATTTAATGAGGGAGGAGCTAGAACTTGTCCATTATCATCACTGCTTTATTGATATCATAAAAAAACTCTTGCTTTCATAAAGGACTCGTGTACATTTTCAATCGGTGTCCATTAACAAGCAAAGGAACGGCTTCTTAGTATATGGTCTTGATTTGCACTGAACCATTATCATGGAATCTTTCCACGGCATAAGGTTGAAGCCATCTTGTCCTTAAGTTTCCCTTGAAGTCTTTATACCTAGAATCATATAACAATGCCCAATCGTCTTCCTGAAATTGCTTCTCCTTGATATTTTTATCATGCCATATCCTCCTCTGAGGTTGAAATACCTTTGTATTTACAAGGGCCTACATTCTCAATTCATCCAAGCCATTCAATTGGAACAATATCTCCTTTTGTGCACTACTGAGATCCAAATCTAGTTGGGTTGCCATCCTTAATGTGTTGTATTCAAATTCAATGTACAATAAGGCCTTTTTCCCATAGATCATCTCAAAGGGTGTGAATCCAGTGGTGGTATTCCATGTGGTATTATATGCCTAGGTGGCATCAACTAGTCTTTCTACCTAATCCTTCCTGCTACTGCTCAGCACCTTGTTTAAGATGCCCTCTAGTGCTCTGCTGGTCACCTCCACTTGCCCATTAGCTTGTGGATGATAGGAAGTGGAGAACCAATGTTTGATCTTGTGATGGCTGAGTAGGTCTTCAATCATGTTCAAGGTAAACTAGTTGCCTTGCTCTGTGACCAGCTCTCTAAGGTACCCAAATTTGTAGAATACATTCTCCCTTAGGAACTCAGCCACCTTCTCTTCTGTTGTTGCCTTAATTCTCCTAGTTTCAGCCCACTTAGTCAAATTATCAATGCACACAATAATGTATTGCTTTTGCTTTGAATGAGGGTCAACAGGCCCAATGAAGTCCATGCCCCACTTGTCAGATGGATTGAAAGTCACTTGAGGCTACAGAGGCATTTCATCTCTTGGAGTAGGCCTTCCCATCCTTTGGCACCGATCACACTGACTAGTGTACATTTTCACATCCTGATGAAGAGTGGGCCAATAAAAGATTTCTTGTAACACTTTTAATGTTGTCCTCTTTGTTGCAAAGTGACCTCCACAGGGCCCATCATGACAGGTCAGAAGGATGTCAAAGAATTCCTCTTCCTTGACACACCTTCTCAAGATTTGATCTGGGGCAAGTTTGAAAAGATTGCCCCCAATCCAAGTGAAGGGGGTGCTTTTCCTGACTATCTTGCACTTTTATTTGGAGGAAATGTTTGGTGGGAACTGAGCTGATACCAAATAGTTTGGTATATCAGCAAACCGTGGAAAAATAATTGAAATAACAAATTTACCCTAGATAAAAAGTCTGCAACAACATTTTCCTTACGAGGCTTATCAACTATGGTTAGATAAAATTGCTATAATAAAAGTAACCATATTATAATTTGAGCATTCACATCTAGTTTGTTCACTAAACATTTGATTGCAGCATGGTCAGTATGCACAAATGTTTGACAGACTGTAATGTAATTTGTTAATGCACAACAGCCAGGAATTCCTTTTCAGTCACTGTATAATTTAGTTAAGCCTTTGATAAGTTATTACTAATAAAATAGATAACATAAGGTAGTTTTTTATCTATTTGACCTAGGGTCCCTTCTATGGATTTGTGTGAGGCATCAACATGAATATGAAAGGGGAGGGTCTAGTTTGGGCCTCGAAGAATTGGTTGAGTGGTCAACTTATCCTGTAGAATGTCTAAGGCCTCTTGAGAGCTTTTTGAGCATATAAACTTAGAATTTTTGGCCAACAAACTAAATAAAGGAGAGGCCAACTTGTTGAAGACCTTTAAGAACCTTTGGTAGTATCCAGCTAACCATAGGAAACTTCTAACATCTCTCTGCTTTTGAGGAGGTGGGACCTTTTGGATGATGGCTATTTTGTTTGGGTCCACCTGCAGTCCTTGCTGAGATATTGAATGACCTAGCATGGTCCTTGCAGACATTAAGAATTCACATTTTCACGACTGAGAGATAGGTTCATTTCAATGCACTTGCATAGTACTTTGCCTAAGTTAGACAGGGCTTCTTGAAAATCACAATCATAAGGTGTAAAATCATCCATATAAATCTCCACCACATCATGGACTAATTCAGTGAAAATACTCAAGAATTCTATCTGGAAAGTGGTAAGAGCATTGCATAGGCCAAAAAGAATGACCCTATAAGCAAAAGTACCTGAAGGATAGGTAAATGTGGTCATATCCTGGTCTTCTTGGCAGATATGGATTTTCTTGTACCCACTAAATCCATCTAAGAAAGATAAAAACATTTTCCCCGCCAGACCATCTAGCACTTGGTCAATGAAGGGTAGAGCAAAATGATCCTTCTTTGTGGCTTTTTTAAACTCCCTGTAATCGACACAAATCCTCCACTTACCATTTTTCTTGGGAACTAACACCAAAGGGGAGACCCACTCACTATCAAAGATAGGGTAAATGAATCCTGCATCTAGCAGTTTTTTTAGTTCTTCTTTGACTATACCTTTAAGAGCTAGATTCATCCTCCTTTGTGGTTGTTGGACCGGTTTGCAACCTTCTTCGATGTGTATGTGGTGAGTACACACTAAAGGGTGTACTTCTTTCATTTCGTTGTAACTCGAAGTGAAGGATTTTAGATTTTCCTTTAACATGTTGCATACTTTCTTCGAGAGAAAAAAGAGATGGATTGATTTTCAAGGTTCTCTCTTGGCCCAATTTTATGGTTTTGACATGGAGTGGCTTGGAATCAGACAAGCATAAGTCAATTGGATGATTTCTCTGGGTTTCCTTTACTAATTCTTCTAAACGTAATGTACTGGTTGTTGGACTTTGGAGCAAATGTTCAATCAAGTCATCCTCATCTTGCAGTCCTCCTCCCATGGTTACTTGCAAAGCATAAAGTTGGGTGGAATAAACTTGATCTTATTCCTCCTCCTCCAACCATAAAGGTAAATCATACTCTAGAGAAGGTTGAGCATGAGGGTATAGGACTAACTAGTTGGACAGATGCACATTCTTGATGGTCATATTCCCAGCTCTGCAGCTAATGTAAGCATTGGCAGTGGCCAACCATGGCCTCCCAAGGATGAGAGGATAAAAAATAAGCATAGCCTTAGGTTGGAGAACTAAGAAATATGCAGGGTACTCCCAGGAGTCAATGGAGACCATCACATCCTCCATAATTCCCTCAGGGGTTACTGTGGAACGGTCTGCAAGTTGTAGAATTATTGTGGTCTTCCTCAATTAACCTTGGATGTTGAGCTTGATCATGGTTTCCTTGGTCATCACATTAATGGCAGCCCCAAGATCGATCAGAGTGTGTGGGAAAATGATGCCATTGATGTTCACATCTACTACAAGGCTTCCAGGGTCCAAATATTTTGGACATATTACCTGCCCCAGCATTAAGTCGTACAACTTCCGAATGACATTAATGGTAGGGGCATCCCTTTTTCACCTCTGTGGATGCTTAAAGAATTTATCCTGAATGAACTTATTGTAAATGGGAACATCTTTAATTGCTTGGAGAAGAGGGATCTTTACACATAGACTTTTCAATTCTCCCAGAAGTTCAGTCTCTTCTGGGGTAGGCTGGAGTGGTTGGGCCAATCTCTCACAAAATGGTGGATTTATTTTAAGGTTTCCTTCCTCTATTTCTTTCTCAACCTCCCTAGGTGGAGGGGGAGGTTTGTTATCCAGGAGAGCTCTCCCAGATCTTAGGTTAAGCTCCTGGATTTCCATAGCATATGTCTCTCCATTGTATACTTGTTGAGCATGCCTATTGTTCAGGTTCAGATTTGGTTGGGTAGGCATCTGGTGTTGCTTAGGTGGAGTAGAGTGTAGGAGTTGTGGTTGGGCAAGTGGTGGAGGTAATAGAGTTGGAGCATTGTTGTATTGGGGCCTCCACCCCTAGAGTGGTGTATTCCACTAAGGTTGTGGTGAAGCATAAGGTTGAAATTACTAGCTGGATGGCTAGGAATGATACTGAGATGCATAGGACCAAGGAGAGGGTGTAGACTAGGAAGGATGAGAAAGGGGTCCCTAAGAAGGTATAGATGTGGTTTGTTTGGGGTTTTAATCTACATGGGATGACCATTGCATGCCCTTCTAGTATGGTTTAGGCCCATGAGGTCTCCTTTGGTTAATGTAGCAAAGCTTCTCAGTGACCCTTTACCTCATTGATATACAACATTGAGTTCGGGTAAAGAAGGGCATTTGTCTATGGAGTGGTTTTCTTCATAGACTGAGCAAATTTCAATAGAGTTCAATGGAAATTCATTCCTACGATGCCTCCTGGTGAAACTAGGACAAAATATGGCCAAGGCTCTCTCTACTTCCTCTTACTTCTTTTTAATGTTCATGGTGTCCATTTGCAAGGCAAGGGTTCACAGCATCTCACTCTTGAAATCTTCCAACATGTTTCCAATTTCACCCTTGATGGATGAGTTGGAAGATGATGTACTGGCCATAGGTTGACCACCCATACCCTTTTTCCTGGTTGCTCTAGAATGGTGTCTAAATATAGTGTTAATATCCTCATAGGTTAATTGGTAGATATGGCCTCTTGCTAACAAATGTAAGGTATCTAGAAGATCTTCTCTTACTCCCCTAAGCAGGACCATCTTTAGTGACTCGGGGTCAAGTGTGAACCTGACCCTTTTGTAACTGAGCTGGAATATTTCTTCGTAGTCTTCTAAGGATTAATCATGGCCTATGGTCATCCTGAAAATTTATTCTTTAGTATCCTTTGACCAACATTAGTCCCGCTATTTGTTGTTAAAGACCTGCTGCATCTGAGCCCATGTTGTGATGTTATCTCCAAGCAAACCAATGAACCAGTGCAATGTTGCATCCTTGAGGGTAGATGGAAATAGTTTTAACTTTTTATCATCATCGATATAGCCATAGGCTCAAAAAGAAAAGTTTCACGGTCCTCTATGGTCAGGCCATGGAAATGAGGTAGGGTAGTGGGGCTTATATTTTTCATCTTAGTGTCCCCATTGGTTCCTTTGATGGGGAAGGCACCCTCAATTCTCTCTCTATTCTCTCTGTCATTTCAGTTTTCATCCAATGGATCACCAGGAATGGGTTCCTCTTCTTCTTCTTCTTCCTCGATAGGTTCTTTAAATATGTTAGGTTGCTCACCTAATGGCTCCTCCAGTTCACATCCACTGAACAAGAGTGAAGGTTGGCTGTTGGATGTAGTGGGGGTGTTTGGCAAAAATTTCCCTAAGTTGTCCCTATTGCTACGAGGGATGAAAGGAAATATTTTTCATGTTGGTATTCTATTATTTTTTAAAACTTGGAAATTACTTGCAGAATTGAAATTGCTGATTGAATGAAAATCACTGACAAAATGAAAAGCTACTTGCTGAATTGAAATCCTACTTGTAGAATGGAAAGGAGAGCATATAATGAAAAATGAAATAAAGGAAACAACTAGATTACTTTTGCAGAAGTAAACTAATGGCAGAATATTGAGTACAAGAAATAGAAGAAAGGAAAGCAGTAATCACATTCTACTCACACACCTCCCTAGAAACGGTGCCAAAAGGTGATCAGTGCTAGTATTGCAGCAATGATGCTGCAACTCCTGGGCTACCAGCTTTACATAGCAACCTGAGGTTAGTACAAACATGGAGGTGACAGTGTTGTATGCAAAGTAAAAGTGATGGTTCCACCTGTTGTCACTGTTCAGCTAGCGAGAGACCACTGGGGTTCCAATTTAGACTGCTATAGAGTCAGAAGAAGCTTGATTCTTTGATGGAAGAAGGGAAAATCTACTCTAAGAGAGTTAATCTACTGCAGTAATGGAAAAAGCCAACGTGTAATTATAAACCACACCATACCCTAACTAACCATTTAAGAAGACATGCTAAGAAGAATTTATAAATCAACACTAAACAAATTCTACTATATAAGTTGCAGAAGTAAAAAGAATCAAATAATACTAATTTGCAAGCGAAGGAACTAAACTAATTTTGGTTTCACATTTTTGGTTTTTTTAGACAGAATCAAGTATGCAAACTAATTGTTCTTATGGATGTGACAGGTGGATGGAAGGTGTTTGAGGATGGATAAAAGGTTTATGAAGTGGTTGAATGGCGTGGAGGGGTCCTAGGAGGCGTTTTGTGACTTCCTAGATGTTTCCCATCATTTCGGCCTCAAAACAAGTCATTTCAGGAAAACCTACAAGAGGTACTAGAAACCTACAAGATGATCTTGTAGGAATTAGAGGAAACCTATAAGATACAACTGAGAGCTAATTGTGAGGTGTTGGGAAGCTTTGGAAAGGTGTGCAATGGGTGCAGTGGAGTGTTAGAAGGTCTAGGAACACTCAGGAGTCAATATCCAGGAAAAGAGATGGCTAGATTCACTCAATGTGTTTAGGAGAATTTCAATGAAAAATGATGAAAAACTACTAAAGGTGATGCTGAAACAAGGGATGGCTAAGGTGTATGAAGTGGAAGGTGGCTGCAATTTATGATGTCTTGGTCTCCTTCTGAAGTACCTGCTCTTCTTAAAACATGTGTGTCTCCAAATAACTATGCAACAAGATACATTTTCATAAACTAGAAAAGCATGAATCAATTTCCTATATTATGCATGAAGAAAGTTGCTGAAGGGAATGAAAGAATGAGTGATATCTTATTGCAGAAATTGAGATGGAAAAAAGATGAAAATGAAATCTACCTTGCAATATGACCGAAATACTGAATCAAAAACAACAAACTCGAAAGCTCATACAAGAACTAGAAATCTGTGTTTTTGGGGCTGCTGAAGGGTCCCTTCCTTAGGTTATGGTCCCAAAGAGAGGAAGTGAGGCCAATATACCTACAAAAAACCTTGTGGTGATGCTTTTTATCCTTACGGACCTCCTACTTGTAAGAAGGCACAAATGGAAGCAAACTATCACACAACCAATCTATTGTATACTATTTGTAATGGAAATGCATCTAATAATATAACTAACAACTAACCTATCAATCTACACTAAGAATACATGTACAATGGAGAGTATCCTTGGATTCTAGGGTTGGGACCTAAACCAAGAGTTTCAGCCCTCTGAGTTAACTCTGTGCTGGCTCAAAACAAAACTCATTCTTATTACGGAAACAACAAATTACATCAAAAGAACTGTCACAAGTCTTGCAACTCAAAAATAGAGTAGAGTTTTACAATCAAAATCTGAATCCTATTGAGATTCTAGGCCTCTCTACTTATACATCTAAAGTCTCTAATGACTTACTTAAAATTAGGGGAGGCTTGGCTCCCAAACTTGAGATAAACTGGTGCTTTTTCTTTCACTTGCTTGGTTGCCTTCTAGTCCTCATGATTTGGTTGTTTGCACTCCGATCTGATGGACGAATATTAGAGTGGAGGGGTAATAAATGGGGAGGATTTACCTCCTATAATCCCTCTCCCTTGTCCCATTAGAGTTTTGACCTTGGTATTTTCCAAAATTCCTTGCTTTTATCCTTTAATCCTCCATTAAATGCACATTAGACCACAAAGCAAAATATCCAACTCTAACTTGTCTCATAAACAAAATATAATAAAATTATGCAATAGGTTATGAGAATAGTTGGTTTGACTAAGCTAGGAGGTTAATTAAGGCCCATATAATTACCCAATGATGAGGCTCATCACAATACAATAATCTTTCATTTCCCAATTAGATTTATATATGCTACTTCAGTGAAGTGAGCTTGTGTGTGCACGCAATTGTGATTAAAGAAACCATCATATACCTGGAGAACTTATGATTTAGTTAATTCATCATGTGTTGACCTTTAATCAGTAAAGAAATACTTTATTATATGGTAACTATGTGTAGTAATAACATAATAATCCATCACACATAAGCAACACACATGAACACACGTATTTAAGGTGGAAACACATTGCAGGAGAGAAACCACCTGATGTTGTCATCTCTGTCTTCTTTTTAATATAAAGAAAAATCATTTACAATCTTGTACTCGTGCAGTCCCATACCAGTATGCAGGCACCCACCTAGAGAAGGCTACAACCTTCTCTCATTCTCCATCTTCTATGGGAGGGGGGATACAACCCCTTTCCTCTCGTATTAGCCAATATGTTTACTAGTACGTAGGCACTGGCCTACAGAAGGCTACGACGTTCTCTCTTCCTCTCGGGACCATGTTTCATAAATTTTCATAATGGATGCTCCTTATACACAAGAACATAATATGAAGGCCTCGTTTCATCAAATTTTCACATTGGACCCATCAGAAACTTTGGACTTCAAACTCTATAACAATAACTACATCAACCAAAAATCAGCCAATATGAACAATTAGATCATTGTCACCAAAATGCTGTGTCGAACTACGAAACGTGCATCATCATTCAGAACCAGCTGCAACCTCAAAAATCACACATCAAAATGCATACTCTACTTTAGTGAACCAAACCTGCATGTATACACCACTTCCTTTAACCAATCCTACGTATATGTCCAAAACTACTGAATCATCAAAATTTCCGAATCAAATCTGTGCCAACCACTAATATTCTAAACATCTATTGTCAAATTACAAAGATCGACGGAGTCAGTAGTAAATATCACTATTCTCACTTAATGAATCAATCAATCAGTCTCAATATCCTTATGCATTCACTTATTTTTTCAGATCTAAGAAGAAATCATTGACATAAAATAGTAAACTAGCAACACTAATCAGATAGATGAGTCATTTCTAAATAACAGGCTTTTATTTTGTATATGCTACTTGGAAGCTTCGAACTGGCGTGTATACGGGCCTTCACCAAGGTGAACCATCATATGGATTTTCAAATACTAACTGACAACTTTGCTACTATTCTAGATTTTAGACATAACCAGATCATGACATTTAAAGAAAAAAACATGTGTAAGAAGTCAGATCTAGCGCAATGAATATCAGATCATTGAAAGATAAGTCATTTCAGGTCTCATGATCCTGATCCAACATTGAATTCAAGGAGCACACAATATTTCAGATTATATCATGATCATAGCCCCTGTAACGTAGAATATACTTCAGATAGAAGTACTCCTAACAAACCCTTTCACTTGCAAACCTAGCCCTTTTATCTTCTCTTCCTTATATAGTTTTTGGTCTCTATTAATACCTCAGACCAAAACAACATTTAGAACCTATGGTATTCTTGGAAAAGATTAAATAATTGTTACTCTGCTGAGTATTGTGGGCTAATACCATGGTATTGATCCTTGGTATTATTTAATATTGAATTTCCTTGATTTTCCAACTCATACGATCTTTTCTTCTCATGGAAGTGTGTGCACAGATATGCAATTTTTTTTTCTATGAACCTATGTGTATACGCTGCTTTGACAAGGTGAACCTAGGTATACAACTTAAACTATCTTAAAACATCCTTTTCCTTCAACTTCTTGATTCTGCTCAGTAGACCTTCGTTCCAACTTCGTGTTCTTCTGTACCAATGCCCTGTTAGCTCTGAATTGACCTGTTTACAATGTGAGTTGCCCTTTATCAGATCTGAACACACCTATGAGTGAGTTAACATCAAGGACAACACATGTATCATAATGCCAACAATCTCCCCCTTTGGACCTTATGGTAACCATATTGATGTTGATTACTTCAATTTGTAGAACGTGTTTGAGATATCAAGCACCACCAAAATACTCTCCCCCTTTGACCTCAAGGGAAAATGGAGGACCAAGATATGCTCCCCCTTTGAGATACACTATGTTTTCTGTGCTCCCCCTATGAGATACACTATGTTTTCCATGCTCCCCCTAAGTACATGCAAAGTCTACAGAGATATTTTTTTCAGAAGAATAACATGACTCTATAACTCAACCATGTGAGTATGACCCTCCTAAAACGAATGACTTATACATACATCAATCACCCAACCAAGTGGGGATACAACAAATTTGACTCATGCACCCAACCAAGTGGGGATATAACAATTGTTTTAGCATGACTGAAATATGGAAATTATTACATCATCCTACACATGTATAGTGGGGATACAAATTACATCATATGTCCAATAGGACTCATTCAAAAATAGACTATGATAGAAGGAGACATATTACACCCTAGATCTTTACATGACCTATGCAACAATTGATATGAATATCTGAAACCATAGCTGAAATCAACAACCATAATGCCAACAATGCAGAATGTTTGTAAAGGCTAATGCTCCCCTTGAACCTGTGCTACATGTGCATTGACAAAAAATCATTCATCAAGGTATATTCATGAGTCAAATGAAAATCAATGAACAGAGCATATCAATAGAATGTAATCATCAATATCAGATTGAGCACCCATGACAGAGTCTGACCCACTATTTTTTTATCAAAAAAACATATACGCTCCTACAGCAACAGAAACTCGTATATATATGCCACTATCCTTTATGAAACTTGTGTATAGGAACCTTCTTCTGAAAACTAGATTTAACAGCATGCTGATGTAGAAACTACTCCCAACTTTTGTTTGAGATATTCAAATGTTTCTCTGGGAAGCGGTTTCGTAAATATATGAGAAACCTATTATCTAGAGGGAACATAGTCCAATTTAACCTTTTGTTCCAGCACTTGTTCTCGTAGAAAATGGTACTTGATGGGTATGTCCTTGGTCTTGAAGTGCATGACTAGATTTTTTTAAATACAGATGGCACTTGTAATATCTCATAAAATGGAGATGGGTGGATAACATGTGATTTGAATGTCTTGCAATGTTTGCATCATCCAGAGTAGTTTTGTGCAGTAAGATGCAGTAGCCACACATTCCACTTCAGCTCTAGATAAGGCAATCAAACTTTGTTTCTTGTTGAACCAAGATACTAACTGTGTTCCCATATAGAATACACCTCCAAGAGTGCGTTCTTGATCATCAACATCTCCTGTCGAATCTTCATTTGTATATGCATGAAGAGTAAGATATGTGTCTTTAGGATACCATAGACCAAAGCCATGAGTTCCTTGAAGATATTTGAATATTATTTTCAAAACCTAGAGATGTGATTCCTTTGGATTTGCTTGGAACCTTCCCACAATTCCTACTACATGCATGATATCATGTCTCGTACATGTTAGATAGAGCATACTTCAAATCATATATTTTTATGTTGGTTTACTCATTGTAGGTGATTCATCATTAGAAATGAGACTGCATCCTATTATCATTGGAGTACATACTGGTTTAGAATCTTCCATTCCATACTTCTTCGAAATCTGCTTGAGATATTTAGTTTGTGAAAGGAAAATGCCATATTTTGTTTGCTGTACTTGTAGGGCAAGAAAATAAGTAAGTTCACCAAGTAAGGAAATTTTGAATTCTTGCCGCATAACCAAAGAAAATTTCTAACTCATATATTCTTCAATGCAGCCAATGATGATATCATGGACATAAACGAAAATAATTAGTAGTTTATCATTCTCAATCTTGGTGTATAAGTTGTTGTCTGCAGATCCTTTTTGAACCCTTGTTGTTGTAGATATTTGTCAAGGCAATAATACCAAGCCCTTGGAGCTTCTTTCAATCCATAAAGAGCCTTTTTTAGCTTGCATACAAGATTTGCATTATTTCCTCAAATGAATCCTTCTGGTTGTTCAATATAGACTTCTTCTTCTGACTCTCCACTAAGAAATTCATATTTTAAATTCATTTGATACACTTTGAATTTCTGAAAACTTGAAAGAGCAAGAAGCATTCTTCTGGCTTCAAGTCTGGCAATAGGTACAAATGCTTCTTCAAAGTCTATACCTTGTTATTGAACAAACCCTTTATATAAAACTCTTGCTTTGTTTCTAATAACCTCTCCATTTTCATTCAGTTTATTCTTGAATATCCATTTTGTTCCTATAGCATTTTTATCAAGAGGTCTAGCAAGTAGTTCCCAAGTATCATTCTTTTCAATTTGGTCAATTTCTTCATTCATTTCCTCAACCCATCATTCATCTTTGCTAGATTCAGTAACATTCTTTGGTTCTATGGAGGATAGTAATGCTAGATAACTCGAAGTTCCTGCAAGAGTTCTTGTCTGTACTCTAGACCCTTTTTCTCCTAGAATTTGAGATTTTGGATGATTCTTTTGAACATACCTAAATGGAGTATTTTCCCTGCTAGTTGTATCTTCTTGTGATGCTTCATTGGTTTCTTCCTCTATATCATTTTGATTTCATACGGGAAAAAATTCATGATCTTCCTCATCATCATCATCCTTTGTTGAATTTATCTATTCCAAATTTACGCATGCTTCATCAATTACTACATCAATGCATTCAACAATTTTCCAGATTCTCTTATTATAACATTTGTATCCTTTACTTCTAAATGAATAACTAAGAAGAATTCCTTTGTCTTCTCCGGGTTCAAACTTACCAAGTTTTTCATCGGTCCTTTTGATGACATTTTCTTCGAAAAACTCTAAATTGTTTTATAGTAGGAGGCTTACAATACCAAAGTTCAAATGGATTTTGATCAATATTTACCCGAACATTAGCTTTGTTTAGAATAGTCATGACGGTAAATGCAGCTTCACCGTAGAAGGTGGCAGGACTTCTAGATTAATCAAGAATAACTTGAGCCATTTGTTGAACCCTTTTTTTAATTATTTCCACTACGCGATTTTGTTGAGGATTTCTGGCAATAGAGAACTACCTTTTTATTCCATATTGTTAACAAAAATAAAAAAATTCATCTGATATGAATTATCCCCCTTAATCAGATCTGAGACATTTGGTTTTGCTATTTGATTCATTTTCAACTAAAGCTTTGAAGGCTTTAAACTTTTGAAATGCTTCATCTTTATGCTTTAGTAGACCTATCCAACACATTCTAGAAAAATCGTCAATGAATAAAATCAAGTATTCTTATCCATGAGGTGACTTTTTCCTTGTTGGTACACATAAATCAGTATGGATGAGTTTAAGAGGCTTACTCGATGATCCTTCTTTTTCATTGAAATGAACTCTGGTCTTCTTACCGATTTCACATGGTTTGCAAATTTTATTTTATGGGATGTTGATATCTGAAAGATCACGAACCACCTTGAGCTTGCATGCTTTGCTTACTTGAGAAAAGATTAGATGCCCCAATCTTCTGTGCCATAACCAATTTTTATCTGTTTTTATTAGATAACATTGTTTTTGTCCTCCCTTCAGAATGTATATATTGCTTGAGGTTCTTGTACCATTGATTACGATCTTTCTTGTATCAAGCTCATGAACTACACATCCATTTGATTGAAACACAACTTCATTTCCTTGATCACACATTTGAATTACACTCAAAAATTTATGTTTAAAACCATCAACATACATGACATTTCCATCTTTAACCTTTTCTTTCAAATAAACAGAACCTTTACCTTTAATGATAGGTGGTGTGTCATTTCCAAAGGACACATTTTTTTCCTTTTCTAAAACTTTATATGAATGAAGTTTCTCGTTGTCACCTATCATGTGTTTAGATAATCCGTTGTGAATGTACCACTAATTTTCTTGTCCTTCTCCAAACATAGCTATGCCACATCTTTCTGATTGAAATTCCTTCTTTCTCCATACCTTGTAATTTGGTGATATTTGTTCCTTTTTAAGTGTTGGATGAAATTTGTTCCTGCATTCTGATTCTTCATGAACAAGGTTATTACAAAACAAACATTAAATTTCATCTTCAATAGGAGAAAAGTTATTATAAAAACTTTTCTTTATTCCTGTTACACTCCTTTGATTTCGTGCTTCTCTAGTCATGATAGTTTTGTAAGCAACACATTGAGCAGCCTTATGCCCAAAGTTATGGCATGAAAAACATTGTCCTTTAAAGAAGTTTCCATGATCATAGAATCTTTTGGTATTGTTTATCTTTTGGTTGATGCTTCTATTGATGTTCATCCTTGTAGTAAATTGAGCATGATTTACCTCATGAGTACTTTTAGGATTTTGTTGATGATTGACATATTGTTCACTGGTCTTTGCTACATAAAGATAGCTTCTAGTGGAGGCTGATGACTTTTTTGATTGGGATGATTCTTCAGTATATCGAAGGCTGGTCTTTATCAGAGGATAATGGTGAACCTTGATGATTTCATTTAAAGTTTCAGATCTTTTAAAAAATCTAAGATTAAGATATTTTGTCTTCTCAAGTTCTTTTCTTAGACCCACAACTTCGCATTCTAGTTTTTTATTGTTCTTTTCTCTTTGAGTGAGTAGATGTGTCAACGTGTCTATGATGATATTCTTTTCTTCCAAACAGATTTTGAGTTTAGTGACTTCTTCAATAAATTCTTCCTCTTCTAAGGCATCCAAAAAATCATCATTGTCATAAGCCATGAGTAGTTTATAATCTTCTTCAGTTTCATCTTGATCACTATTTGATAATCCATCACTATCTTCATGAGTATAGTAACCTCTCCTATTAACAACCTGTTTTCTATTTCCTTTTGCAGATTCCTTTCCTTTTTCATCATTATCTTTATTAGGACATTTTGTAGTATAATGGCCAACTCTACCAAAAGAAAAGAATTTGAATGGTAGCTTACCTCTAAATCTTTTGGAACCCCATTGAAGCTTCTTGACAAAGTTTACCTCATCTTCTCTTGAACATATCCTGATTCATTGTTATCTTCCTTTTATTTTCACTTTGCTGAAGCTTTGAAAGTAGATTCTCTAATATGTGATGGACTTCCTTTCCTCATTTCAAATGCAGTTAGAATTACATGAAGTTGAAGAATAGTAATAGATTGAAGAGCCTTCTTTTCTTCTATGGTAGATAATTTTGACTCAAATTTAAAATATAAAGATCTCAAAATTTTCTCAACTAAGGTAGCCTCCTTTATATCTTCACCCAAATTCTTGATACAATTAAAAACCTCATCTACACATAAAATGTGACTAGCAATACTTTCATCACTATGCATCATAAGAGTTTCATACTGAATTTTGAGAGTTTGGAGCTTAACATGTTTTACCTAGGAGTCTCCTTCATAGATCTGAATGATTTTGTCCCATACCTCTTTTGTTGTCTTGAGCTGTATGACTTTGACGAATTTTGATTTTGATAGACTTCCCAATAAAGTATTGACTACTTTAGCATTGGTTTTCTATAACTTCTCACCTGTTGTATCTGTAGGTGTTGCTGCCAGAAATTGGTATCCTCCTTCCACAATTTCCAAAACATCAGCTCCAAGCGACTAAAGACAGGCTTTAGTTCTTATTTTCCAATATACCAAGTTGTTCCCATTGAATATTGGTGGTCTCATAAATCCCATGTCTTCGTGATTATTCATCTCTAAAGATCTTCCTTCAAGCGATCAAGCTTCTTCTGAAGGACCTGCTCTGATACCAATTGTTGGAAATAATACTTAGAGGTGTGGTGAATCAATATTTACAATTCAATAATCTTTGATTTCCCAATTAGATTTATATACGCTACTTCAGTCAAGTGAACTTACATGTGCATGCAGCTGTGATTAAAGAAACCGACGTATACCCATAGAACTTATGATTTAGTTAATTCATCATGTGTTGATATTTAATCAGTGCACCAATACTTTATTATATGGTAGCTATGTGTAGTAATAACATAATAAACCATCACACATAAGCAAAACACATGAACACCAAGATTTAAGGTGGAAACCCAATGCAGGAGAAAGCCACCTATTGTTTTCGTCTCTATATTATTTTTAATATAAAGAAAATATGTTTACAATCTTGTACTCATGTAGACTCATACCAGCATGTAGGCACCCACCTACAAAAAGGTACAACCTTCTCTTTTTCTCCATCTTCTATGGGAAGGGGGCTACAACCCCTTGACTCTTGTACCAGCCGATATGTTTACTAGTACGTAAGAACCTACCTAGAGAAGGCTACGACCTTCTCTCTTCCGCCAGGGATCATGTTTCATAAATTTCTAGAATGGATGCTCCTTGTACACAAAATACAATATGAAGGCCTATTTTCATCAAATTTTCACACTCAACCCATCAAAAACTTTGAAGCTCAAAATCTATAATAATAACTGCATCAACCAATAAATAGTCAATCTGAACAGTCAGATCACTGTCACCAGAAGATTTTGCTCAACCCAGAAACCTGCATCATCATTCAGAACCATCTCCAACCTCAAAAATCATACATTGGAATGCATATGCTACTTTAATGAAACCAACTTGCATGTATAGGCAACTTACTTTAAACAAACCTACGTATATGTCGAAAGCTACTGAATCATATAAACTTCTGAATCAAATCTATACCAACCAGTAATATTCTGAACATCTACTGTCAAATTACAAAGTTCTAGATAGCTAACAGCAAATATCACCCTTATCACTTAATAATTAAATCAATCAGACTCAATCTCCTTATGCATTCAGTTCTACTTTCAGATGTAAGAAGACATCACTGAAAAACAACAACAAACTAGCAGCACTGATCAGATAGACCAGTCATTCTCGAATAACAGGGTTTTCTTTTGTATATGCTACTTAGAAGCTTCGAAGCAGCGTGTATATGTACCTTCACCAAGGAAAACTAGCATATAGATCTACAAATACTAACTTACAACCCCGTTGCTATTCCAGATTCCAGACATACCCAGATCATGACATTTAAAGAATAAAACATTTGTAAGCAATCAGATCTAGCCCAATTAATATGAGATCATTCAATGATAAGTCATTTCAGGTCTCATGATCCTAATCCAAGATTGAATTCAAGGTCCACACAATATTTTAGATTACATCATAATCATAGCCCCTGCAACATAAAATATACTTCAGATAGAAGTATTCCTGAGAAACACTTTCACTTGCACACCTGTCCCTTTGATCTTGTTCTCCTTATATATTTTTTGCTCTCTCTCAATACCTCAGACAAAAACAACATTTAGAAATTGTGGTATTCCTTGACGGGATCAAATAAACATTACCCCGCTCAATATTGTGGGCTAATACCATGGTATTGACCGTTCTTATTTTGTAATCTTGAATTTCCTTGATTTTCCAACTCATACGTGCTTTTCTTCTTATGAAAGTGCATACATATGTATACACTCTTTTTGTTCTCTGAATCTGCGTGTATACAATGCTTTGACAAGGTGAACTTGCATATACAACTTAAACTATATTAAAACATCCTTCTTCTTCAACTTCTTGATTCTGATCAGTAGACCTTTGTTCCAACATCCTATTCTTCTATACCAATGCCTTGTTACCTCTGAATTGACCTATTTACAACCTGAGTTGTCCCTTTATCAAATTTTAACAGACTTGCGAGTGAGTTGTCATCAGGGAAAAAACCTATAACATAATTCCAACAAGGCACACCTAGATATTCTAGTCAATCATAAGCTAAAACTACCCAACAATGTAGACTTGGTCAAACTTTTTCTAACAACCTCCTAGTCAAGTCAAACATGTTTTGAAGAACTTTAGTCTTATATAGTTTTCTAGGGTAGAAATTCAACCTGATTCTTCACCCAAGATACTAGTCTTGTTGCCTTGGTATGCCTCTTTAAGTTTAGCTCTTTTTTCACACGTGTGAAGTCATAGAAAAAATATAGATCCACACATCTGAGGTCACAACAAAAAGACAAAGCCAAAAGTGGGATGTCATATGTGAGAGAAAGAGAGAGATCTTCATACTTCTTCATCCTTATTGTTTCTTTCTTATTTCATTTGATGCCCAGTAGATATATTTCCTTATGTTATATTAATTATGTTAAGGCGAGGAGGTTGATTACCTTATATATACATTTTCGGTTGGCCAAATGGGTGTCTCTTTGATTGGGGCGGACATGGGTTATTTAGAGCCAAAAAATCAAATATAAAATTAATTTTTTTTCTTCTGAAAGAGGACATGAAGAACATCCCTTATATTTATCATTATATATGCATCAAGAGATAAAACTATTAGTTACAAATACTGACCATAGTGACCAAAATCAACATATCTCTTATGACCTAGGCTAACAATTCCACAATTTTCCTTTAATGTCCTTAAGTCTTGGGTCAAAAAATAATTCCCAATCTCCAACTTTGAATATTTTCTTCTTTATGAATTTTCCCTACCACTCATTTCTTTCCTAAATAATAGTTATTTTATGTAGAGTATCCTGAAAAAGTTCATCTAGCTCTTTGATTTGGAGAATTATTTGGTGCTATGCTTAGATAGTTTTATGCCATGTTTTACTACTATGATCCATATCTACACTTCTATCTCTATTGGTACAACAAGACTCGTTCTATATACTAGAACGTTTAGAGTGTCACTAATGATATTTTTCCATGTCATTTGGTAGGATCATAAATCTTTTGGGATTTCATCCACCTAAAATTTGAGGTGAAATTAATTTTTTTTTCTTATGATGATCCTAATGATTTTATTTTTTCCTTCAACCTACACATCGGCCTATGGATGATATTCCATCATAATCATAAATTGTTTCTTATACGTTTCCATGATATCCTTAATGACTCTTGAGGTGAAGTGTGTTCTTCCATTGGTGACAATATCTCATGGTTCCCTAATCTAAAAAATATTTCTACATGGAGGAAGTCTATTCTTACATGTTTTGTTGCGAGTGTGAGTTCCTTTTCTTCTATCCACTTTGTAACGTAATCTAGTGGGATAGGATAAAATACATGTTTTGAGATGGAGTGTTTATTTTTCCAATGAAATAAGTATCAAACTTCTAAAAGGGTTTTATCACTAGTTTTGTTTGTAATGACATCTAATTAGACTAGGCTAGCCTTCCCATACATTGGTAGTTTCCACAATTTTTTAGATACTCTTTGGCATCCAATTAAATGGAGCATAGTAGTACACTTGATGGAGTAATTTATATTCTATTCTTTATCCAAAAAATGGGTTTCATAAGGCTCATCATGATAATATTCAAATATATTGTGGATCTCATCCTCTCTCACACGTTGTCAGATAACTAGATCTAATCCTGTGTAAAATAAGCATCCATTGATCCATGAAAACCTCCAAATTTTCTGCGTGATCTTTTCTCAATCCTTTGGAGATTGATGAATTGGAATATTCACTACAACCAAATACTTTGAAATTTTTATAGACCACAAATTTTAAAAGATAATGAAAAAATATGTTCATAAGGAAATTCATCTTTGATACATGACTCATTATTTGTGGTAAGCCTAAAAAGAAAATATGTTATTACATTTTCTTTTCTTGGTTTATTAACAATTATTATATCAAATTTTTGCAATAATAACAATATACACACCCTAAATCGGCATTTGGTTTGTCTATAGAACTATTTAATGAGAACATAGTAAATATGTAAGGTCACATGATATCCAATTATAAAATTCCAAAATTTATTGATAGCATGAATCACTAATACATTTTTTTTGTTCCCATGTAATTCAATTATGTGGGGGAGATAATAATGACGTATATTTTGTATGGTTTTGATCCAAGTGGATATTGGTGGCCACCCACCAAGTCCATGTGGAACCCCACCATTGTTCCTTTCAACTTTTCAGTTTCCTTAACTGTAGCATATTTTACTATTTTTAGCAGCTCTTCAGGTCCTGAACTTCTGGAGCATCTTTGAGGACCTAAACAATATTTTTTTTGGAAAAATAGGAGCAACATGGGTCCATGGATTGATGTTGCTCATATGAAAGTTGTAGCTCTTAGATATATCTTTCTAACGAGATATTGTGTGCATCAAATGGAGACCGTATGCCAAAGTTATGACCACGGGAAGTTGATGTACCAATTTACCCAAACGGGGCCCACAATTTGGTGTTTCATCTTCTAGGGTTAGGTTTTTGGATGTTTAGGGTTTTCCATTATTTCTAAACAATAAATAGGCCTTCATGTCTCATTGTAACACAGTTCAGAGGCATGTAGCCACCACATCTCTTCTCAAAGATAAGGTACCATCGCCCTAGCTGGTTTATTTCGATTTTTGTTTCTAAGCATATTTCAGTATTTTACATGAATGAAATGAAGTATTACTTCCGCTGCATCTTTGTGTTTATGGTTATCTCTATAATTTGTTGTGTTACTATTTAAATCTAGATCAGTGGTATCAGAGCGGTCTGCTTTTTCTCTGTTTTTCTTTTCATGTCCCCAACGAGGTGGCGATATAAGGAGTTAGGGCTTGAATTGTTCGAGCCTTTGCAAGACCAGCCTTGCAAATCCTGACGCCCTCCCATGACAGATAAAAATAAAGAAGAGGGGGCAGGAGATCCTATCAAATTCTTTCTTGGAGAAGCCCTTAAGAAAAAAACGAATGTGATGATGGACAACTTTGCCCAGATCCTTCAATGGCTACCCAGGGACGACGCATCGGCTTCCAACAACTACTCTGGATGTAGATGTCATTAATTTTGAAATCCCCATATTTGAGGGTTATATAGATGTAGATGTCATTGATAAATGGTTAAATCTGCTAGAGGGTTATTTTTATGTTCATGATTTTTCCAGTCTAGAAAAGATTATTTTCACTCTCCTCAAAGCAGCCCCCCACGTCAAGGACTGGTGGGAAACCTACTGCGAGAAGAATGATGAAAGTATTGGCTCACTATTTTTAGTGGCACCTACTTGGAATTCATTCTAGGATGCCATGGAGGAGCAGTACTACCCTGTCAGAAGATGTAAGGATCAATACATAAAACTGGACCATGCTGTGACAAGGAAGGGACCAAGGCGTGCTAGAGTTTACCAATATTTTCCATAACCTTTGCACAAAGTTGGGTGTCAAGGATTTGGAGACACATTTGGTACTCAAATACCACGATTGCCTACACAAGTACATCCAAGAAGAAATAGGATTCCTGAACATCTCCTCACTCAACACGGCATACCGATATGCCGTCAAGGTCAAGAAAAAGTTTATACAGAAGAAGCGAGACTTTGGATCCTTTGGATCTATGAATCTGAAGCAAGGGAGAGGTGCCCCCAAGCTGCATAACAAAGGAGAAAGCCAAGGCAGGGTGGCCCAAGACAACCCAACAAAGCTACAAGTAAATAATAGTGCTGCGAAGCCGAAGAAGGACATGGGAAAGTGATATGAGCTCCATAAGAGCTCCACTCACAACACAAGTGAGTGTCGGGCCAAGCAATCACTGGTGGCTGAGCAAAACATTTCAGAATTAGATGCATGTTTTGACTCTGAGTTAGAACCCGACAAGGGGAATGACAAAGGGAACCAGATTATCGACAGAGAGTCCAACACCACTATTGCCACATCAAAGATCCAGAAGGAGGAACCTAAAGATCCAGAGGAGCAGGAGTGTCTCTTCCACTCCCAAATGTACGTAAACGAATCCCCACTATAGTTCAATTTTGACAACGGGAGCCAAAAGAACCTCATTTCGGCATAGGTCGTGAAGTGGTTGGGCTTACCGACCATAACACATCCACAACCATACATCATCACGTGGCTTCACCGAGGACATGATCTTTGTGTGAGCCAGCAGTGTCGCCTTCCATACAACATCAAGCCCTTCAAGGATGAGGTATTGTGTGACGTTGCTCCCCTTGAAGTTTGTGATGTATTATTAGGACATCCGTACATGTGGAAGTGACATGCTATGTATAAATCAAGCCCCATGCTGTTATTGTTACTTTGGGAAATAAGTTGTACAGGATACCGGAGGTACCACCGCCTACCACCATCTCTTTGATTACTACAAAACAATGTAGTAAGCTCATTTCCAAAACCGTGAAATTTGTTTTTCTGATGATACGTCCTCAAGGAAAGAAGAAGACGGTGGCCACGACCTCTAGACAGGGCCCCTTCACATGACAACAACAGATGGACATGGTCATGAAGGAGTATGAGGACATCTTCACCTCCCCCATAGGGGTTCCTCTGCACTGTTAGGTCAAGCACTCCATCAATCTGACCCAAGGTGTGTCACTGCCCAATGGGCCAATCTATCATCGCTTCATTCTGGAGAACGATGAAATCAAGAGGAAAATTTAGGAGCTACTGTAGAAAGGTCACATATGTCTAAGTTCATCACCCTGTGGAAGTCCGATCATGTGGGTACAGAAGAAGGATGGGACTTGGAGACTCTGTATTGACTATTCGGTGCTGAACAAGATCATTGTCCATAATAGGTACCTGATCCCATGGATTGATGACCTCTTGGACTAGTTGAAGGGGGAAAAGTATTTCAGCAAGACCGATTTGAAGTCAGCATATCATCAAGTACTAATCAAACCCTTTGATGTGTGGAACACTGCCTTCAAAGCCAAGGAGGGCCTTCTCGAATGGTTGGTTATGCCTTTCGGATTGACGAATGCTCCTACAACCTTCATGAGGCTAATGTATGACATCTTGCTGTCATTCACCAACTCATTTGTAGTGGTATACTTGGATGACATCCTGATCTTTAGCCATAGTTGGGAAGAGAACCTCCACCACATCTGACGGGTTCTCCAAACACTACGGCAACACATGTTATGTGCCAATTTGGAGAAATGCACTTTTCGCGTGACCCAGGTTTAATATGTGGGATACATTATTGATGAATAGGGGGTGCATGTTGATCTAGCCATGATCCAAGTCATTCGAGATTGGCCATCTCCAACCACTCTAATAGAGCTCTGCAACTTTCTAGGTCTTGCCAAATTTTGCTGCATGTTTGTTTTGGGATTTTCTCATATCACTTGGTCCTTGAGTCAAGTCACCGATGGAGGAATAAAAGCAAAATTATTTTGGTCTGAATCTCAACAGAAGGCATTCACAGAGTTGAAATATCACCTCTACTTGGCATTAGTGTTCACATTACCAGACTTGCAACAACCATTTGAGGTCGAGACAGATGCCTTTGACTATGTTATTGGGGCAGTTCTTACACAACACAGGCATCTAGTGGCATATCACAGTGAGACACTTTCAGACACAGTCCAGAAGTATCCCACTTATGACAAAGAGATGTATTCCATTGTGCAGGCCTGCTGACAATGGAAGCATTACATTTTGGGGAAGGAAACAATCATTCACACAAACCACCAACCCCTGCAGTTCATATAGACCTAAGGGAAATTGCAGAATGATCACGATTAGATGTGGTCCACATACCTACAACGATTCCATTTGAATATCAAGTATAAGAAGGGTAGCACCAATAATGTTGCAGATTGCCTTAGTTGACCACTGATGATGGCACTAACCACCATGCTCAACTCTTGTGGGAACGAGACTTATGGTTGGCCACTTCTCTACAAAAGTGACCAAGAATTCGGCCACACATACCAAACACTCTTGGACAATCAACAAGTTCCAGATTTTCACCTGCAGGATGCCCAGTTATGCCACCTGGTTCACCTTTGTGTTCCTTCAGGTGAGTGTGCCAAGATGATTTGGGAAACACACTACAGTCAAGTTGCTGGGCATTGTGGGGTTGAGAAAATAGTGGTAGTACTGGAGAAGTATTTCTATCGGCCAAATCTTCGAAAGGATGTCGGGAAGTACATCAGATTATGCACTACCTGCACCATTGCCAAACCAATCATCAAGAAGAAAGGCCTCTATACCCCACTGCCTACCCCGAGTCGACCTTTGGAATCAATCTCCATGGATTACATGTGAAGCCTTCCTTCCACTAAGCATGGGAATGACTGTCCTGTTGTGGTCATCGACAGCTTCTCGAAGATGGCCATTATGGCAGCCTGCAAGAAGAATATCACAACAGAATCCACTCCTAAAATCTTCTTTGAATGAGTGTGGGTACACGTTGGGATCCCACAGTCTATCATCTCAGATTTGGATAATAGGTCCTTTAGTACATTTTGGTCCAGTCTTTCGTCGATGTTAGACAACAAACTCACTAAGTCCACAGCCTTCCATCCTCACACTGATGGCCAGACAGAGGTTGTCAACAGGATGATCGTACATATTGTGTGCATGTACAACTCAAAGCATCCACACACATGGGACGAGAGCCTCCCCTATGTTCAACACAACTACAACTAGGCTCTCCACAGCTCGACTAGCAACAAACCTTTTTGGGTGGGCTTGGGATTCGAACCACTATGTCCCATTGATGTGGCCATGACAATTGTAGCTACTCACACAGATTCAGCTCATGTCTAGTCTAAAATAAATAAGAAAACAAATTCATTGAGCACATCCAAGATATTCACCAGTAGTTCCATGAAGTTATGGGGAAATCAAATGCCAAGTACAAGCAGCGACATGATCAACATCGGGTGCCACACAAGTTTCAAGTGAGCAATAAATTCTGGTTGCATTTTCAAAAGGAACGCCTTACCGGAGCCTATCAGAAACTCATACCAATCTGATATGGTCATTAAAACATTACTAAGGCTATGGGAGACAATCCATTTGGGCTCAGCATTCCCCCATTCCTTGTCCTACACCCAGTGTTCGATGTAGACTACCTTTGGCCATACTTTCCACCATTAGTAGACAGATTTGACATTGCAGAATAGCTCACATTGCATGGAACAAGCTACAACTAATCAAATCATGGACACACAGATCAAGCACACTTTCCAACAGAATATCCAACTGTATGAAGTTGTCAAAGTAGGCCAACTCCTTCACTAGGGCAAGTGGCTCAGTAGGGACCAAGTTCAACAGAAGTTTCCTCATCTCATGGAGGAACTCAACGTAGTGGGGACCATTGCTTCCTAAGGGGGGAGGAATGATCCAGGTGGATACTGGTGACCACCTACCAACTCCACATGGACCTCCACCATTGTTTCTTTCAGCTTTTCAATTTCCTTAATTGTAGAATAGTTTACTATTTTTAGCATTTTTCGGGTCCTGAACTTTTGGAGCCGTTTTGAGGCCCTAAACGACATTTTTTGGGAAAACTAGGAGAAACATCGGTGGAGGGACCAATTTTTCTCTTCCAAAAGTTGTAGTTCTTAGATAGATATTTCTGGCGAGATATTGTGCGCATCAAATAGAGATCGTATGCCAAAATTACGACCTCAGGAAGTTGATGTACCAATTTACACAAGTGGGGCCCATAGTTTGGAATTTCATCTTCTAGGGTTAGGTTTTTTGATGTTTAGGGTTTTCCATTGTTTCTCAACAATAAATAGGCCTTCTAGCCACATTGTAACACAATTGAGAGGCATGTAGCCACCACATCTCTTCTCAGAGATAAGCTACCATAGCCCTAGCTGGTTTATTTCCATTTCTGTTTGTAAGCATATTTTAGTATTTTACATTAATGAAACGAAGTATTATTTCTAATCTTTGTGTTTATGGTTATCTCTGTAATTTGTTGTATTCTTGTTTATATCCGGATCAGGTTGATTCTCTTCTTGTTCTACCAAAAAACTCCAACAGTAATATTCGAAGCATCGATAGATATATGAAATGGGAGGTACTAATTAGACCCTCTTAAGATGGGATCCTTGGATAATCTCATTTTTAATTCCTTTAATTCATGTTGGGAATTTTCTATGCACTTAAAGTTGGAATTTTTTGAAAGCATACAAAAGAAAGAAAAATCTACTTGGACAATTATTTTAATAAGGTGATGATGGTAACTTGCAACTCTAAGGAAGCTACATCTGACTTCTCAAGTTTCTGGAGTTGGAAAATTCAATATTAATTTTTCTTTTGGATATGATTTTATTCGTTTAGATGAAATATGATGCCCTCACATAGTTACTTGAACTAACATCATTAAATAATTTTCATTACTAAGGTTCAATGGATATTTACGACATATTAATAACACTTTTTCCAAAGTGGCTAGATCCATCTCAAAATCATCACCATAGGTTGTAAATTATCCATCTAAATTTCCACAAATTCTTGGATCGGATCAGAGAATGTTCCAATTTAAACTCATTCGAAAATTGTGGGAGCATTACAAAGTCTAAATTGCAAAACATGATAGGAAAATTTCACTGAAGTACAAGTGAACATGGTTTTGTCCAGTTCCTCAGGAGCAATCTAAATTTAGTTATATCTACTAAACCCACCAAGCAGAGAAGGATAATTCTTTCATACCAAGGTTTCTATATCTTTTCCATAAATGGTAATGCAAAGTGGTAATTATGAGTTGCCTTATTTAGTTATCTATAATCGACACAAATTTTCAACATGGTATTCCTTTTAGGGACAACAACAAATGGGGAGACCCACTGGCTACAAAATATAGGCTAAATGAAATGACACAAAAGAAATTTTAGTAGCCTGTCTTTCACTATGTCTAGGAGATCTAGGCTAACTTTTTGATGAGGATGGTGGATGGGTCTAGATTCTTCCATGATTTAAATATGGTGAGTACAAAAATTAGGATGAATTTTCTACATGTTAATATAATCCTCAGAGAAAGAATCCCTATGATTTTGTAAAACCTTAATGAGTTTATCCCTTTTACTATTTTGTTATCCTTAGATTTGCAACCCCCACTCCCATATCTACCGACTTTCGTAGGCGTGCCTGGGTAGACGTGAGCCAAGGGATACTATAACATGACTCAACCTCCTAAATCACCTTAAGGATATGGAGTCAACAAACCAAGACTTTAATGACTTCCCTTAGGTGCTACAAGACCCCGAAGAGCTAAACCACACTTCTAGGTGCCAAAACACCAAGTTAACTTACTTTCCATTGATCTGGACTCTTAGACACTAGAAGAACACTACCCAAATTCGAATCTAACCCTCTAATCACATGCACAAGGCTGAAAGGGAGTGACTACAGTCATTTTTACCCATCTTTTGACTAGCAACCGCAAGATCTAAGCCACTTTTTCAGGGTTAGGAACACGACCTCTGCCCATAACTTAATGAAACTCTCCAGAACAAAAATGGACACAAGGAAAATGATTTTAACATGAAACTTATATAAGTACTTGATCTAATTAGGTCTAACCATGATAGTCATTCTCACAAACACATAATGAAATGTAATATACAGGTCATGAATGCATATCTGGACATAGAGATATGAAACATATCAAAGAATCATTAAGAAGGTCTAATGCCCTCTCGCAGTAGCTATAATAAAATCTATTAGCTCATGCATTGAATAACCATTCATTTACTAACCAAAACATGATAAGATCCATAACTTGAATATGTCATATGACCATGCTTATAATCAACATATAACCAAAAACAAAATAATGATAGAAAAAGAATTAAATCCGCATAATAAAGAGTGTAAATAGTCATAAATTACAGGGACTTCCAAGCACCACCGAACAATAGATTGGGCAGAACCAAATCTTTCACTCAACCAATCACCCTTGTGGCATATTCCAAACATGAATGTGGGGCTCACAACAAAACCACCCAGGGCTTCGTCAGACTTTACTACATATCCCACCATTACCACTTAAGGCAGTTTTATTCTTGAAACCGTCATCTATAAAACAAGGATTTACCATGTATCTCAGAATTAACGATCAAGGGATTCCTAGGCCTTATCAAAGAAACATACACTAATAGGATTTACCACAATCGTGACATTATCGACCAAGGGATCACTAGGCCTAACAATAATGGTTGCCTCTGGATTTCTACACCAATACCTTGATGATTTTTCCTATCTCCACCCTCAGGCTCTACTATTTATCCTTCCATTACCAGTCAAGGGATTCCTAGGCCTCTTGGAATTTTCCTAGGACCAGCTCACCCAGTTCCAAAATGATCTGACAATCTAGCTTAACCAAATGAAAGAACTCCATCACACCATGGCTATCTAGAAATGAAAGACAAGACTGAAACTATTGTCAAACCTAGAAAATCCCATCCCAATGAAAACAAGACAACCAAATACACACATGCATGTACCATGCATGCTAAAACTAGTAATGAAATGATACATGCAACTCAATAGTTTAAGTAATATCGTTGTAGCTATTGGATCAAACTATTCCTTTCTTAACACTTGCTTCTTTTTGCTTCCTTGTCCTTGCTTTACCTTACCTCCTCCAATGCTAGAGTTCTCCAAGAATTCTCTAAGTGCATAAGAGTATGAGAGAGAGAGAGTAGAGAGAGAACTCCAAAACTAAAATGAAAAAAAAGTCTCGACTAACAAAAGCCATGACCTAATCCTCATAAGCATTTTTATTATTGAGGCCTCTATTTTCTTCAATTTCCTCCTCACATGCAATATGCGACCTTTCATATTCCTTTTATCCTAAATTCCTTTATTCCACAAATAAAATGTCAATTAATGTCTCTTGCCTTTTAAAATCCTTTACCATTGCCTTTGGCAATTTCCCTTAGCCACAATAAACCAAATGAATACCCACTAAGATATTTTACCAAACATTTAGCTTGGAATACGAGTCCCATGACCTTGGTATTATTTTTCATTTTTTAAACATTATTACATGAACTTTTAACACGAGCCTATTATGGACCCCCTCCCCCAGGGGAACACCATCCTCGGTGTTCTATGACACCTATAACCAACAATTCCATTGAAACCAAATGTTACTTCCCATGGAGATGTATAACCTAGCTCGTTGTATTATTACAATCACCTTTTCTAAAAGAATGACAAACATACCATGTATTAGAGATTTATAACATAGCTCATTGAGTTATTTACAATAAAAACCACATATAATTATGCACATTTTCTTTGAGTAGAAAATAATCACACTATTTATTGATCTTTATAAACACAAATCAATAAAGTATTTATAATTATATAAACATATACGTATATGCGCATTTTATCTAACAAACAAATAAACAAATATGATACCTGCAACAATAAGGGAGACCAGAAGCTCACACATTAACCCTCAAAAGTAGAACCAAGATTCAACTCCTTCTCAAGAAGTCCAAAATCCACTTCCAAAGTAAAACTTGCATCCAATGTCAAGTGATGGAATCCTTGTGCTACTTTTTCCTTGAATGAACAATTATTGGATCATTATTCTAGGGCACACTCCCAATGTGTACATGATTCCATTTGGTAATGCTAATGATGGAAACAAATACATTCTAAACCTTCCCTTCACTTCTACATAGTCCCTCAGGAAATTCGGTCACCCGCTTCCATGCAGTCACTAGAGTACACAGACTCCCCCTTACCAAGTCTCGACCTCAACTGGTCTTAATGGGCTGAGTCCAATCTGGTACTCAATTCCCGACTGATATCTTCACAGGGATTGCTTGAACCTCTCAAGCCTTCTCGGTTATGTCTACTCAATGTTTCCTTAGCTCTGTAGGTTAGCTCGACTTATGTCCTCTGCTTCTTGCTTTACTCTCTGTTCTCTCTCTATCTTCCTTCTCTGTTATATGTCTGTTCATGGCTTAAAGCCAATCCGTCCCTTGATTGTTCGCTTCCTCTTCCGTCCCTTTAGTTCACCTACCTCTGTCTACATGGAATTACCTGCTTCTATGTCATCGCTACCGTGTAGCATTTCACACGAGGTGGCCACTTGTCTCCTTACAAACTCAGTGCCATCTCTTCCCCGAACTGCTGTTACTTTGTGAAATGATTCATCTGCCAGCTCAGCGGTCAAGTCGGACTTCAAACCTCTATGTGTCGTAGCTTATTTCTCCCTCCAAATCCAGTCTCCCATCGAGTGCAATCTCCATCGTTAGATCTGGGGCCTCCAGATCCTACAGTTATTGCTTTTATCCCATGGTTGACTTGCTCAAACATTAGCCCGAAATGAGAGCGGTTTTCTCTCTCATCCACTGGACATGCGTCACTCTGTGTATGGAATTACGTGGTCCTCTAACAAATCTACTTACCACCCAAAACACCTTCAATATTCCACCAGTTTTGGAGTGCATGCCCCACGTGTTGATTTTAGAGCTTTTCCCATGGCTTTATCTATTTTCACATGACTGGGTACTGAGGCTTTTACTTCTCCAGGGATTTTGCCTAGCAATGCCGCTAATCATGCATCATAAATAGCCTCTGTTTCTAGGTTTGAGCCTCCCAACTGCCATTTTTTGCCATGCATGGTCCCCATGGGCCAATGGACAACGCGCTTTGACCGAAAGTCCTCATTCCTCTGTGATGGCTGTAATTTACCATTATACAGAGGGTATTTATGATTTTACAAGATTTTGAATTCTGTCATGATTTGAAATAGTCATAGAACTCTGATAAATTTCATGGATCCAATTCGTATCATGGCCTTCCCACTGAAAAAGCTTTTCGACCACCAAAAGTTGGTTTTCAAGCATCAACTAAGTGAGGGTACAATTGTCTCACATGTCCAATCTTTATCCATTTTGCACTGCTTGGCTTTGAACCCCTGAGCCCAATTCTGAGGTACTCAACATCTCCCCTACACGTCGTTCTCACCTTCCTATCCAGAATTGTGTCTTCCTGCAACTCATTAAGATATTAAGGTAGCAGGTCATCAATAGAAGGAAATTGACTCTGCTCTTCGGGATCCTCAATTAGTGAAGGTTCAAATAATCTCAAGTTATCTGCATTTACAACTGAGTAGATGTGCATGTAAGCTCGTAGATTAAGGCGAAAACCATTCTCACCAATTTTCTCAAGTATCTTGAAAGGTCCATACCTAATAGGCTTTAGATTTTTACCTTCACCTTGCATCCTGTCCTTGCTAATATGTAGCCAGACTTGATCACCAACTTGGAAACTATGCTCCATCTGATGCTTTTCATGCCTTGCCTTGTATTTGGCCTAGCTCTTTTCCAGTTGTTCCTGTACTGCTTGGTGGATCTCTTGGATTTGTTTGATAAACCTAGTTGTCCTATCCATATCATTGTTTCCCTCAACTGTTGTGTCCTTATCAAAGACAAAATCCAAGGGTGACCTTGGTGTGAAACCAAAACAAGTATCAAAAGGAGATCTCTGTGTAGAAGAGTGTTTGGCTCTATTGTAAGAATGCTACGCATAACACAAATGTTCATCCCAAAGCTTAGGATGCTTGCTGCAATATCCCCTGATTAATTGGATCACTTTCCTACTGATTTCTTCTACCTGGCCATTGGTTTGTGGATGGAAAGTTGTTCTTTTCTTTAGTTTGGTGTCCATCAGTTCCCACAGAGTTGACCAAAGCTTTCCCACAAATCGGGTGTCTCTATCAGATATAATGGAAGTGGGTAATCCAAAATGCACCCATACATGTGGAAAGAATAGTTTTGCAATTTATGTAGATGTAATTTGTTTATTACAAGGTATCAAAATACATATTTTTCTGAACCTATCCACAACAACATACAGATAATCATGACCTTTCCTAGATTTGAGCAGTCCTCCAACAAAGTCCATGGAAACACTTTCCCAAGGATGAGAAGGTACTGGTAATGGAGTGTACAAACCTAGTTTTCTATTGTTGGGCTTGCTTTTAGCACACATAGTACACCATCTTACATATCTAGAAACTATCTCATTCATTTTTGGTCAATAACAAAGCCTTTGCAGCTATGCAACTATTTTACTTACGCCAAAGTGACTTGATATTAGAGAAGTGTGTGCTTCTTGAATTATCTTTACTCTTTCAGTTTGTGGAATGCATAGCTTCCCACAATGATATAGGAGTCGGTCTTTAATATGATAATCCAATTCTTCTACTCGTTTGGCTTGACTTAAAGTTTCATATACATCTTTAAAGTCTATATCTTGAGCATATTGTTCAAAGTAGCTCTCATGTAACACATAATTATGCTCAAGTATAGTAGATGCATTTATAATAGGTCTAGATAACATATCTACAACTTTATTGTGTATGCCCTTTTATATCTGATGACTAAATGAAACTGTTGTAGAAAACCCATCCATCTATAGTGTCTTGATTGCTGCAACTTAGTTTGGAAGTGTAGATATTGAAGTGGTTGATGATTAGTGTGTATTACTGTCTCTTTTCCCATTAAGTAATGTTTCCACTTTTTCACACACTGTACTAATGCATACAATTCTTTATCATATGTGGGATAGTTAACTACTGCAAAATTAAATGTCTCACAATGATAACATATGGGTTTACCGTGCTGTATCAGCACTTCTCCCATGCCATAGTCATTGCAATCCATTTAGATCTCAAACGGTCTTTGAAGATCTAGTAGTGCTAGTACTGGTGCTACACTAATCTTTTCTTTCAAGGTATCGAAGGCTTTCTACTATTTTCCTCCCCACTGAAACACCTTGTTCAATCTTGTTAAAGCTTGTAAGGGAGCTGCAATTAAGGAAAAGTTAGAAATGAACTTTCTCCAATATTGTGTTGCTCCTAAGAAGCTCCTAACTTCTGTAGCAGGTTTGGGTTTAGGCCAGTTTACAATGATTGCCACCTTAGAGGGATCTATCTTCAATTCACCACCCCCTACTATATGTCCCAAATAATTCAAAGATGTTTTGCCAAATTCACATTTTGAGAGTTTAACATAAAGTTCTTCTCTTTTCAGAACATCTAGTGTCTGCTTGACATGCTTTAAATGTTGTTCCCATTTTTTTGCTAAATATCAGAATGTCATCCAGATATATAATAACAAAATCATCAAGAAAAGGTCTGAGTACATGATTCATTATTCATGAAAGTAGCAGGAGCGTTAGTTAAGCGAAAAGGAATAACCAACCACTCTTACAATCCCTACTTTCTTTTGAAAGTAGTCTCCCATGCATCTTTTTCTACAACTCTGACCTAATGATATCCACTATGTGAGTCTAACTTGGAAAAATAAACAGCTTCTTTCAATTGATTTAATAGATCATCTATGCGAGGAAGGGGATAACGATTTTTTATTGTTATCTTATTCAGTGCTCGATAATCAATGCACATTCTCCATGAGCCATCTTTCTTTCTCACCAAAAAGGTTGGAGATCCACATGGTGATATGCTAGGTCTGATGAACCCCTTCTTGAGAAACTCCTACACCTGCTTCTTGATTTCTGTGTTCTCTAAAGCAGACAACCTCTACATTCTAATGTTAGGCAATGGAGCATCTTGCTGCAAATTAATTTCATGCACTATTTCCTTTCTGGGTGGCAGACCTTTAGGTTCTTGAAACAAGATATCATATTCTGAAACAACTTTTTCTAAATTAGCTTGCTGTTTAGCATCATAGCCCTCAAATACATTGGTTTTATCAGGTTTCTTTTCCTTTACAACCATCAGTAAAAATTGTTTGCATGAATCTATCATTCGTTTCATCTGCCCTGAGTTTATGAGAGTGTAATTTTTCTTGAGCTTATGAGCTCCTAAAAAGTATTTGATTCCATATTTAATGAGTAGATACTTGTTCTCAACTCTATAGAAGATAGCTTTTCTGTCATACATGTAAGGACGTCCTAAAACAATTCAACATATATCCAAAGGAATTATGTCTAACTCAACCTCATCTACAAATGTTGACCCAAAAGAAAACTTGAGTTTGCATTGTTTACTCACTTGTAGTTGTGCTTTATCATCTAACCATCCTAATGGGTATGGTTTCTTGTGAGGTGTAGTCAGTAATCCCAACTTCTTTACAATTGCTTCAGAAATTAAATTTACATGTGAGCCACTATCAAACAAAGTATCAATCTTTTGATGTTTGGAAATAACTCGAATATGGAAAAGCTCATGTCTTTTTCTCTCATTTTCTTCATCAATAGTAGATTGTGCAGAATTACTAGTACATACTTTAGAATTCTTACCTTTTATACCTGTGGTTGCAATGGTTGTTTCATCTTCTGTGTCTGACCTCAAATCTTTCTGAATAGCTGCAGTAGTCTTCATCTTCTTGCCCTCAAATTTCTCAGGTCTCAGCGCCGGATGTAGATTCCAACAGTGCTCATCATCATGCCCATCCTTCTTACAGTGAGTGCATGAAGACTTGCTTTTCTATGCAGTATAAGCCTTCCTTCCTTTCCATTTTTGTTTTCTTTTCTCCTTACTCTTGCTTGCAGTGGGTTGGGATGATCCCCCAACTTCTGGGTTTCCATTCTTTCCTCTAGCTTCTAGATGCGTAGCTTGAACAGATACCTCATCTATACTAGTGGGATTAAACATGAGGATAGTTTGCCTCATGTAGCTGTGTATACCACTGATGTACTTCAACAGAGTCTCAGGTGACTCTAGTGAGATTCCTGGAATTAATGCTCTCTTCCTAAATTCTTGGGTGTAACATTGTACACTCTGCTCTTTCAAATTTTTGAAGAGTTTGCCAACTCATCATGGCTTGCTGCATGTAGGCCAGTGGATAGAATTGCTTTTTGATTACAGAAGAAAATTCACTCGAGACAAAAAGAGTATTACCATGTCTCTTCATGTCAGCTTCGGTCCTGCCTTCCCACCAAACCAAGGCAGTGCCTCCGAGGCATAGGCTGGCCAGCTGAATCTTGCTCTTGTCTGAATCAATACTTTGCACTTTGCAATAAACATCAATTTTTCTGATCCAATTGTCCAGCTTTTCTGCATTCAACTCTCCATCATATATTGGTAAATCAAATTTAACATCTAGTTTAATCAAAGATGTCTTCTTTTTATGTTCAGGGCTATTAGGAGGTGTGAGAAAGATTTCTTCTTTCCCCTTTCGTTTCGAGTGGTCATGGAGGAGAGACTCTTCTTCTCCTTTATCTTGTTTGGAGCCTGATGAATCTTCATCTTTATGTTTTCTAAATTCCTTATACATTTCCTTTACCATGGACCTTATGGCCAGGAAACTATCTATAAATTGAGGGTCTGGCCCCACAGAACCTTCCTCTGGCATTGTCTTTCAAGGATAGACTCTTCTAATCTATGGATTAGTTTGGACCAACTCTCCTTCTCCTAATTTGAGCTTTGATCTAGTGAGCATTCAATAGCTAAATCCAGCATAAGCTTGTCTAACTTAACAACCTAGAGCTCTGATACCACTTGATCTGAGAATCACCTATGTATGATCTCAGTTAATTAATGTAGGTATTACAGACTCATGTGCTGGTGTGCCTATCTTATTTTAAGCAATGGATCGATAAGATTGTGAAATACACAGGCATTGGAAAACAGTAAGAGAAACACAACAAGCAAATGTAAAAACATAACAAATTAACAAGGAGTTCACCCAATCCTCCTGGGCTACATCTCCTAGTCTAGCTTTTAATGGTGGCCTTCTTTTTATTGTGTCTTTAAGAAGAATTTTTACAATGAGGAGCTCAATTTAAGTCTCCTGTAACAAATGATGCTTAGTAGGGTGGTACCTGGATGCCCCAAGCCACTAGAGTGCACAGACTCCCCCTTACCAAGTCTCGACCTCAACTGGTCCTAATGGGATGAGTCCAATCCGGTACGAAGTTCCCGACGGATATCCTCACAGGGATTGCTTGAACCTCTCAAGCCTTCTTGGTTCTGTCTGCTCAATGCTTCCTTAGCTCTACAGGTTAGCTGGACTTCTTTCCTCTGCTTCTTGTTTTACTATTTGTTCTCTCTCCGTCTTCTTTCTCTATTCTCTGTCTATTCATGGCTTAAAGCCAATCCATCCCTTGACTATTTGTCGCCTCTTCCATCCCTTCGGTTCGGCTACCTCTGTCCTTTTGGAATTTCCTATTTCTGTGTCATCGCCATTGTGTAATGTTTCGCAGGAGATGGCCACTTGTCTCCTTATGAACTGAGTGTCAGCTCTTCCCTGAATGGTCGTTATTTTGATTACTTTGTGAAATTATTCATCTGCCAACTCAGTGGTCAAATCAAACTTCAAACCTTTATGTGTCGTAGCTTATTTCTCCCTCCAAATCTGGTCTCCCATTGGGTGCAATCTTCGCTATTAGATCTAGGGCCTCTAGATCCTATGGTTATTTCTTTTATCGCAGGGTTGACTTGCTCGAACGTTAGCCTGCGATGAGAGTGGTTTTCTCTCTCATCCACTGGACACGTGTCACTTAGTGTATGGAATCGCTTGGTCCTCTGAAAAATCCGCTTACTCCCTAAAATGCCTCCGATATTCCACCGGTTTTGGAGCACGAGACACACCTGTTGGTTTTAGCGCTTTTCCCATGGTTTTATCTATTTTCACCAGGTGCTAAGGCTTTTCCTTCTCAAGGGGTTTTGCCCAGCGACTAATCGCGCATCAGAAACTCCCTCCATTTCTAGGTTTGAGCCTCCCAACTGCCATTTTTGTGCCATGCAGGTCCCCATGGGCCAACGATCAGCACACTTTGACCAATGGTCCTCGTTGCTTTGTGCTGGCTGCAATTTACCATTATACATAGGGTGATTCTGATAGCTCATTGTTTACAAGATTTCGAAGTCTGTCATGATTTGAAACAATCATAGAACTCTAATAATTTTCATGGATCCAATTCGGATCGACAGTGTATAACACATGCATACACCAACACATGGTGTACAACACTATACATACACCTATAGCCAGTGTACAACAGAATACATACATGCACCTACACCCATTGTTCAACATAATACACATATGTACCAACTGTACAATACAATGAATGCACATGTCCTAACACAACAACTACATAGTATGTGTAACACAGTGCCACATATACACAACACAACATGTACATAGTACCAAATGTGCACAATGCATGTACGACATGTAAATAATACCACATGTACTCAATGCCACCTCTACCACATGTACTCAATGCCACCTACACAACACATACACAACACCACATGTACACAACTCCACCTGTACAACGTGTACACAACACCACATATCCAACATGCGCACAACACAATATGTACACAACACCGCATATCCAATATCTACACAACACCATTTATACATAACATTTCACATACAACATGTACCACATATACATGATTACAGTGTTACACATCTAGATACAACACTAACTCTACCAAGAAACCTTTCTTCTAGTGTCTTTCCAATATCCATGCTTATCCCAGCGTGCCACAAATCACACTGCACTCTTTCCACTAATGTATCCCTCATCATTGTTAGGACCTCATATTGTCTCTTTTTGACCATACATTTTGTTATGTTGTCATCCTTTTTCAACTTATATTTAAAGTCCTTGTTACTGTTTTAACCCAATTATTCCAAAGGTACACAATATTTCTTCTCATCACTATATGTTTAATTGTTTTACATATAATTACGCTATCTTCATTGTTGATCATTGAATTGATAATGGCTGAACGGTTAAAGAACGACGTGCAGTCCATGTTGCTGAAACTGCCTGAAGATTGCAAGATTACTTCTACATTTGCTGAAACAGTAGGAACGATGTGCAAATCTTGTAACTGAATAGTTGTGATTTGCGGTCCAGATTTGACAGCAACAGAAGATGATCACTGAAGGAGCTGCTACACTAGATGTAACGATCATGATCTAAAGACAGTATTATTGTAATACCATTTTGATTGATGGGAAAACTGACTTCCCTATTTTTGTATAAAGGGTTAAAATAATACTTAAAATGTAATCTATTGTAATAGATGTATCCTCTTTAAAAGAGGAGACATCTACATTAGAGGGGGGAACAGACTACGGGGAAGGGCTTAGTTGAAGGAACAAAACTAGAATCCTTTTTCTGTAATATGACATATTGATAGATGAATAAAATCTTGTTCTAAACATTTATTTCTAGTTCTCGTCTCTCGGGGAATCTTGTGAGAAGGACGGGCCCACCTTCATCACAAGATTCACCCACTATATTTATGTAGTGTGTTAACTGTGTCTTTTATCCATGCCTTGTTAACAATACTATTTTACAAATATTGTTTTCACATTATTGCCGAAACTTTGTTTTCTTTCCAATTGATTGTTGCACTATTTAGTTTATCCATAGTTCATTCATGAGTGTTTCATTGGCAATTGAGTTTATAGAGTGAGTTGGCAGTGTGGTGATCAAAAACAAGTGTTGAAGATTCCCATTCTCGGAATAGGGTCCTGTTCTCTATTACAACATATCTAATGCTTTCCTTTGCAGAGTGATTCTTTTTCATTAGATTACTTCTTTAATGAATTTAAGCCTTCTTTGGTAGCTGTCTACAATAGATTGTTTTTGCTGTCACTAAGAGTGGAGCTCCAATTTTCTTAAGCAAGGTGTGATCAGTTTTTACTACAACTTTCATTGCTTTCAAGATTGAGTATATAACATAAGTAGTTGCCTTTGAAATAAATAGACTTCCCAGGATTGACAATTTATGTAGCACTTGGTTGTTTGAATTAATAAGCAATTAAAGTGACCAACATTTTGGTGTCGTTGCAATCATAGATTTTGAAAGCACTAATGACTTTCTTTTAGATATGCAGGATGTATGAGAGGACGCAAGAAAACTAATCCTACAGGTGACAAGGGCAAAGGAAGAGGAGGAAGAAAAACTGTTAATGATGAGATTATTTCAAAAGCTGAGACTTCTCAGAGGCTAAGCTCTCGGAGGAAACAGACTCAGCACTCTCTCCAAACGGACTACGAAACAGAGGAAGTAGTGGGACCTGAAAGGGTTGAAGAGATAGTACAACATACTGAGGAACCAATGGAGGACATTGAAGAACCAATAGAAGATATTGAAGTTGAGGAACTAGTTCAGGACATTGAGAGTCCAACAAAAAGCGTTGAAGACCCGATAAGTGCAACAGGGGAACAACCAATGGATGGAAACAATGAAGGAATCTTTAGTGGAGGACGTGAAGGAGGAGAAGGAAGAAGCAAGAACTCTCTCTCCACCTTGGAATTCCCTATTGGGGAACTTACCAGAGGAACAACTCCTATGAAGAACATCCCACTCTCAACCTTACCCAACTTCCATGGTTTATCCTCTCAAGACCCTAATGAGTTTATTTTCGAGTTTGATATATTGTGTAGAAGTATTTATTATGTTACTAATGCTCAAAATTTGAAGTTATTTCCAGCAACATTAAAAGGAAATGCACTAAGATGGTTTACGAGCCTGGGAGGTCATGTGAGCACAACATGGGATCAAATGAAGGAGAAGTTTCTAGCCAAATACCAAGACTATTGCCGAACGAGAGAGAAAAGGGAGGAACTATTCAAGATGTTTTAGAAGGAGGATGAAAATCTGGAGGACTTTATTGAAAAACTCCATTATAATTTGTAGAGATCCAAACACCCCAATGTAAGTAAACATATTCTTAAGACAATATTATTGAAAGGGGTAAGGGATGACTGTTTAGATATGTTAAATATGCTTGGTAAAGGTGATATATCTAAAGAATCATATGATGAAATTGTCAACCTCTGCAAGAGATGTTCAAGAGGGGCTGCAAATAGATCAAAAAGTAGGGACAATACATATTCAAGAGTCCAAAAATCAGCCAGTGGGGGAGCAACGACAGCTCAAATAGGTAATCTACTTGAAGAATTTAAAACTAAAATGTTAAACTCTTTTGCTTCATAGATTGATATTGTGCAGGTTAAGAGGAAACAGGCAGAGGTAGAAGCTACTTTTGCTGTCTTCTGTCCTAAATGCAGAGAAAAACATCCACTAAGGGAATGCCCATTGGACAAGGTACCAATTTGCACCATTTGTGAGAAGGACCATGAAACTCAACAATGCCCTTCTTTACCAAGGATAAAAGCAGCGTTGCAACCAAATGGGGAGGAAGCTGAAGCAATTTATTTGCTGACACAGAGGAGGCAATGGCAACCACGAGGACAAGGTACGAACTCCAGTATACCATTTAATCGTTGCAATAATTATTCTTCTTTTAATGAAGAAAACTACCCACCCTTCAACCAAATGAAATACCCATCCTTTAGTCAAATGAATTTCCCACCCATGCAAAAAAAAAAACCCTCCCTTTGTAGAACCTGCAATGTGGACTCATTGGCCTCCATAGCAATCTTATTTTAATCAATGGAACCCAAACTGGAGAGCTCAACAAATTCTGTTCCCAAACAAATTTCCTCAGTTTCAGCAACAACTCTCTCTCCCATCAGGTGCTCCACCTAATAATCAGACAATGAGACCCCAATTGCCTGTACAACCAAACCCTAACCCTAATAATAATAAAGTTGTGTAGGTCATCGATATTCAGAACCTACCTACATCTCCTGTGCAGTGTAATGATATTCATTTATGATCTGGGAGAGTAGTTAAGCCGATTATTGATGATATTACCTCTTTTGACTCTAACAAAGAAGAGACACAAAAGAATAATTTACCCAATAAGGGTGCTGAAGCAGTTAAACCACCGTCTAATAAAGTTTCTGAAATAGCATTGCCACCATTCCCTGAGTGTCTAGCTCTTACTAAAACACCTGAGCCGCTTGCTTTTAATCTTGTAGGGGAATTGCAGAATATTTATGTTAAAATTCCACTTTTACAAGCACTCAGGGATGTACCGATTTATGCCAGAACTATTAGAGACATTTGCATCAAGAAACCTGGTAGGAAAGCTAAAGACCCCCTTACAGTTCATGTGATGGGTGACCTAGTTGCTTTAATGTCGGGAAAAACTCCTGCTGTAAAATATGGTGATACAGGTTGGAGAAGCTATTGTTTCGCGAGTTCTGGTAGACTTAGGTGCTACTATAAATATTATGACCCTTAGAACTGTACAATTGTTACAGCTGAAAAATGTAATCAGAGAGACACCAATCATCCTGGAATTAGCTGACCGTTCCACAATCAAACTAGAGGGGGTTATTGGAGACCTGATCATTTCAGTCGAATCCTGGAATTACTCGGCTGAATTTTTCATATTATAGACTAAAACAAAGTTGGGGGGACGTCCTCTGATTTTGGGGAGACCCTCACTGGCTACAACAGATGCCTTTATTAGCTATAGATCAGGATCAATGACAATTTCTAATGGATGTGAAACCAAGAAGCTTACTCTTTACGCTCATGCTACACCTATGATTAACAATGATGATTCTTTATGGTTAGTTTATGAGGATAATGACACTCAACCCATTTTGACCATTGGACAAGCCTTAACTCTTAAAGACACCACGAAAGATGAAGTAATTAGTAATTTCATTTATGAACCTTCATCAGTCACTTTTGAAACATATAATCAGTTAGCTGCAATTTTGGAACCTGAGACTCAGGAAAGGTTTAAATATAAAAATTTACCTCAAACATCAACTATTATCTCCTCTAAAAGCATAACAGTAGAAATCGAACCTAGCAAAACATTGAACATAAACCCCAATTTATCAGATGCTGAAACACAACAACTAATGAAGTTACTTCGTGAAAACAAGGAAGCATTCTCATGGGACTACAAAAAAATAAAGGGGATCTCTCTTGAATTATGTACTCATCGTATCTATATTAAGGAGCGGTTCTAACCAGTTTGTCAACCCCAGCGGTGAATGAACCCCAATTTGAGGGAAATTGTTAAGGAAGAACTTCAAAAATTGCTTAGTGTAGGGTTTATATACCCCATATCTGATAGTGAATGGGTTTCTCCATTGGTGATAGTACCTAAGAAAAATGGGAAATGGAAAGTTTGTGTAGATTATAGAGCTTTAAACAAAGCCACTCAAAATGATCATTTCCCCTTGCCATTCATTGATTAGGTGTTGGACAGTTTGTCAGGAAAGAGATTCTTTTCCTTTTTAGATGGTTTTAGCGGGTATAACCAAATCAAAATTGCACCCCAAGACCAAGACAAGACCACTTTTACTAGTCCTTGGGGAACTTTTGCCTATAGAGTCCTCCCCTTTGGACTATGTAATGCTCCAGCAACATTTCAAAGAGCAGTGATAGGAATCTTTTCTGATATGCTTAATGACTCTATGGAGATATTTATGGATGACTTTACTCCTTATGGTGTGACTTTTGAAGATGCATTACAAAACCTTGAGAAAGTACTTAAACGATGTATACAAGCTCATCTTTCCTTGAGTACTGAAAAATGTCATATGATGATGAACAAAGGAATTGCACTGGGACACTTCATTTCATTCCTAGGGATTCAAGCAGATACATCCAAAGTACAGGTAATTCAGACTCTTCCTATCCCTAAAACAAAAATTGATGTAAGAATTTTTTTAGGACATGCTAGATATTACAGAAGATTTATCAAAGAGTTTTCTAAAATAGCTTCTCCTTTGTTTGTGTTACTTATGAAAAATGTTGAATTTATGTGGACTGATGCCTGTCAGAAAGCATTTGATGAACTTAAGCATCAGTTGTCCACAACTCCTATTCTAAGGGGACTTGATTGGGCACTTCCCTTTCATATATCCTCTGATGCCTTTGATGCTACAATTAGAGCTGTCTTGGGACAAGAAGAAAATAATATTCCTTATGCTATCTATTTAATTAGTAAGAATATGACCCCTGCTGAGCTTAATTACATAGTGCCAGAAAAGAAATTTTTAGCAGTAATTTACGCTATTAATAAATTTTGACATTACATTACAGGTTATCCTACTTTTGTTCATACTGACCACTCGACTATTAAGTATTTAATGAACAAATATGTCAAAAATGCTCGAGTTACTAGGTGGTTATTGTTATTACAAGAATTTGAAATTACAATTGTAGATCGACCAGGTAAAGAAAATGTAGTTGCTGATTTCCTTTCTCGGATAAAAACTGATGATAATACTCTAGTGGATGATTCCTTTCCTGATGAGTACGTGTTTGCAGTATCTGCTCACTCACCTTGGTATGCAGACATTGCTAATTATTTGGTTGCAAGGAAGTTACCATCACACCTATCACACCGGGAGAAAAGAAAGATCATTCAAAAAAGTGCTCGGTATAGCTAGATAAGTGGGTGTCTTTTTCATACATGACTTGATTAGGAAATTCAAATATGCATTAGAGAAGACGAGGTTTATGATATACTTAAGGCTTGTCATGATGGCCCTTGTGGAGTGCATTTTGCTGATAAGAGAATAACACATAAAATTCTCAGGATGGGTTATTATTGGCCCTCACTTTTTAAGGATGCAAGAAATATGTCAGGGCCTATGATAGCTATCAAAGAATGGGTCAACCTAATCATAGAGATGAAATGCCACTGAACCCCCAGGTAATACTTGAACGTTTTGAAAGATTGTCTCTAGACTTTATAGGACCCATCAATCCTCCATCCAGTCAAAGAGTTTATATATTGGTTTGTACAGATTATATGACCAAATCGGTGGAAGAGAAGGCACTTACTAGAGCTAATGAGGAATCTGTTTTAACCTTTCTATTTGAAGAAATTTTTGTTAGGTTTGGATTGCCTAGAGAACTAGTCACAGATGGAGGAGCTCCTTTCAATTCTCATGGTTTTAAAGCCATCCTTCAAAAATATCATATCAATCATAAAATGACTACACCTTACCACCCCCAAGCTAATGGTCAGGTGGAAAGTACAAATAAAGTCATACAGGCCATTTTAACAAAAACAGTGAAGGAGAATAGGAAGGATTGGTCCCAAAGGCTACCTGAGGCATTATGGGCTTACAGAACTACCTGGAGGAACACTACAGTTTTTCACCCTATGAATTGGTTTATGGTAAAAGTGTTTTTTTTCCTGTGGAATTTGAAATTAAAACCTTCAGAACTGCTTTCGCTGTTAACCTTGATTTGGCTGATGCACAGACAGCTAGGTTGCAACAACTTCGGGAATTGGATGAAAAGAGGTTGGATGCCATCCATCAAACAACTATGATTCAACAACAAAGAACCAGGTGGCATGATAAAACTATTAAGCATAAGAAGTTCCAAAAAGGTAATTGGGCTCTATTGTATGATTCCAAGTTTGAAAATTTTCAAGGAAAATTGTGAACAAGGTGGCTAGGACTTTATGAGATAGATACTATTTTTCCCAATGGAATAATAATGCTCCTAACAATTGATGATTCTAAAACACCATTGTTAGTGAATGGGTATCGGCTCCATCTGGACTTTAAGGCCACTTGCATGGCAGATTCACATTATATCTTTCTAGGGAAGCCTACTGTCCCTCATTGCATTCAATATATGCATTATATGTTTCTTTATTAGATTAGACTAATAATCCCTATGAAGGGTTGCCATGTTACAATTTATTATTTTGTAGGTCTCAGATTTGGAGGCCGATTGAAAAGAGCAATTGTATTGCAAGAAGGATCAAGTTTCATTTTGGGAAACATTCTCATCTCACCTCAATTCATAGCTCATTCCCCCACATTACCTCTCAGCAACACTTTCTTATTTTTCTTTACAGCGACATCTCTCTTTTTTTTTCCCATTGTTAAAACACCAAATTTTCCCCTTTTTCTTATTGTTGAAACACCAATTTCTCCCATTGCTGAATCACCAACTTTTTCCATCTCTCCCTAAAACACCAATTTTTCCCATTTTTCCCATAATTGAAACATTAATTCCTCTCAAAAGAATGGATACATTTTACTCCCCATTGTGAGAATCATCTATTGATCCTTATAACTTTGATCTTTCACTACCTCCTCCTATGTTTATAAAATCCTTTCATATAAATACCCTCATATTACAAAACCCTTTTTCATAACCATTGGTGACCTATTAGCGACGACATTATATTTTCAGAATATCAATCGAAGGTAAACATGAGGTATGTGTTTTTATGTGTAAATATTAAACTATATTTAATGAGAATATTGTGACATGATTACTGCAATCGCCTTACATTCAAACTTATCATTTTCGTCGTAGTTTGTGGGTGAATACCAAAATTTTACAATCATTTCACGATATGCCAATCACCATCGTTTTTCACCACGATCATGTACCGTCATCCCATCTTTGTCTTATTATGTCATGACCTCATTTCCAAAACTTACTTTGTTTCAGGGGCGGTAACTTGGTTCTGTATTGTACATTTTACAAAATCAAGTAACTATGGGAGGCAACGCTATTCGAAATGAACCCGGCTCAACAGCTCTATTGGAATTGCACCCAGAAGTATATCAGACTTTTTAGCAGGCAGGCTAGGTAGATTATTTTCGAAGGCTCCAAGGATTTGATCCTTAACAAGTCCTTGAATTTGCACACAATTTATGGGAAGGTTACTCTAATGTTCAAGGAGTCCAAATTCTAGTAACAGAGGATGATATAACACAGGTTTCAGGTTTATCGGCTGATGGCATTCAGTGGTTCAGTCGTAAGCATATTATTTTGAATGCACATCATCACTTCCTTCTACTAGGAGAGTGGGTCGAGCCTAAAGGGAGGGGTGTTGCACTTGATTTATTACCACTTCCATGGCTGATGGTTGCCAAGTTTGTCAAGCACAATCTCACATGCGAAGGATTTTACCAGGTAGTTTATCAGCGTGATTTTGTGTTGTTAAATCATGTAAGACATGGTCGTCTACTAAATATGCCATACTATCTGCTTGGGTGTCTAAAGAATATGTCACATTATTCAGAGGGGCTTTGCTCAACAGAATCCCCCTCTCCTTAGAAACCCACCCCCAGAACCCCATGAAGATGGTGGAATTCCTCAAGGAGCAGCCGAAAATCCCTAAGAAACTGTTGAATTTCCTTGAGCAGCAGTTGAAAATCCTCAGGAAACTACTGAAATTTCTCAAAGAGCAGCCAAAACTCCCCAATTAAATGCTAAAAATCCTCAATAGACCCCTGGAATACCTCAGCGAATTGAAAATCCTTCTGCACAACAGCTAAGGAGCGTCTTTGATTCCCCACCACCCATAGCAGTTAATCCAATTGACTCCTCCTTTGCATCGACCCCACCCCATAATTTAGCTGAATCATCCACTCCCACTGTCCATATCCCCAATGATGATTCAGATGACAACATTCCCATTGCTAAGATAAAAAGGAAAATGCAAGAAAAGGTTGTGCCCCTACCAAAAAGACGAACAAGGGCCTCAATTAAAGAAGCCATCACTTCTGATGACGCTCCTAGCCTAGAGAAAGCTACTCATAAAAGAAAAACCAATGTTATTCCTACCTTTTTACCTCAAAGACAAATGAGGATGTCTTCTGAAGCAGTAACTAAAACCACTACCCTAAATTCCCCATCTATTATCCTAAAACCCCATACCCCACCACCGTCCTAAGGCCCTGAATCTTTACCTACCTCACCCTCGAGTACTGAAATGAAAAGTACATATGATTTTGTGGCATCATTCCTTTCAGAGAATGTAGTTGTCACACAAGAACCAACTACTGATTCAGTAGCTGCTTCGCAAGAACCGGATGCTGATCCATCAAAACTGGATACCCAAGATGATATACAACATGTAGCTATCCCACAAGAACCAACTACTGACTCAATAGGTGCTATAGAAGAACCACCTACTGATGTCCATAAAATAAATGACCTAGATGTAGTGTTGAGGCCTCGAAAATCGCTGCAACAACATAGGGGAAACCACCCGGTCCGGACCTTAGTACAGCTCCTTTTCCGTTTGGAATAGTGGCTCCGACTGGGGATAATGGGACCAGTTTCCCAAAAATGGATAAAAATGGGATGGATGAGCGACTTATAGATTATGCTAGTGATAAGCGAATAACTACAACTATCGGCAGGAATATAATAACTATAATCTACCCCGGGGTTTTATCGATCTCTAAAGTGTAGCGTTTGATGATCTAGGCTTTCAGACAGGCATATAGATGACTCTGTCCTCAAACGTAGATATTAAATTGCTCAAGATTGCTGTGCATAAATAGTTACACAAAGTGATAACAGCGAAATTACTACACTATCATTTATATCATTGTTACATACATGATTAAAAGAAATGCAAATCACAAAACATCCAATAGTGGGCTGAGATAGAGATTTGCTATTATAGCGCATGCATGTATTCAATAATAGCAAGAAGTAATAACACAACAATTTATATAAGAGGAATGAATACAGATGCAGATAAAAGTACCATGTAAGCTGCTTAACACTCCCATATATTAATCGCTACGTCGCAGTCCTTCCTTCAACTCAGAAAGCATTCGAAACAACAGACAATAGTGCGCAATTGCATAAAACAGCTTTCCTATTAAATTAAGAACCATTGGTCGAGTTTCACAAAAGAATATAGACTGAAGCACAGTAGTGCAAACTTCAGCCTTTAAGTCTATTACAAAATTTTACGACCCTTTCCAAAACAATGAAAGGGTCTATAAATACATAATCTAATTTAAATATCTACTTAAACAGAAATCCTACTAAGCTGGTATCAATAACTTTTGATCCTGTTTTGGCTAGCGATCTGGCAAACGGGAGGGTGACTCATTGAGTCGGCTGCTTTCCTTTGAATCTGAGTTGATTAATTGCAAGCATTGGCTCAACTTCCAGAGGTTTGTTGAGGCGCGAGCTGAGCTGTGCAGCATAGGTGGCATCTTGGATATGGGGAATTAGACACCCGATTGCGTCTGTAAGGCACTTTAGGGCAGATCTCTGTGTATGTGGCTTGATCAAAAAGAGCCAATATGCATCTACGGATAAGGTTTTAACTCCAGCGATTAATCTTCCTTTTTCTTCTAATTCAGGGTAGCATGTTAGCTCTAATGCATTTGGAGTTGTCATCTTTCCCGGTGTACATTGAGAAATCATATTGGCCAGGTAAAGAGTGTTATTGACTAGATCCACTAGATTGCTGGCGGTTGTTTTACATCTCGAAGCCGCCCTTTCTGCCTTCATCACTTGAGTATGCCATTCTGTGAAAAGAATATCTTTCTGTGTTTCATCAATCCTGGGCAATTTTGCTGCTTTTCCCAAATCAGTATCTTGCCAGTCAAGATGTGCAGTAATGGCTTCGTCCACTTGATCTAGTTCAGTCTTGGCCTTTTCTACCTGTTGATTTATCGCTGTAGTTAGCTCACATAGGGACTCAGCCTGATCCATCTGTTGACATAAGAGTCTGACCTGAGCTATCAACGCATTGTTTATCAACAATGCCTCTGTTTTAAATTCTTTTACCTGCGATGCACCTTTCATCTTTTCCAGCTGCGATGACATTTGAGCAATCTGCTCGTCTTTGGTTTTCATCATTTGCTCATTCGCCACCCTCAAATTCTCCAACGCCTCCGACAATTCTTTTTGTTTCTGGATCGCATCCTGATCGATCCTTTGCCTTTCCGCTTGCAATTGCTGAGTCAACTGATTATTCTATTGCTGTTGCGCCAACAACTGTTCTTCAGCTTGTGCTGCCTTTTGTCTTGCTTCAACCAATTCTGCCTATAATGCAAGGATTTCTTGGTCCTTATTCTTCAATAGAAGGCTCACCTCCAATGCTTTGTCAATTGTTGTCGCCGAGTAAGTGCCTGCATACTGTGATAGCTTTGTTAAGTCATCAGAGGGATCCAATTCCTCCTTCAATACTACATTACCCATGACCGTTTGTTCGGGGAAGATAGAAGGTTGATCAATCCTTCATCTCTTCCTTGACCGCCTTACAACTGCCCTGTGTTTTGGGCTGTAGAAAACATCCAATGGCGGAATATCTTCTATCTATAGAATAACCTGGTCAGACGGGTCTTTTGGAATAACTTCAACTTCTTTTGAACTTGGTGGGCCGCTGGTTCCACTTAGAACCTGAGGAGAGGTAACATCCTGAGTATCACTTGTCTTAGAGGTATCCCCATTTTTTGAACATTCCAATCCACTGATGATGGAGTGAAATTGTTGCCATTCTTGTAATAAATTAGGGTCTATAGTAGTGTCTTCATTGGTGGTTTGCTTCTGCTGCTCTTTCTCCTACTCTTTCCTCTGCTGCTCCTCTTTTTTTCTCCTCTGTTTTTCTTCCTGTTCCTTGTTTTGATGTTCTTCTGTTGTTTTTCGGCTTGTTCTTTCTCTAGCCTTTCTGCTTGTTCTTTTCTCTGCTGCTCCTCCTGTTGCTTTTTCTGTTGCTCCTCCTGTTCTTGAACAGGTCGGCTTGATGCTGTTGCTGGGGATGTTGCCAGTAAATGCAGAGGCAGAGTTTGCAACCTCTGTTCTCTGAGTTTATTGAACTCAGTTAATCCCACATCGTTATATCGCATCCTAGCGAGTTCTTTAACATGACCAATTGTCTCAGCGGCAATGAACAAGTCATCAAACATATCCTTCTGATGCTCAAACCTTGTTAACTTGGCCTGCTCTAATGCATTGTAAGCAGTCTTTTTTGGGTCGTATGGTCTGTTTGGGATCGTGGCCAGCATCAAAGACTAGAGCTTCGTGGCTTCCTTTTCTGCATGTTTAAGATCATGCAGAGTATAAATGCCACATCTGAAGGGAAAAGATGGCCATCCTCTCTTCTTTTCTATTTTGAGAGTCTGTGTAGTACTCTCAGCCATGATCTAATATGCAATCTCCCTTGCTAGCAGCTTATCTGGAACATCAAGAGGAAGAACATGTGGGTTGGCTTTGCTGCTGAAAACTCTGATATAGGTGAAATTTTCTTCTCCAAACCAACTTTCTACTGTTGGTAAATCAAAGGAAGCTAGATAGGAAATTTTTGAAATGGGTTTATCAAAAATGGAATAGTAAATGGGCACCATGAAACCATTACAGATTTGATATAGGTGGTCTTTATAAGAAGACTTCCACAATTTTTGATGATATATATGAATGGGTGAAGGGTCCTGTGCAGTCCACCTCCACCCGAGAATAGGAAATTCGGAATTGAAACAAAGAGTGTCTAGGATATATGCACTATAGTAGAACGGGGGCATTTTCCTTTCTGAAACAACAGACTGAGACCTAAAATCATGAACAGCGACTGCTAATTTATCCGAAAGGATAGTAGCCCAATCCATAATCCAACTATTTACTGCTGCCTCCATTAAAGGAACCATTTCAATGGTAAAATTGGCAGAATCATGCAATCCCCATAGCCTACACATCATAATCCCCCCATAACAATAAGGAGAAGCTAAAGAATCGACAGAGTACCTACCGGAGGATTCGTGCTTGTGTTTGTTGGGATTTTGCCTCCAATCCTTGATAGGTTCAGATTCGATCTCATTCTCGCTTGCGAACTTCTCCAAGAAGTCTTTGTTATATATTTTCTCAGGTTCAGGCAAATGATACATTTGCCTTAGGTCTTCTGGCTTGAATGACCTGAAAATCCTCCCATCTCTTGTATTAAAAGTTCTGTCTAAAATGGGGATTTCTTCAATCGCCCATCGCACAACATCTGTATAAGGAAGAATTTGATCTCTGGCCACTATCCTGTGAAGGAAAGAGTCGACCAAATCTTTGAGAGTTGCATCAGACTTCTTGAGTAAGTCCACACTAGCTTGCGACACTATCTTTTCTGGTTGCTCAACTTCAATTAGGTTATAAGTTCCCTGCCAAGTCACTCTAGTGAGCCCCGTGCATGTGGTATCGAAAATCAATCCCTTCTTCTTGTTTGTGGCCGCTTGTCCCGCAGATGGTGTTGCGGAAGCACCTGCAGTCTTCTTGGACTTCTTTCCCATCTTTTCTGGTCTAGCTTCTGTGAATGAATTCTGCACAAAGAGGCAATCGGGCGTAATACACAGAGATAGAAATGAAAAACTATTTAAGTGATACAGCACATATGAATAGATGCGTAACTAAAAGATTTAGCTTTTAAAATGGGCGCGTATACAATCTGTGAAAAGATTTTAAGACATGATCTTATTAATTAGCCGTTTTCGCTCCGTCATTCCTTAAATGCCCATTATATCGTTATTCGGGTGAACGATTCACTTAAGCATGCAATGGACGTTTTGGCGGTTGAGCGTGGATGAAGGATTGCGTGAGAGATCAAGCCTTTATTACAATTGAATTGTGCCATCCCATCACTTAACGGCTCTTCGTTGAAAACCGCGCTTTATCGGATCGCAATCGGGGATGTAATTAGTGTGCTTTAATGGCGTGTATCGGATATCACCGATCACCGAATGCGATATCGCATCGGCGAAAAGCTTCGAGCGCAATAAGACTTGGGTGAGAATTGGCGCGTTACCCGACTCCCGATTTCGCACCGCATCGTGACAAGTCTTTGGGGATATTACAACTGTGGTAGCGTGTCGCCGATCGCCGATCGCTGAATGCGCCGAATGCGCATCGGGACTATTGGCATGGAGCATTATAACATGTACTTGGAGTATCGCCGATCGGCGATCGCCGAATGCACCGAATGCGCATGGGCGGAAAACTTTGGGGTGCTTAATTATAATTTATGTGTCATTGCGATATGCGATCCTGCGATCGCTTTATCGCAATGACAAATCATTACATGATTTCTTTTAAGGGTTTGCCCAGAAAGTTTTATAAAGCGCATTTATTCATTTTTTTTTAGGACTTGTTTGGATTATAATAGCATTGATACCAAATCAAATTTTAAAGGGACCCATTTCATACGTTAATGTTTATAAGTAAAAATGATATGAAATGTGGGGTTGTTGTAGAGCACAACAATTGGCGATTCGCTGGAAGAACCAATTATCTCTTTCAAAATAGAAACACTTAAGCTTTATCAAAGAATAGAGTTTCAATCAATGGGGAAATTTCTAATATAACTAGATTTCAATATATTCTGAGAAAAATGAAACTATTTTGTTGACTCCCTCTTTTCTATGAAAGTAAAAACATTCTAAGCTTTGAAATCGGTCTTTATTGGTTTGTAATGATAAAATAGAATACCTTTCCAAATCAGCCTTTTATAGTAAACTCATCTGTCACAGGTAGAGCCTCTGCTGCCAGCAAACATCTATAGTTTCGACAGGGATACCTTTTAACCATGTGATTGCCCACTGTCCCATCCAATTAAGAGTGTGATTAACAGAATGAATTCAAAATATTTTTTACATATTTTGTATTTCATTTCCTTTTTCTTTTCTGTCAATGATAAGATAAAAAGCCATTGTCCTGGTTTGGTGGCCAGCTATTTGACAATGCCACTCACTGATAGTAGCTTAGCTGAACAAGCTGGCTCGTGATGAGACCCCTTGTCTTGAAATTTCAAGCCATTACCCTGTTTTGGTTTGCAGTATTGGTAATGTCAGATAAACTGTTTCTCTATGAACGTGGTAAGCAGGCTTGTAATAAGACCTCTTATCTTAAATATCTTATATTTTAGAATTACACTCTGAAAAATCATAAACTTTGGTGAATGGGGTGAACAATCTTCTTCTTAAGAGTAATGGATGACAGAGTAAGAGTTGAAGATGCTGAGATTGGATTGATTCCTATCTTAGTATAGATAACCTTTAGAGACCAATTTAAAAAACAGAAAATGGTTTACAATATTTCTATGATTTGAGAGGAGTTGACAAAAATTTGAATTGTGATTTCAGAATACAAAGACATCTAATTTCTTAGAAATTATCCTTTTTGATTAAAAATTCTATCATTTTAAAAGCAAATGTTCATATTCATTCTATGGGACAACTTTTTAAATGCAGCAAAAGGTCAATGGAAGACATCTCGCAACCTTATTTCTTAAAATCCTACAAACTATTAAAAATCCTACTGAAATGAAAGGAGAAGGGGTTACCTCCTTAGTGAAAGAATTTCTTCAAGACAAGGCCATTAACAGGGAGAGAATCTCTCAAACCTGCTAAATCTTGCAATATAAAGGTTGAATGGCCTATCTTCTCACAGATCTAAAATGGTCCAAGCCACAACTTCTGGAACTTAGAGTGCTTACCCTTGTCTTCATGGGCTTTGTCCCATTTCAGAACTAAATCACCGACTTGGAACTGCTTTGAACCGGATGAGGCTGAATCAAAAGCTACTTTGATGACTTGCTGGTGTCTGGCATGAGTAACCTTGGCTTTTTCTCTTTCCTATTCTAATTTTAGGATCTGGTCATGTCTGAACTGAATAGAAGAGGAAGGAGTTTCCTCAATGAACTGCACTAGGGCTAAAGAAGGAAGAATAAGATTTGTGGGTAAGATTGCTTCTTTTCCATAAACAAGATTAAATGGAGAAGTTCCAATAGAAGCTTTATGTGTTATCCTATCAGCCCATAATGCGAACACTAAGGATTTGTGCCAATTCCTCTGATTTTGTTCGATAGTTCGCTTAATAATTTTAATCAGATTCTTATTAGTAGACTCTGCTAAACCATTTCCTTAGGGATAATAATTAGCAGAATATTTTAACTTAAATCCTCTTTTAATAGCGAAATCAAACATAGCATTGCCTGAAAAGTAAGATGCATTATCAAAAACAAGAGCGCTTGGGACACCAAACCTGGTAATGATGAATTGATCTATGAATTCAATGATTGCTTCAGAGTTTGCTGTCTTTAAAGGGATTGCCTCAACCCACTTTGTGAAGTAATCGGTAGCAGTAAGGATATAATTATGCTGTTTGGAAGATGCTGGAGTAATCTCCCCAATAATATCCAGTCCCCATTGCTCAAATGGCTGTTCAATGTTGATTGGTTGTGTTAACACCCAGGTTGTTCCCTATGACTCCCAAGGGAATACGGCCGGGGTAACCACTAACCAATCTTTTGATCACCGTTTCTAGCCAAATTGTGATCAGAGAGGGCTCTCTCTTTATGATTTGTATCTGTTATGATAGTGTTTTAGGCTAGGTATTATGCACAGGTTTTGTTTATGTTTTGGTTGAAGATTTTCTTTCAGGTCTTGTGATATAATGTTCAAAGAGTCAAATATCATTGGGCAATGGAGTCTATGGCTGTAGGTGTCTAGAAACCTTGAGGTGAATTGGTGAAACTTACAGGGCCATTTGGATACTTCATACAACAAAATTTTTGATTTATAACACAAACAGGTGAAAAAACCAGTGAAAGCAATTAAAAATTTTCACTAAAGTATTTAAGTATTTCCACCAAACTAGGTATGAGGAACGGATAGATGTCTCAGGAGAAAACTTGAATCCCTGGGAATGTCTATCACTGCGAAAGATATAGTTTTAAAGTGCAGCAATTAAGAATTACACTTCATTCACTGTATCTGAAGAAAACATGGATAATAGCTTAGATTGAGTTCAGGGTAATCAGTGATTAAATCCTGGAACTATTCTTCTACTTTGCTATTAAGTGTGAAACATTTAAACAATAAAAGAGAACAAAAGACTCGAAAACATGTAACACAGAGATTTAAGAAAGACTTATTGTTTTATGAAACACTCTGGAATCCTGCAACATTCACCATTCATCGCAATGCATCAAGGTACGCCAAGCTTTGGAAATTCCATTCACCCTTTGTATTATTTCTCTGAGAATTTTACAGCAAGTGAGATCTCCCGAAAATGAAAATAACAACAACCCCTTCAGCTTATGTGCGGGGTGCATATATACTTTGATTTTTTACAAAACTATCTGAGTTCTAAGTTATCTCAGACTTAATATTCTCACCAACTTTTGAGATATTTTTATCAGAAATTTATTACAGCATTGAATACAAAATAAAGGCATCTTGATGTTTTGTCAGAAGATACTTTGGCCTTTGGGAGCTGCTGAGTCGGTTGGGGATGTGCTGTTCAAAATGTGGCAAGCTGTCATCGTTAGTGATGAATCACTTTTTGGATGCTTTTCAAACATTAATCCTTTTACACTTGTCTTCTGGTGACCTGAGCTGGCAGTGGCCGAATGTCTTGAAACTACCGTGGCAAAATTTGGAGCATGGCCTGCCACCAGTCCTCCTTAGGCATTTGATGCCTCCGAATTTTAATTAGAGTCTCATCAAGCTCTGTATATCTGAAAAAACTAGGAGGAGTTTCAAATAAATGATTTACCTCATTTTCAACAAAAAATGAGCCTTCGATCTTAGTGTACAAGCTCTGTCCTGTTGGAGGAACTGTTTCCTCAGAAGTACTGCTGGATGCAGTGATTTGATTTTCAATGTAAGCGGCCACCCTGTTTGTAAATTGATCTCTGCTGATCAATTTCCCTGTGCTGCTCAACAGGCTAGGTAGTCCTCTTGCTTGTAGCATTCCCATTCTGAGTTTATAATCTTCAACTTCAGTCTGTATCTCATAACTTTTTCTTTCTGCCGTCTGTACATAACCTCTGAGAGTTAGCACCTTTTTAGCCATGAGGATGGCCTCTGTTCTGTTGGTGATTCCAACGGCTGCCAGCTCCTCTTTGTCTTGCCTGTTCAAAAATTCTATCAATTGGCTAGCTTGCTCAGGTCTGTTTCCTAACACTGTCTTGGCTCTCTGGACATCTGTCTGGGCTTGTACAATTAAATCCATATGCTCATGCATTGTTTTAATGGATTTCCACTGTTTGATAATAGCTTGGGTAATTTTATTCCACAGGATTCTTTTAATTTCTGCCATAGTATTTTCCAGATTGAGCTCCTTCTCCAGGGCCTTTATTTTATCTTTTTGAGCCTTAATCTGTCTGCCCTGTTCTGCTACCGTTATCTTTGATTGGTCATATTTGGCATCTATCTCTGCCAGTTTTTCTTTTGCTTTCCTTATTTCATCCGCCTGTAGCTCCATTGCCTTGACAGCTTTGGTTAATTCTTCTACACTGTGGTGGGCATCTGTAGCTGCTGTTGTACCTGCTGCTTCTGTTGTGGGGGCCACTGCTGCCCCAGAAGTTGTTGCTGTTGTGGAATCTGTTGGAGGAACTTGGAGTGTAGATCTTCCCTGTTTGTCTTGCAATGCTCCTTCCAGCTCTTTCTCTAGTTCTTGGATCCTTTGATCTTGCTGTAATAATAGGTCAAGTTGTTCATTAACTTGCTTTTCCTTTTGCAATTCAGCTGTCTGAGGGTGTTCTGTAGGTAACAGCTTCAACCTCTTCTTCATGGCATTTAGATCATCATCCTTTTTCTTTATGAGGGCTTTTAACCCGGTTGGATCACTAGGGTCATGTCCTAGATCAACAATAATCTCCTCAAGAGATTTTATCCTATTGTCCTTGGCCTTAGAGGACAACCTCTCAAAGTCTAGTTGAGTGTTTGTGTTCTTCAAAGATTCTTTCAGCTCATGAGCTAATGTGGCCTTGTCTACCAAGGTGGCATAGACCATCTCCCCGGTCTGCTTGTGGAGCTCGATTTGGTCCATAGGATGTATGTCTTTGGCCAGGACCTCCACCCTTGTTTTGATGAAATCTGCAGTTGTCATTGAGTGCGGCCCTTGGGTTTGAAATGGCTGAATATCATTTTTTCCTCTTTGAAGTCGTAGACCGACATCAACCTTTCCTGCTGGGCTGGAGTGGCATCTATAAACTGTTTGTAAACCTCAGCCCTCAATAACTCATTTGCTGCCTTGATTTCTTTGAAGGTAGCCTTAGCACTTTTAAGCTTCTGGCTTTGCTGAGAAGAGGATGACACCTCCAAACCAAGCTGTAAATTCTGCTCCTGCTGAAAGGAGCTTGTCCCTGTATGTTAGCTGCCTTCCCTGTCCTTTGCTGTATCGTTCAAGACATCTTCAGTGATGTCTTCCACCTCTGGGGAATCTGCCCTTTGCCTTTTGGCTTCTGGCTGGTGGGAGGATCCACTGAGGGGAGTGGACTCTTCTCTTTGCCTTTTAGTACCCCTCTCTTCATGTGCTGGGGTCTGCAAAACTGAGGTAGTTAGTGGCTCAATTTGAGGTGGCGGTGTTTGCATTAGGGGGGTTTCTGGCAGCCCAGTTTGTGGCAGAATGGTTTGTCCTTGTTGCTGCTCTGTTTGTTGTTCTGTTTGCTGATCTTTTTGCTGTGACTGTTGCTCTGACTGTTCCTTTTTTGCTTCATCCTCTGCATCCATTTTTCCTTTTCCTTTATCTAAGCCTGGTGCTGGTGTAGAGATTGTCTGCGGCGCTGTCCTGGTAACTGAGGTCCCTCCTCCCACTGATTGAGGCAATCTGAAAGGTACCTGGAGCACATAGTCCAGGTCAATAGTCTTCTCAAGTTCTTTCATATTTTTAAGCATTCTTTCTTCTTCAGTTAAGCTCTCAACTAGAGTGTCCAGCTACCATTCTTGTAAGTTGGCATACTTTTCTATGTGTGGGTAGTGGCAGTGTTTAATCCCTAGGAGTCTGTACTTAGTTCTCCTAGCAGTGATGAAACCTTGAGGGTCATAAGGGACCCATCGAAAACTGTATGACAATTTATATTTGTCCTTGAGGATCAGGTCTGCAGATTCCCATCCTTCCTTCTTGTTCATGATGAAAGGACCCAACTCATTTTTGAAGTTAAGGTGTGCCTTTTTCTTGGAGCTGTGGAAATGGGTAAGGTCTGACTGAATCAATTGCCTGTAATACTCCAAGGCAAATAATCTCATAGGAACATACTTGGGTAGCCTGTATGGACAGAGCTCACAGCCATATACTCTGAACACAGTATGGTGTTCATATAGGTACCAATCACCTATTTTGTACTTCTTAGACAGCTGCAAAGCTTTCTTGATCTCATTAGATACTCTGGGTGGAGGGGACTTCATAAGCATGCAGGAGACTGGGTATACAAACTGGTCAACAAATTCACAGTAGGTATAGGGTGAATTTGTGATTTCATGATAGACTGAGGTCCAGAAAATGACAGATCTCCTCTCTCCTTTGTTATCCAGCCTTCTGATGTAGCATGGGAAAGCTTCAGAATGATAAAACATGAACAGGTGGTAGATGTAAGCTGAGTATCTGAAGACCCCCTGTCTGTCCATTTTGCTCAATTGATCATGAATCCTATTGGCTATGAACTTAGCAAAGTTATACTTTCGGGCAGGGGGTTGACGTGGGCTGTAAGCAGACAGCAATACGAGCATGGCTTGATCCACATTCTTACTGTTTTGGTAACCTAACACATAGGCTATCATGTCTAGTAGCAGCCTGCCTGAGTCATTGAAATGTTCATGCAGATAAGGGGGTGGCCCTGTAGGCTGGCACTCAGCTCTCATGTAGTTCCTGGTGACCTTTTGCAGCTCCTCACTGGTCATCTTGTCACTAGCTTCCAGCAAGTACCTCATGGAGAATGGGACTAGCAACTCCGTTTGATCAAACTGCAACATCTTGTTGATGGACTCAGCATTTATATAAAAAAGGATCCTCCCTGATGGAGTATTGACAGCTCTGTGCTCCAGATCATAGTTTTGAGCACATAAGTGAATGATTTCAGGGAAAACATTCACAGCTCGGAGACAGTAATAGGGCAGGTTTGACTCCCACATTCCATCTGTACCAAGTCCCTCCTTATGGTCTTCCCTCAGTGTAGTGAAGGTCTTCAAAAAGTCCCTGTCTCCCTCAAAGTCGTTGATGAGACAATCCTTGTCAATAAATGGCAAGGCCTCCAGTTCCTTATTGGTCTGATTCAGTGGAGTAACACTGAGGGAAGAGGATGCAGAGGCTGCCATGATTTAATCTGTATGTGTGCAGGGAGAGGTAAAAGTTTGATAAGTCTTTGAAGACTTAAACAGCAGGAAAACTGTACACCGTGTGATGTCCTCTTCTAGTGTCAAATTGTAAGCAGGTTGGTAAAATGCTGTAAAATCTCAGGGATGTGGATTGCCTAAGGGGACGTTGCAGAGGCAATGATAATTTATTAGGAAGAGTGCAGGTGGCCTGTACTTGGCAAAAGGGAACAATGCCAAGTACCTCGGGGGCAAATTTTGCAGTTTTAACCCGCGAACTGATTTTTCCAATGTCAAATTGTGGCTTAGGGATGGGGCAAGTTGCTTGGGTTCGGTTTAGGTGCTCAGGTGGAGCTGAATTAAGTGAATTTACCAGTCTTTAATGGTGAATTCTACAGAGAATTGGAATTCATGGGCAAAGTGGAAGGAAATGGCAAAATACCTGGAAAATCGACTTGGAAGCTCGCTGGCCGGGTTGTGGCGACTTGGTGCCGTCGAATTCTGAACTTTGAATGGTCGGATTGTCGAATTTGATGGCTGAGTGAGAGGTTTCGCAGCAGCTGTTGGCAACAGCTAGTTTCTCTTTCGCATGAAAATGAACGAAAATGACTCATTTAGTCGTTTAAATCGTTAATTTTGGCAAAAGTTTGCATTTGGCGCTTTTCCGCCGATGACGTCAGCATGACGTCATGGCGGGGCCCAGGTACGGAGGTGATGTGGCGGCTGAGGTGTTCGCCAGGGTGGCAGGACACGGTGGTGGGCGGGTACAGTGGTGGGTCCGCGTGGAGGGCCACGGGACGCTGGGGCGGGTACCGGCGAGGTGACGTCAGGGTGACGTGCAACTGACGTGGGAGGAAAGTGGTATTAGGGGTGGCGGTAAGCGGGTTCCCCGCACCACCTTTGGGCAAAGGCGGTAATGGGGAGGGGGGCTCCGAACAACCCCGCCGCCTGCCACGCGTCCCCTGTACGGGATGGCCAAAACCATTTTCCCCGGACGCTAAAGGTCGGCAGGTCGGGGAGTGAAAATGACCGCCCACCTTTAGATCCGGGCGACGGAGATCTGACGACTGGCGGGCCTTCCGACTGATCGAGCATGTTGGGGAGGGTTCCCGCCAGCGTAATAAAATATTCAATTTAATGGTTGGGCGGAGGACTATAGAAAAAGTGGGTTTTTTCGCCAATTTTGGGTTTTTTGGGTTTTTTCAAGGGTTTATATAGGAAAATGGGGCTTTTGTGCATTTTCAGCAGAGAGACGGTGAGGGTTGAGGGACAGGATTTCTGCTCATAACCAGAGGTCAGAGTACATCCAAGACAAGGTTGACCACAGTCCCAGGTGAACTGAAGTTCCCTTAGACCATTTACTTGGCTATAATGCCAAAAGGAGAATATGTAGATAATGCTGGGATTTATACACCTTGGTGTTAGTAATATTAGGGAAAAAGATGATATAAGGGATTTATATAGTAGGGTTAGTGTTAGTTATGGAGGAAGGGGTAAGTGGATGTGGAAACCATTGAGTTTATGTGAAACAAACTTGGTTTCAAGAGTAGATCAAAATGAAAAGATTTTTAGACAAGAAATGTGGCTTTTAAAGATTAAGAACCACCATGAAAACTTAGTCTTTTCCATGAATCTCAGGCTAGTGAGGGAATGTTAGAAATGAAATTGGAGGGGAGTGAGGGAAATTAGTCATGCTCCCAGCTGTAATCTTTTGCCTTGCTGCCCACCATCACCAATCTTGCAATGATAGGGATAACCTTTCTGCAACCCCAGCTACCTACCCATCTACTTGCCTAGCATTTTATTTCTTCTTGGAGGGTGCATTTGGACTTGCAGACCCTTACTTGCCTTTTCTTTTCCTTGGCTTTTTGTTTTGCTCTTTCTATCTACTTCTACCCTTATCTCTTCCAAGGTCCCAGATTAAGCTGTTGGGATCCTTTTCTTCTCTACCTAAACTAGTTGTCTGCCAAGATTAAACAGTTTGGACAGACTTCTTTCTCTAGTCTACAACACAAAATTGAACACATGGCATGATCCAGATTAGACTGTTGGATCATCCATCAAAATTTGAAATAAGGTCATCAACATTTGAAGCACTTTACACACCTTCTTTCTCTTTAGGAAATATGGGATCTTTTTGAACTCAAAGCAGAGCATATTTGGACTTTCTCTTGCCAATCATGAAATATGAAACCTATTGGTATAGGTATCCAACAGTGGCTCCACATGGGGATGGTTTTTCTTTTGAAAGACCAAGAACAGCAGGTCAGATTGCCTTGCTCTTTAGCCTGATCCATCTGTTGACATAAGAGTCTGACCTGAGCTATCAATGCATTGTTTATCAACAATGCCTCTATTTTAAATTCTTTTACCTGCGATGCACCTTTCATCTTTTCCAGCTGCGATGACATTTGAGCAATCTGCTCGTCTTTGGTTTTCATCATTTGCTCATTCGCCACCCTCAAATTCTCCAACGCCTCCGACAATTCTTTTTGTTTCTGGATCGCATCCTGATCGATCCTTTGCCTTTCCGCTTGCAATTGTTGAGTTAACTGATTATTCTCTTGCTGTTGCACCAGCAACTATTCTTCAGCTTGTGCTGCCTTTTGTCTTGCCTCAACCAATTCTGCCTGTAATGCAAGGATTTCTTGGTCCTTATTCTTCAATAGAAGGCTCACCTCCGATGCTTTGTCAATTGTTGCCGCTGAGTAAGCGCCTGCATACTGTGATAGCTTTGTTAAGTCATCGGAGGGATCCAATTCCTCCTTCCATACTACATTACCCGTGACCATTTGTTCGGGGAAGATAGAAGATTGATCAATCCTTCGTCTCTTCCTTGATCGCCTTACAACTGCCCTGTGTTTTGGGCTGTAGAAAACATCCAATGGCGGAATATCTTCTATCTGTAGAATAATCTGGTCAGAGGGGTCCTTTGGAATAACTTCAACTTCTTTTGAACTTGGTGGGCCGCTGGTTCCACTTAGAACCTGAGGAGAGGTAACATCCTGAGTATCACTTGTCTTAGAGGTATCCCCATTTTTTGAACATTCGAATCCACTGATGATGGAGTGAAATTGTTGCCATTCTTGTAATAAATTGGGGTCTATAGTAGTGTCTTCATTGGTGGTTTGCTTCTGCTGCTATTTCTCCTACTCTTTCCTCTGCTGCTCCTCTTTTTCTCTCCTCTGTTTTTCTTCCTGTTCCTTCTTTTGCTGTTCTTCTGTTGTTTTTCGGCTTGTTCGTTCTCTAGCCTTTCTGCTTGTTCTTTTCTCTGCTGCTCATCCTGTTGCTTTTTCTGTTACTCCTCCTGTTCTTGAACAGGTCGGCTTGATGCTGTTGCTGGGGATGTTGGCAGTAAATGCAGAGGTAGAGTTTGCAACCTCTGTTCTCTGAGTTTATTGAACTCAGTTAATCCCACATCGTTATATCGCATCCTAGCGAGTTCTTTAACATGACCAATTGTCTCAGCGGCAATGAACAAGTCATCAAACATATCCTTCTGATGCTCAAACCTTGTTAACTTGGCCTGCTCTAATGCATTGTAAGCAGTCTTTTTTGGGTCGTATGGTCTGTTTGGGATCATGGCCAGCGTTAAAGACTGGAGCTTCGTGGCTTCCTTTTCTGCATGTTTAAGATCATGCAGAGTATAAACACCACATCTGAAGGGAAAAGATGGCCATCCTCTCTTCTTTTCTATTTTGAGAGTCGGTGTAGTACTCTCAGCCATGATCTGATATGCAATCTCCCTTGCTAGCAGCTTATCTGGAACATAAAGAGGAAGAACATGTGGGTCGGCTTTGTTGCCGAAAACTCTGATATAGGTGAAATTTTCTTCTCCAAACCAACTTGCTACTGCTGGTAAATCAAAGGAAGCTAGATAGGAAATTTTTGAAATGGGTTTATCAAAAATGGAATAGTAAATGGGCACCATGAAACCATTACAGATTTGATACAGGTGGTCTTTATAAGAAGACTTCCACAATTTTTGATGATATATATGAATGGGTGAAGGGTCCTGTGCAGTCCACCTCCACCCGAGAATAGGAAATTCGGAATTGAAACAAAGAGTGTCTAGGATATATGCACTATAGTAGAACGGGGGCATTTTCCTTTCTGAAACAACAGACTGAGACCTAAAATCACGAACAGCTACTGCTAATTTATCCGAAAGGATAGTAGCCCAATCCATAATCCAACTGTTTACTGCCGCCTCCATTAAAGGAACCATTTCAATGGTAAAATTGGCAGAATCATGCAATCCCCATAGCCTACACATCATAATCCCCGCATAACAATAAGGAAAAGCTAAAGAATCGACAGAGTACCTACCAGAGGATTCGTGCTTGTGTTTGTTGGGATTTTGCCTCCAATCCTTGATAGGTTCAGATTCGATCTCATTCTCGCTTGCGAACTTCTCCAATAAGTCTTTGTTATATATTTTCTCAGGTTCAGGCAAATGATACATTTGCCTTAGGTCTTCTGGCTTGAATGACCCGAAAATCCTCCCATCTCTTGTATTAAAAGTTCTGTCTAAAATGGGGATTTCTTCAATCGCCCATCACACAGCATTTGTATAAGGAAGAATTTGATCTCTGGCCGCTATCCTGTGAAGGAAAGAGTCGGCCAAATCTTTGAGAGTTGCATCAGACTTCTTGAGTAAGTCCACACTAGCTTGCGACACTATCTTTTCTGGTTGCTCAGCTTCAATTAGGTTATAAGTGCCCTGCCAAGTCACTCTAGTGAGCCCCGTGCATGTGGTATCGGAAATGAGTCCCTTCTTCTTGTTTGCGGCCGCTTGTCCCGCAGATGGTGTTGTGGAAGCACCTGCAGTCTTCTTGGACTTCTTTCCCATCTTTTCTGGTCTAGCTTCTGTGAATGAATTCTGCACAAAGAGGCAATCGGGCGTAATACACAGAGATAGCAATGAAAAACTCTTTAAGTGATACAGCACATATGAATAGATGCGTAACTAAAAGATTTAGCTTTTAAAATGGGCGCGTATACAATCTGTGAAAAGATTTTAAGACATGATATTATTAATTAGCCGTTTTCGCTTCGTCATTCCTTAAATGCCCATTATATCGTTTATTCGGGTGAACGATTCACTTAAGCATGCAATGGAAGTTTTGGCGGTTGAGCGTGGATGAAGGATTGCGTGAGAGATCAAGCCTTTATTACAATTGAATTGTGCCATCCCATCACTTAACGGCTCCTCGTTGAAAACCGCGCTTTATCGGATCGCAATCGGGGATGTAATTAGTGTGCTTTAATGGCGTGTTATCGGATATCACCAATCACCGAATGCGATATCGCATCGGCGAAAAGCTTCGAGCACAATAAGACTTGGGTGAGAATTGGCGCGTTACCCGACACCCGATTTCGCATTGCATCGTGACAAGTCTTTGGGGATATTACAACTGTCGTTGCGTGTCGCCGATCGCCGATCACCGAATGCACCGAATGCGCATCGGGACTATTGGCATGGAGCATTATAACATGTACTTGGAGTATCGCTGATCGCTGATCGCCGAATGCGCCGAATGCGCATCGGCGGAAAACTTTGGGGTGCTTAATTATAATTTATGTGTCATTGCGATATGCGATCTTGCGATCGCTTTATTGCAATGACAAATCATTACATGATTTCTTTTAAGGGTTTGCCCAGAAAGTTTTATAAAGCGCATTTATTCATTTTTTTTTTAGGACTTGTTTGGATTATAATAGCATTGATACCAAATCAAATTTTGAAGTGACCCATTTGATACGTTAATGTTTATAAGTAAAAATGATATGAAATGGGGGGTTGTTGTAGAGCACAACATGTAGCTACCCACAAGAACCAACTACTGACTCAGCAGTTTCCACACAAGAACCACCTGTTGATGTCCATGAAACAGATGACCACGACATAGCTGCTCTAGCTACTGTCTCAGCAGTTGCCACACAAGAACCACCTACTGATATCCATAAAATTGATGATCAAGATGTAGCTGCCCCACAAGAACCAGCTAATGACTCAGCAAGTGTTACACAAGAAAAACTTGTTGATGAACAAAATATAGATAATCAGGAACCAGCTACACAGTCAGTAGCTGCCACATAAGAACCATCTGCTGATATGAAAAATTTGGATGTGCAGGATGATATAGCTGTTATAGAACCAGCTGATGATTCAGCAGATGTCACACAAAAACTACCTGCTGAGGCTGCAAACAATGAAACTGCTATCGAACAACAACCCTTCCATCCACTAGAATTAGCTACTGAGACTCTGATTGCTACACAAAGCCCAGTCACCTTGGCTTCTCTTTTACAAGAAAATGAGTTTCTGAAATCAGAGCTTGAGGTTTATAAGAAGGAACTAATAATGGTAAGGGAAGCCTATGAAAGAGAGCTTAATCTGTATAGTTTGGCTCATGCAGCATTTGCAGCTGAGAAAAGTGCAGAGAAATATCAATATAATGAATACATGTGCAGCCAATGTGCTAATATTTATCATCAAGCTGGTTATAAGATAGTCGAAGTCCCATTGCCTGGAGCCACTCCTGCATCGACTCTTGTTATAGTTAAAAAGCAACACCCTTCTGTTACATAAGAACTAGCAAGGCCTTCAAATATTTTTGAAAAAGAGGAGAAACCACAAATATCTCGACCTACTCTGGTTGTTAAAGGTGAAATTCCTGTACCAAGGCCTACAAAGACTACGTTTACTCAGACGAAGCTCGGCATTCAAAGACTGTCTTCACTCAGACCACAAGCACTCAAGCACAAATGGACATATGGAAGAAGGAATATGTTATGTCACAGGAAAGGATCTTGCAGGAACATAAATTGTCATGGAAAAATCATATATATGCAAATTGGGAAGTGTTGGAACAGTCTTGTGCACAGAACAAGGAAAATAAACAATTAAAAACTAAATTGTATTTCATGTTTGATCTAGTTCAAAGACTACTAGCCACCAGGAAACCATCCTTTAATTATTCTGTGTTTCTTGGAGAGCACCTAACGTTCTTCCAAGTGAAGGAAATCAGAGATGGACGATCTCATGATGTATCTACACCTCAACAGTTTATCAAAACATTCACTGAGGCATCATTCAGTGAACAAAATTTACTTTGTGAACTATACCTCCATAATGAAGCCATGCCTGAGGATAGAAAGATTAATTTGATTCCCCTGGTTGGGGACATTCAGATTAGAGCCTTTGTCTCTTTCTTGGCCAATCATCTCACGTGGAAAATGCATTCCTTTCAGTAAAACACAATGAATATAATCACCTTCTGTGGATTTGATCCAAACCACAGAATGTTATTGTTTTTGTTGCTGAACATCATCAGTTTTTAAGGGAACCAGGAATGGCTGAGCAAATTAGAGAATGACAAGCAGCAATCTTAAAAGATTGCCAACATTATGTCAAAGCCAAGGGAGCTCTTGCCTTATTGGCAAACAATCTATTTTGGGAACACTGCCCTAAGGAGAGCAAGGAATATCATCCCTTTAACCGCTTAATCTTCAAAAAACAATTTCACGGCTACCTAATTATGTCAAATGCATTCAACAGTCTGCTGAAAAGTGGTTAGGATATCATTTTCACTTCCATCTTCTATGGTTGCCAGTACAACAATATAACGCTTGTTTCAGGTTGTCCAAAACGGAGGAGCTCGCAGCATGGCAGAGACTACAAAATGGCGAGGGTTTCCGAGATTTGGTTGATAGCACCCTCTATACCTACTTTCTACGTAATTTGCACTATACAGCCCAGTACTCAGACTCAGACTTAGAGTAAAAGTTGCATGAGGACATGCAACCCTTTCAGTTGGGGGGGATGTTAGGACCTCATATTATCTCTTTTTGACCATACATTTTATTATGATGTCATCCTTTTTCAACTTATATTTAAAGTCCTTGTTACTGTTTTAACCCAATTATTCCAAAGGTACACAATATTTCTTCTCATCGCTATATGCTTAATTATATTACATATAATTATGCTATCTTCATTGTTGACCATTGAATTGATAATGGCTGAACGGTTAAAGAACGATGTGTAGTCCATGTTGCTGAAACTTTCTGGAGATTGCAAGATTACTTCTACAGTTGTTGAAACAGTAGGAATGATGCGCAAATCTTATGACTGAATAGTTGTGATTTGCGGTCTAGATTTGATAGCAACAAAAGAAGATCATTGAAGGAGCTGCTACACTGGATGTAACGATCATGATCTAAAGACAGTATTATTGTAATAGCATTTTTATTGATGGGAAAACTGACTTCCCTATTTTTGTATAAAGGGTTAAAATAGGACTTACAATGTAATCTATTATAATAGATGTCTCCTCTTTAAAAAGAGGAGACATCTACATTAGAGGGGGGAACAGACTACAGGGAAGGGCTTAGTTGAAGGAACAGAACTAGAATCCTTTTTCTGTAACATGACATATTGATAGATGAATAAAATCTTGTTCTGAACATTTCTTTCTAGTTCTTGTCTCCTCGGGAATCTTGTGAGAAGGACAAGGCCCACCTTCATCATAAGATCCACCCACTAAATTTCTGTAGTGTGTTAAGTGTGTCTTTTATCCATGCCTTGTTAACAATACTATTTTCTAAATATTGTTTTCACATTATTGCTAAAACTCTATTTTCTTTCCAATTGATTGCTGCACTATTTAGTTTATCCACAGTTCATTCATGAGTGTTTCATTGGCAATTGAGTTTACAGAGTGAGTTGGCAGTGTGGTGATCAGAAACAGGTGCTGAAGATTCCCATTTTGGGAATAGGGTCTTGTTATCTGTTATAGCATATCTAGTGCTTTCCTTTGCAGATTGATTCTTTTTCATTAGATTACTTCTTTAATGAATATAAGCCTTCTTTGGTAGCTGTTTGCAATAGATTGTTTTTGTTGTAACTCAGAGTGGAGCTTCAGTTTGCTTAAGCAAGGTGTGATCAGTTTTTACTACAACTTTCATTGCTTTTAAGATTGAGTATATATAGTATGCAGTTTCTTTTGAAATAAACAGACTTCCCTGGGTTGACAATTTATGTAGCACTTGGTTGTTTGAATTAATAAGAAATTAAAGTTACCAACAATCACTACTTGCGATAGCATAAACACAGACATAGCATAATCACATAATATCAATTCATATTCACATGATATCGACCTCATAAATATGTTATGGATACTCGTCCACTTTCTTCCTCATAAATGATGAACCTCTTCATCTCATCCACCTGCATAAGCAATCATTACTCTACAAGCATCATTGTTGATGACCATGTCAAACAATGTCATACATATATACATATAAAAATAAACATAAAACAATCACGATCCATGATGAAAACGTAATATATATATATATATATATATAATAATAATAATAATAATAATAATAATAATCACAATATGATTACGAGATATCATAAGGTTAAAGTTAGGAGAACTCCCTTTATCTATGCACAACATGAACAACATTGAGAAGAATAGTTACCAACATAGCCAAGTCATCTCATGCTTCAAATCGACTTAATTTACCTTTGTTTTTACCTTTCACATGATTGTTGTGCCACCATACATTTACCCCAATGGACCCAATCGATCCAACTGACTGTCATATTCTTGACATCATCTACACTTTCTTATGCACTGTACTTCATATGGGTTTTACATTACCTGTTGGGTTTCATTCATCTCTCTTGAGCTCCATTAATCTCCTTTTTATCAACCAATTCCTAACACCGTCAAAATGTAAAAGGCAAGGAAAAGAAACAAACAAGAAGAAGACTATGAAAACCAATAACAATCTAACATCAAAAACAAACTGGCAAGGCCTTGCTACAAGCATAATCAAAACTACAATCAAGCACAAACAAATCATAAATCATTGAAAGCACAAAGCTCTCAATAGACACCATGAATCAATCCCCATGGGTTCTCAATAACTTCAAAGGAAATTTCAACTCGATTCTTTTTGAAAATTTCATGGAATTCTCTTTGCCATGTAATCCCCTACATCATACTTCCATAAACACACAATTGTGAGTGCATAAATAAACATGACAATATACCCGTTACCTTACCTTGTTGTACCCAATACGTTACCTTGTAATTGAACGCATACATATATCATCTCTCAAGGTTCTTTAATTCCTTGATGAATCCATCCATAACACAAAACTAGTTGTTAGACGTGTCAAATAAATTTTCATGAATATAACCCATATCCACATAATTTCACACAAAATCAAGGTTAAGAAGAATTCATGTATTCATGTAAAACACTCATTCATTTGGAATTTCAATTTCTGAACATAGCCAAATGAATTCTCACCCAATTCCTTTCTTTTAAATTTTACCTTGCTGCAATTGAGTCTTACTATATGATATCACATCACCGGCCTATTAGATATATATAAACAAATAAATTGTTACATTGTCGTGAACATACCAAGCATGCTTCCCTACAATTGTTCACATATTCTACTCACATGTTCAAAATATCATGACATCATATCTACTAATTTGAAATAAATACATCCATGTCATAATAAACTCATAGTCACAACCCATAATACTACAACTAGCACCCACGTGCACTCAAATGTATACCAGTTGTCTCAACACATATTTTATTAGTACAACTATCTTAAAATAACATCATTCCCTCATGTAATATTATAGACGCATAATCATATCATTCAGTTAAAAACACATTGAAAAATACCTGTAAACATACCATGTTTGATAAACCAAATAGACGACACAATTTAACTCATACTTGAATTTATCTCAGGGGAGGCTAACACATGCATACAAGTGAGTCTAGATTAGTATGAGATGATATAATAAGTATATCAACTAATGCCTGAATATCACAACCATAACCATCTGCACATGAAAATCAATATTAGTACAATATATATATAATTGATATCTTAAATTTAATGACCATAATCATCATGTGTACAATTGCCATGCATATAACAAAAAATCAACTATCATGCATGACTAGATGACAAGCGTTCACATGACCAATCTGATCAACTAGCATCTATCATGCATGTAACCAAACAACAATAGAATGATAGGAATGTATATAACCATAATTAATATAATAACCATTAACCACATTCCTTTATTCCCAACATGAAAACATTTATGACAGTCTACTCTTACGTGGAGGTATAGTGTTGCAGCCTCGCTCTCATGATCCGCATCTCTTGCTCGATCCCAACCAACACATCAATATCATAACATACCTACAACATTATGATGAAACAAGACCATAATAATGACCATTACAATGCATGCATAATAGAAAAATACAAAATTGCCATGCATGCATGACAAACAATTTCTCCCATCGAGTCCAATTGTTGAACCATGTTTTGATACCACTCTGTAACACCCCCTCCCATATCTACCCACTTTCACCATCCTGCTAGGATAAAAATGTGAGGACGGATTCTATAATAGGAATCAACCCCCTAAATCACCTTAAGGAAATGGAGTTGACAAGCCAAGACTTTACTAACTTCACATAGGTGCTAGAGGACCCATAAGAGGTAAACCACCCTTCCAGGTGCCCAGACCCTGACTTAACTTTATTTTCCACTAGCATGCACTCCAAGACACTTACTTAACAATACCTGAATTTGACTATAACACTTCATTCACATGCATAAACCTACAAGGGAGCGAGTGCAGACTCTTTTACCAATTACGTTGTTAATGACTACGAGATCCAAGAAATGTTTTCAAGGCTAGGATCCTTACCTCTGCTCATAACTTTATGAAACTCTCCATAACGACAAAATAAACAAGGAAAAATCCTTTAACATAAAACTTAGAAAGGACTTGACTATCCAAGTCTAACCATGACATTCATTGCATCAAACACATAGTGAACATGCAATCTACATGTCATGAATGCATATATGAACATAGAGATCTAAAGCTTATTTGAAAATCATCAACAAGTTATAATTCCCTCACACAATAGTTGAAATAACATCTATTAGGTAATGCATTCAATAAGCACTAATTTACCAAAAATAACGTGATAAGAGCCATAACTTGAATATATCATAAAACCATGCTTATAACTAACATATAGCCAGAATAATAGCAATTATAGCATAAACATTAAATATACATAATAAGTACAAATAGTCATCAATTATAAGGGGAAATGAGATCTTATTAACATATGCAAAATCCAACAAATTCAGGGACTCCCATGTACCATCCTACCATAGATTGGGGTGAACCAAATCTTTTTCTTAACCAATCACCCCCATGCCATATTCCAAGCATGATTGTCTGACTCACAACAAAACCAGCTAGGGCTTCATCAAGCTTTATTGTATATCCTGTCATTACCAATAAAAGGATTTTTGGACCCAAAACCCTTATGTATACAATGAGGATTTACTATGTATCCCACCATTACCAGTCAAGGGATTCCTAGGCCCAAACAAAGAAACATAAACTACCACGCTTTACCGCAATCTCACTATTACTGATTAAGGGATCACTAGGCCTAACAAGAATGGATGCTTCTAGATTTCTTCATCGATACCTTCATGAATTTTTGCATCTCCAGCCTGAGGCTTTACTGTGAATCCCTCCATTGTTGGTCAAGGGATTCTTAGGCCTCTGAGAATTTTGCACACACCACCTCATCTAATTCCAAAACCATCCAACAATGTAGCTGAACGAAATGACAAAATCCATCACACCTTCACTATCCAGGAATGTCAATGCAAGGTTGAAACCACTGTTACACCTAGAAAAAACTATGTCAATGGTAGAAAGAGAACCAAATACACACATTAATGTGCCATTCATGCCAAAAATAACATGGAAATGATACATGCAACTAGATACCTGCAAGTAATCCCATTGTAGTCCCTTAATCTAACTCTTCCTTGCTTCATCCTTACCTCCCTTTCCTCATCCTTCCTTTTCCTTCCTTTCTCCAATACTAGAGTGCTCCAATAATTCTTTAAGTGTGTAAGAGTATGAGAGGGACAGAGATAGAGTAGAGAGAGAGCTCCAAAATTGAACTCACAAAAATTCTCAACTAAAAAAAACCACAAATTGATCCTCATAAGCCTTTTTATTATTGAGGCATGTATTTTCTTCAATTTTCTCTAATTTTGCTTCAATTCCCTCAGCACATGCAACCCATGACCCTTTAACTTCATTTTCTCTTAATTTCCTTTATTTCATAAAACAAAATGCCAATTAATGCACCTTTCCTTTTCAAAGTCTTTGACATTGCCTTTGCAAACCTTCCTTAGACATAATAAAACAAATGAACACCCACTAGGATTTTTTTCCCAACATTGAACTTAGAATACATGTCCCATGACCTTGGTAATATTTTTCCTTTTTTTTTTTAACTTTATTACATGAACTTTTAACCCAATCTTGTTACGAGATTTATCTTCAAATATTTTGTGAGGATAATTTCCATAATGTATGAGTTTGTGTCATGTTCTTCATTGGAAAGGGCTCATGTTCCAAGTATGATGCATCTATTGTGGCAAGTGAATCGTGGACATAAATGTCCTATGCTTGGGTGAGAATGTGTGAGTGAGGAGACTAGGTTGAAGCTATAAACTAACCAATCTCCTCATCCTCAGTTTCATCTTTGAGGCTAGGACATTGGCCTATAATAAGTACTTAGTAAGAAATTTCCTTCTCATTGCATTCCTCCTGATCATCCCAAAAATGAAGTTTCTAGGTCAGCTTTGAGCTATACTAGATGATAGAAGGTGAGTTTATTGATGGTCGTCCCATGATAAATGGTAGTCTTAGCATGTGCTTAGCATATGCATTTGTGGTGGCTATCCATGGTCTTCTTAAGATTAAAGGATATCACATTAGGGAATAGTTTGGTTGAAACTCCATGGAAGTAGTGAGGTACTCCCAATAATGTATAGAATTTACATGGTATTATAGAATCCTGTTGTGTTTGATGGCAGAATAGTTAAGTATTTTTAATATTGTGGGGTTTTTCCTAAGGCCTCAAACTTTGAGGGAATTCATTCTTTCATGAGTTATCACATTGATGCCTACTCCAAGGAAAATCAGTGTGTTTAGAATGATTGTACAATTAGCTTTGACATTTACAAATCAGTTTCGAAGATCTATCTACTTATCAGAGAGGACCTCAACAACATAATACCTACTAATTTTCCCATAATGTGCATGGTTTGAGGACCCATCCATTTTCTACTGGGTCTCCTCAAGCCTAGTTCTCAAAATGTCTTTGAATATATAGAAACAACTTTAATGGCCTAAAAAAATAATATGAAAACCAAAAAATTCTTGTTTTATCCTAACAATTCAAAATCAAGATGAGTAGTATGCTTTCCTATATCCAATCTCTCAAGATAAGAATGAACTTGTGGTTCCAAGTTGATTTAATTGGTTTGTGAGAGTATAGGATTTTCAACTAGTTTTGGTTATTTATTTGAGACTTCCTCATTAAGATATTCTATTTGTACTAGAGGAATTATTTTATAAAGATTCTTCCCTCACTTGAAGTGAATATCATGACAATCAAGGGAAAAGATAAACTAACTAGGGTAAGTAGCAAGTCCAATAACCTACATTAACTTAGTTACATTTCCAATATCCAGGTTATAAATTGGTTGTGTAGGAATTTTAGGTAAAGGAGGGGCTCATGTATATTGTTGCATTGGTGGAGAAGGATGAAGTGCCATAAAATGTTGAAGGTCTATTGAGGGGCTCCAAAGAATGGATTCCTACACCATTGCTATCAAATTTTTTTTGGAGGGGGAGCTATCCATAGTTGAGTAGGTAAACATCACTAAGAAGAAGAGTAAAACATTGAATGTATAGGAGAGAGAAATTTATAATATTTTGGTTGATCCCAAACCATTCCTTGAGGTTCAAGCTCCTAAGGATGTCTCTAGGAGGCAAAACAAATTGCTTTAGTTGATAAAATCTTCTAGTATACAAATTTTAATCTAGGAAGAGATTTTCTCGTGGAATGTTCTAAACTAGTTATTATAAAATATTCAATGTAATTTAGGTGTAACTCTTTCAATGGGTTCCTTCTCTTGCACTCAGAGAAAATATTTCCAAAGGTAACTATATTCCTTCCTTTTTAATTTTCATTTGTAAGGTGTGAAATTGACAACTCAATGACCTAAGTATATAATTTTTTAATTCTTCTAACATGTTACCAATTTCTACCATGGTTACTCTATTTCCCATAGTATAACTAACTTTTGACAATATATCTCTTAATCCCCTCATATTATTCTATGCTCGTTGGGAATATATTCAGCATACCATCAATAACAACATAATAATATTGTGATACATATCCTCCACCCATTAGATTTAATATTTTAATACAATGACCACAAATCCCATATAGTAGCAATACATGTAGTGTGTATAGAACTAAATATTCTAGTAGGCTTTCATCTCCATTCTTAATCATTCTAAAGGCATACTCACTTTCTTATATGTCCCTACAATTGTCTTGATACATCTCTAGGAAATTTCACTTCATCTTAGCCTAGGTGTTCATGCTATCCCTAGCAAGGCCCACAAACCAGTTGCAACATTTTTTAGTGTGACATGAAAGAGTTTTAATTTCTCGACATTTCATAGAGTCATAACTTCTGCAAAGGACATCGAAATTGGAACGCAAGGCGCTTGAATCTTTTTAGATGAATAAACCATGAAAGTTGGGATAGGTTAAATGGAGAATTCTCTTCATTTTAGTTTCCTCGTCTAACTCTTGAATGGGAATTCCAAAGGAAGATGTATCCTCCTTAAAAGGGACTTTATGTGCCATCTTTTCATAACATGTTCCCTTTTCATTTATATATTCCTTGTGTGTTAGAAGAGAACAAATATTTCAAATGGAGATGCTATTTTTGGTTGTGTTGAGGAAACAAGACCTCTGTTGAGATAAAGGATGAGGTTCGCATTGTATTAGGCTTCTAAGTGTAAGATTTAGTCTTCCCTTTTGAAAACAAGATAGTTGTAGTACACAAGAAGTGAGGTTAGTTTACATGTTCTCCTCTTGTGATTGTCCCACATTATTCATTTTATGGGTACTTTTTAGTAGGGATAACAAATCAATTTTATTCACCTCTAATAATGTGCATGGGAAATAAAAGATATATACTTTTGGAAAAAAGTTGACTTCAAGAAGAAACTTAATAAAACACATCACACTCAGATTCTTAAGAGATGTATACTAATTGAATGAAACCAAAAAACAAACATCTAATGCATTATTGATAGTTCTTCACCAATGATTTTAAAAATGAAGGGCCTTTCATTTGCCTCATAATTTCTTTGTATATAATTAAGAAGTTGTACATTTAGTTATCTATTTAGTGTTCATGTGGAACTTATAGACTAGGATGCACCATATATGTTGATATCGTCTATTAAGTGTCATTAAGGTCATAGAACTAATTAAATATGGTAGACTCACATGCTTTAATGTTCTTCCACAAGTAACAAAATCCCACATTGTACGAATTGAAACACTTACACTTGAAGGAATTGAAATACTAACAACAACACTTCATCAAGAAGGCAAATAACTCTTTTATTGAAAGTAATCACTCATATAGGAAATAAATCACTATGTTGGAAAGTAAATGCACAAGAAGAAAACAACTCACTTTATTGGAAAGTAAATATATAGGCAAAAAAATAAATAGGTGACTTAATTAAGTTGGTTTCTCATTCATGAAATATGCCAATAATATACCGTGAATTAATAAAATATTGCAATACATGAGATCTACTTAGAAACATGAATTAAGGTTGATTTTTGAGAAACTAGAAAACAAGAAAAATCCATAAAACACACAACATTAGAAAACAAAATAAATTCTTTATCAAGTTGTACTAAAATAGAATAAATGATGGTGGATTGTAACAAAAAAAAAATTGATTGAAAATGAGTAAATACTTAACAACAGATGGTGGATTGTAAAAAAAAAAAATGATTGAAAATGAGTAAATACTTAACAACTTCAATAGCATGAACGGTTATAAAAGCAACTAATCACACCATAGAATTTCTAATTGAAATTATAAATAACCCTAGCTAAAATTAAAATTATAAATAACCCTAACTAAAATACAGGAAGTACACAAGGGATTCATTAAACATGTAACAAAATGCTTATATTGATGATGATGATGATGATGGTTAACGTCCGCTGAGACCAAACAATGGTCTATCAGACCTAAAGAAACAAATTATTTATTTTGATTTAAGATTTTATTCCTATGCTCAAAAAGCTTGGAGAGAAGCCTCCCGAGCTCACTATAATTTTGACATTGTAAAAGGCTAGGAAGGTCAGTTTTGTAACAAAGATTGTGAAACTGAGATCTAATGTCGTTATATGTAGGGCAGTCTAAGAGGAAGTGGTTTTCATCCTTGATGCTCCTATTCTCACATATATGGCAGATCCTTTCCATCCATGGCATTTTAGGAATTGCCCAACAACCTGTTTCACTATGGAGCTCATGAGAATTCGTTCTAATCTTTGCTATATTAATTTTCTTCTTTGAGCTAGTTAAAATAGAGAGATACTTTTGATCTTCTAGGGTGGGGTTGATGACCTTCTTAGAATAACTTAATTTTCTTTTAGCCGCTAAATCTTTCTCACACCACATTTTTTCTTTGAACTTAGAAGTAACAATATCTTTAATGTTATTTATGTTTTGCAATGCATCATTTTAGTTGATCTCCCAATAGCTTGACCAGGCCCTTGTGTCTTTATGCCACCCTCGATTGAGCCTCAGGTGGTTTTGGCTAGAATTTAAAGCTAGCTTTGGAAGTCTATGATCGTCTATGTTACTGATTTTGTGCTTGTACAAGAGAAACCTAATCATAGCTAGGCTCTCAATAGGGGAAAGACTTGCTTCTATAAGGAGAATAGGATATGGTGTATTACTTTTAATTTTCAGGTTATAAGTTATAAAACGCTTCTGGATTTTCTCAATCTTTCTCCATGATTCTCTGGAGATGCTGCAACCCAAACCGTACAGCCATATAAGATAACAAGAGTGACTAAAGTTTCAAAGAGGAACTTCTTTTTATCCCACAGTACGAGGTTTTATATTTTACAATTATTTTCAAGACCAAAATAAGCTTTCCACCCCCCATTAATCCTTTTCTCAGTGTTATGGTTGCAGTTGAGCTTGTGATGAATATCAATTCCTAGGTACTTGTAAGAATACACTTCCTCCAAGTTATTATTGTCATACATAAAATTAGCGTAAGTGTTCCTCTTGGATTTGATAATCATAACTTTTGTTTTGTTAGTGTTAACAGTCATACCCATGGTAGAGCAGAAATCCTTAAGAAGCCTGAGTTACTTATCAAGATCATATGGGCACCTTGCCAAAAGAACAATATCGTCAGGATAAAGAAGAGGGATGTCGACTATCCCAGCTAAGATCGTGCCATCACATCGTGCTTCCTCTAAATAGCCTTCGAGCTTATCGATGTAAATGCCAAATAGGGTAGGGGAGAGGGGGCAACCTTGTTTAACTCCAATGTTACACTTAATATCTTTCGACCACCCCTCATTGCTCTTTAGCTTGGCAATTACATTCTCGTATAACCTTATAGCGGTAGCTCTCAACTCGAGAGGAACCTTTAGCTCATCTAATCTATTCCAAAGGTTGTATCTACGAACCGTATCGAAAGCCTTTCTAAAGTCCACAAAACAACAAAATAAATTAGATTTATCATTATGACATTCCTCCGCAATGATCCTAAGCGTAACGAGGTGGTCTGTTGTTGAGTGATGCCTTATGAAACCTGCTTGGCCTTTAGCCCGCTTACCTTCACTTTCAAGCCATATGCTTAACTTCTTTTCCAAAATACTACCATATAACTTGGCTAAGAGAGGGCTGATCATAATTTTTCGTTAATTAGAGGGGTTATTTGTATCCCCACTTTTAAAAATAGGGATAATGAGGATCTTACTCCAAGTTTTAGGGAAACCTTGCTTGACTGTTTGATTGAAAAGCTTGTGGATGTGGGGGATGAGGATAGGACCTCCAATTTTAAAGATTTTTGCTTGGTAACCTTCAATGTCCTTAGCTTTCCCATTAGCGAGGCGATTAACCCCAAACTTAATGTCTTCTAAAGAGAAAACTTCTTTCGTTGTGAGAAGGGTTTCCAAATTATCCATGACATTTGGAGATTCATAAAGCTTTTTAAGATAGGAATTCCAATGGTGAAGAGCAATTTTAATATTATCCTTAATCTTCCTAGTTAGAATCTGCCTCCAAAATTTCTTAGGAGCTACCTTAGAGAGGTGTAAGAGATTCTCCTATCTTTGATGAATGTACTGCCTCTTTTTCCTTTTAGTTACGGCTTTGTATACTTTTATCTTGTCCATTTTAAGAGATTCATCAACAACTTCCTTAATTGCTCTCCTCGCACTTTTATAATCTTTGTCATACCATGGATTGGTTTTTCTATTTCTTTTATTATTTGAAAATTCAATTGAGAACTTGTTAATAGAATATGAGAGGGTTGTAGTAAAATTATGATAGAGGTCTTCTATGTTGTCTATACTAGATAAAGGAAGCAAACTAGTTTTTAATTCATTTAGAAAGAGATCATTTTTATTTCTATCAAATATTAAGTTCTTTTGGCTATAAGTATTATTTTCTATGGGAACTCTATGCATGACAAAATTGAGAGTTATAAGTAAAGGCCTATGATCAGAGTCAGGTTCGTGGTCGTTTAAGATGTCAAAATTTATTATTTCGTTGTATAATGGGAGATCAGAAATAACGTAGTCTACCATGCTGCTACCAAGTCCATGGATGCAGGTCATCTTGCTGGAATTGGGCCACTTCTTTAGACCGTTGCAAATTATTACATCCTGAGCACTACAGAGCTTGACTAGCTCCAACCCAAACAAATTTTCCCCGAGATCTTCAAAGCTCCTTTTGTACCTGCTAGCCAGAGTAGGGTCTTCATCTAACCAAAGAAGATTAGGGTTGGAATGATTGCTTAGAATAATAGATTGGTTGTTTGAAGTTCGAGCATTAAAGTCACCTATTAAAGGGATATCACCGTCATTCCTTAGGCTAGAAATATCTTTCTCTAAACCATTGTAAGGGTTAGTTTTATCTAGATTCTTCTTCTTATAGAAGTTAGAATTAATGGGGGGAAAATGACATATTGCTATGTAATACTTTTTATTATTAATATCTTTGATCTCTATCCAACTATATTGGTTGTGGGGGTCGTTTTTATAAATCCTATCATGGGGGGAGATGTTCTTCTTAATGTAAAAAGCTATTCCCCTAATGCCTCTACGGGAGGATCGCTTGTTCCAGGTAGACCATATCGTAAAGCCATCTATGTTAGGGACCTTAGATTCTTCGTGCTCCCGAGTTTCAACAAGAAAAATAATATCAACATCATTTGAAATCCAACTTAGCTTGGGGTTTTTGTTCCATGGGAAGCCCCGACAATTCCAAGAAAGGATCCGGAGCATGTTTAGTTGCTATTGATTACTATCTTTTTGGTTTCTATCTCGAATAAAGGCTTTTCTATTTCTGATTATTGCCCATTTTCCTTCCTTTCTAGCTTCTTTTACCTTTTGAACCTCCTTTCTTAATTCTACTTGATCTTCTGGAATGAGATCTTCATTTATGAATATTCCCGTTCCTTTTAGACTTGAGGTTTTACTAAGTATTTCATGCCTATGATTAGTGGAGCTCACCTTTATGCGGATTAGTCTTCCTTTATTCTCGGTTAATTTCCCAAACCTTGTTGCTTCTATGAGACACAATGTTTCAATTTGTAATCTATTATGTAGTTCTGTCTGGGCTAAGGCTAAAGTATCCTCATCCACTTCCTCTTTTAAACCGAATATTATAAGGTTTAAGGCCCTTTTGTTACGTTCGTGGTCTAATTCTATTATTTTTTTCATTTCATCTTTAATTGGTTTGATATCTAACTTATTTACCACATTATTTAGGGTGAGGCGGCTATTAACTTTTTCTTCTAGTTCTTTAATCATGTCTTTCATTTTAAGACTCTCTAAAGTATCAACATCTCCTTGCTCAGATGGTTGGTTAGTATCTTGGTTTTGTTTTTCTATAACCTGCAGTCTAGTCTCCATTGCCGCCATTTTATTCTCTAGTAGCTCTATTTTATTTTCTATTTGTTTTTGGATCATGTCTTCAAGAGATGCAAATTTATTTTCCAGAATGGCTTCTAACTCTTTTTGTAGCTTGGCTTCTCTTTCTTCTCTACGTTTCTCTAAAGACTCTATAAACTCATAAAGGCCTTGTAATGGTGAAATATTCATACTTGAAATTATATGAGAAAATATGTATTAGAAAAAGAAAAAGATAAGGAATGTGTGCACCTGATATTAGCAAACCTCACTGCAGATCGCCCGTGTGCCCTTGGTAATCTTTGGTAACTGCAGATCCCTTATGCCCACCGCAGCCTGGAGACTGAAGAATTATCAACACATCACACACAACCAATAAGCTTTCAATTGAAAAGAACCTGTATTACAATTGCTTTGTTAAGTAGGGTGTGGTCTTTATACAAAACCCAATCTCTCAAATTGATCATAAAACTAATAGAATCGAATGAGAATCTTTGATTGTCACGATACACTCCTCCATTACAATAATATATTAAAAAATTGGAAACTCTCACATTTATTGACTCACTTAGGCACGACTGGTAGTAGATTGAGTCAAATATGTCATTGTCAAACTCCCAATGCTACATGCCTAACTACGATTTGTCACTTCCTTTTTTGCTTCCTTTGTTGTGGTGACAAGATATCTGCCCCATAGTTGACAGCCCTTGTGCTCCTATGGGTAATCATAGGGTTGCCGTAGGTTACGCGTAAATGGGTTGTGGGTGGTTTACAGTTGATGCGAAGGGTGTTGCAACATAAGTAGTCATCGATGTTGTAGATCAATAGTCCAATGTATTGCAACATCAATACTTAATGTATTGGAGCATAGGTGGTGTTGAAGCAACACGGGTGTTGCAACAATATAATTCAAGATAATGTAGCAATATAAAGGTGTTTTAGTAACATAAGGATATTGAAGCATCTAAATTTCCTTGGGTCCTTTTCTATTTCATTCAATGGTAGTTATATGAGTCTATCTAAAGTAATCTTCATAAATTCTTATTAGTTAGAATTAAATGAAAATTATATGTTTAATACATAAAGATGAACATTAAAAATGACATGATTATATGAAAGTTGTATCTTGGTAGAAATATATATTATAGACAGAAAAATAGGTTAAATATAGTGTAGATATAGGAAAAGGTTATAAAAAGGTGAGGAATGGGTACTGAAAGGATGTCAATTTAGAGGCTCATCATTATTATAGTTTATTTTTGTTTTCCATGTGAGTTCTAAAATTGTACTTTGGGTATTCTAGAAACTAAAGCATTATTTGAATATTATGTAACCATTCATGCAAGTCAAAAATTGAATTCTAGTAGTATCAAATAGCTATGCCACTATTAAAATACCATTCAACATTCAAAAAGATATAGTTCAACATTAAAATACCATTCTCCTTCAAGTTTTTACTAAAGAAAACGTCATTGTTCTTTCTTTTGTAATGGGTATTATGCAACTATTCATGTAAATAAAAAAAAAGTAATTCTAGTAGTATCTGATAACACACTATGATGTGACTATTAAAATACCATTCAACATACAAAAAGATATGGTTTAACATTGACACTTAATTATGAATCTTATTGAAGGTTACATTACTATAATAATCTAATTTATGAATAAATGATTTTGTTGCATGAGTTTTTTTTTAACTTGGGAAGGTTGGGAAATTGGGTACTGGGGCTTTCCCCAAAATTTACAGGAAACTGCTAGTGTGGAGCTGTGATATTATATAATAAAAAATAAAAAAATATAAGAATAAAAAATATCTTTTTAATTATATATAATAATCAAAATTAATATTGAATCAAAATATTCAAATATTAAAATCAATTTAAATATATAAATAATAAATATACCATCTCTCTTATATACAAATATATTCTTTGGTTGTCTCTCTCCTTATCTCTCCCTTTCATATATATAAAATATCTTCTCTTTTATATATATAAAATATTAAAATGTCAAGTTCATTATGACAATGACGAGTCTTTGAAACAATCTCGCTTAAAAATACAAAGGAACAATTTTGCATATGTTTTTCTAGTTTTTCTTAAGAGAGAAATTACAACAACTCAAATGTTTAAACATTGACTGCAACATACAATATGCACACAATATCTTCTGTGATATATATACATAAACAACGAAACAAATACTAATCATCATGATATCCTAGATATCACCCTTATATCTAGGTACCACATGCTTCCTTAACCCATCAAGAGATTGCTCTAGTTTCTCAATTAAGGATATCATTGTTAAGGATGATATGCCCCTTATATCCAGGTGCCAGAAGCTTCTTTAACCCATCAATAGATTGCTAGAGTTTCTCAATTAAACATGTAAGTGTTAAGGATTTCTTTGGCATTTCTTCAAGGGAAGGTTTCAACTTAGGCCCATTTTCAATAGATTGCTCAAGTTTCTCAATTAAGGATATCATTCTTAAGGATATCTTTGTCATTTATGCGAAGGTTTCGTCTTAGGCTCATGCTTTGTGGGTAGTTCACATATTTCTCTATAGACTTTGTATTCCCCAACCTTAGGGAATCCGTGAACATAAAAAAAAATAGTCTTCAAAGCTCCAGAAACAAGCTCGCACTCCCTAAAAAGGGAACTATCCCATACAGTTCCAAAGCTCCTTGGAGTGTGAGAACCATTGGAAAGAATTTCCCAACTCTTGAGAGTCCCCAAAATCCTTATAAAAATCAACTTAAAAAAATAGTATTATAAAAAACAATGATCAAATTCTAGACATTTTTGCAAAATCCTTATAAAAATCAATTTCTAAAAAATATTATTACAAAAAAACTAAACTGTAACAGCTAAATACATTTCCTATTTTATCACCTTTGTAGATCCTACTACGTCAGAAAACTTAACTTCAACATTCCCTTTCCCTTTTAACTATACTCACCCTTCAACCATGACTATACTCACTCTATACTCACTCTATACCACCTACTATCACATTATCTACGCAATGTAGTAGAATAGCCGAGCGACACCCTAGGTACATTAGTTTCGACAATGACCATAGCCAACACAATTAATTTCCGCTCACTCAACCTAGCCAATGTAGCAGAAATCATACATCGTTACATCACCAATGACGATGATCATATCAACCTGATTCGCTCGAGTGTACGGTCACAGAATCTACAAAAAGGTCGTAGAGAGACCACAGAATCCGTTTAACATGCAAATGGACTAATCGTGATGCAGTACAGAACTTAATTGATCTACGCTGCCGTCCGTCCACCTACCAAAGGTAGAAGAGGACAGTTAGGGTTATTCTAACGTAACAATGAACAAATCCAATTGAACTCAACCCAAATGGACATAAACGAAAAATGTCGTGCAACGTCACACTGGTACCCTGATGAACTTCAGTTACTATGCTCGCCTCACTAAACAAACAAATCAAATTGGGCATATTCGCCATAATTCATATACCTACTCTAAGATGACCTTAAGGCGGGTAGGGCAACGACAATGTGCGTTGGACGTACAATTGGAGAGACAAACTGTTCATTTTAACGCGCAAATAGGCAAGTGAACATAGACTTGATCAACGAATGATAATAGGTTTTTACCTATAAGCAGAAGTCATACCGACTCCAAATACCACTAAACCCACGAACTCTCTCAATCTTGACTACATGTAAAATATTCAGGGCTCCGAATGTCGCATAATTCTTTCTCCGCGCTCCAAAAAAAATATTTGCATGGCAAAAACAAACCTAACTACCAAATCCTATCTTTATCTCGTGACAAAGACAGTGGGAAAGCATCAGCAATCAAGAGTTTAATCAGATGTGCGTGCAGAATGAGGAGACAATTTAACTTAGTAGCAAAACCTATTTACGAGTTTATATAGGATATTTAATTCTATTTAGCTATATATCTACCTTTAAATTTATACTGATTTAAATCTAACTCGAAGCATATACAGCTAAAGCACATTAAATATCATATAAACTAGTAAATATTGCTGACCTAATTTAAACAGCCCTACCCAACCTTATGACGTGATTGTCCATTGCTCTACTGATCGGATGTAGCTCCTCTCCGATGCTGTTACAATCTAAAAGATAACCATGACTTTCGAACTAGTTTAACTCACAACAACACTCGCTTATTCCCTTGAGCTAGCTGTATGCAGATCGCAATTCTGGAATATTCAGGAAATTTAATCTAACAACCATGAGTAAACTCAAAGAGTTGACATTGTGCAGCCTCATTAGATTTAAAATATTGGAGAATTTGCATATCATTCAAACTGCGTACTTTTCTCATTCTCATTTTGTTTTACTTTATTTGGAGGCGACTTTCCAGTATATTCGATGAAAGAATGTAGATGTTATAACTAGAATTGTATTAAGTAGAACTTGGACTTTAACAGTTTTTTTAATTACTCATGAATAAATTTTATCTTCAACTCTTTTAGTGAAATTTGAACCTACCTTCTTTGTCTTTCATAATTCATATTTTAAAATATTATAATTTCTAAAATATTTCCAAATCTAATAAAATTTTCCATTCAATTTTCAAAATATTTTAGAATCTGCTATCCTTGCAGGATGGCGTTGAACCTCCACTGGAACAAAAGCATTTTTTTTTATTTAAGTCGCCGGTGAGCATAGGGATGGAAGCTCTATAGAGTACACTTTTTTGGAGAATAATGCTAGATGATGGAGACGGCACTCAAGTTGGCACGCACATTGTCATACTGGTGGCATTGTTGCAAGTGGAATTGTCCTACATCGTACTATCTCCGCTGTAGATTGTGATGTCAGTGAGGGTCGTTAAAAATTTCAAAGTAAGCCTCAGTAATCTTTAAGTTTTATCTATATAAAATTTAGGTTTAAACTTGAGTTATGTTTTATTTGTTAGGAAATTAAGTCATTATTTAGAAAATAAATTAGCATATAAATTAGTATAGATTCATCTTAATTAACCATTTAAGATGATTTTAGAAACATCAAATTTTTAGAGGTGCAAACTCATTATAGAGTGCAAAAGATTACTTGTAATTTTTATTGTTTAAATTGTATTTTTGAATGTCATAGAGATTATATAACATCTGAGTTGATTCATTTTATCTTATCCGCCCACATTAATCTAGTTTTTTATTATTAAGAATTTTTTAATTACATGTCAATATTAATTCATATTAGAATATTTTATTCTATATAACATTAAAATATTTTCTTTTAACATTTTATATATATATAGATATATATGAAGTTGATATTAGGTCACAAGGTGAAATTATATTAAGTCATATGGACACCTAATTAAATATACATAGCATATTTTTTTTCTTTTTTTAATTGTAGATCAAATTGCTCTTTATTCAGATGGACTTTCAATGAACCTTTGTGCACAATAATTGTTTATTTTCTAAAATACTTTTTTTTCCTAGCTATAGATGAAACCAAAATAAAATATTTTTATAACTATTCTACCCAAAAGAATTTACAATCTATGCACAAAATACAATATGCTCATGGATACATGTAGTTGAAATGGAGCAGTTTTGTATTTGTTTTATGATTCATGAAAATAATGTTAATAGATATGTTTAATTTGGAATAGAATTTTTTAAATTTTATTTTAACAAGTATTAAAATTAGAAAAATTATAGACATGAATTAAGTTATACTTTTATTTTAAATTATTATTTTTATTTGTTTTAAGGAAATATATATATATATATATATCAAAGAGACTGTAAATAGATTTTGTTAGCCTTCCATATGCTAGAACCATGGCTTATCAATATTACATTCCAAAAAAACACAAGTTTTTTTGTATCACACTTGTTAATGTGATATTTTATTTAATTAACCAAGATCCATCTTAACCCTGGATCTATCAAGTACCCGTGAATGTATCAACCCCTATAGGGATCAAATCTCTCTAGGTGCAAATCTATTTTTTGTGTGCAAAACATGAGACAAGGTTTGTACCTCTAGAGTTATGATTGCTCTTGACACTTAGATCTAAGGTTAAGATTGATATAGGCTTGTTATATAATACTATAATATATATATATATATATATATATATATATATATATATATATATATTTGTATATATGTTTCTCTTTCTTATTCTCTCTCTCTATCTCACTCCCAAACATATACAGTCTATCTCCATATCTATTTGTCTCTCCCCCTCTCTCTTCCTCTCCTTCCATCCCTCTCTCTCTCTCTCTTACCCTACTCTCCCCCTCCCCATGCTCTCCCTCTCACCGTGTTCTCCCTCTTCCCTCCAACTCTCCTCTCTCCCTCACTTTCTCTCCATCTCGCCCTTATCAATCCATCTCTCTCTCCACCTTTCTCACTCTTTGTCTTTCTTCTTCCCTTCCTCTCTCCACCCCTCCAACTCCATCACTCTCTCTCCCTCTTTCTTTCTCTCCTTCTCTCTATTGAGTCCTCTATCTATTCCTTCCCCTCTTTGTCATTTTATCCCACCTCCCTCTCTTTCATCTCCCATCCTTCTCTCTTTCGTGTAACTTTGTTGGTATGTCCCTCCTTCGTTGTCTCCCCACATATATGTGTCTTGATCCATATCTCTTCCTCTTCTCTCTTTAACTCTCTCCTCTCCTCTTCTCTCTCTTCCCTCCTCTCTCCCTCACTATGTCCCCATCTCTCCCTTGTCACTCCCTCTCTTTATCCACCTCTATCTTTATATGTATTTGTTATTTCCTCCCACTATCTCCCCCTCCAAATCCATCTCTATCTCTCTCTCCCTCTCTCCTTCACTCTCTCCCCTCCTCTTTTTCTTCCTTCCTCTCTCCCACCTTCCTCTCTCTCTCCCCTCATCACTCTCTCTTCTTTCCCTCCAAATTTGTAAATATGTCCCTCACCTCCACTCTCTCTCTCTCTCTCAAATTTGATTCCATGATATTGTGTTTAAAAAACTATATAAATTAAAAAAAAACTCAATTAGTTGTAAAATACTAAACCTATATTTTGGGTCAATGATGTCAAAGAAATTACAATAATAAAAAATTTAAACAATCATGCAGTATCTTTACTCTATTATTGTTAGTCAATTTGTTTACTCTCATCACTTAATTCTTTGATCATTACTTAATATGCCCGTTCTTAGTAATATTATTCATATTATATATATTTCACATATTTATATCTAAAAGTATTTTCATTTTTTTTACTTTATTAAGACCTTGATTTAATTTCTATGGGAATCATTTTAGTAGTGGCCAAGATAGAGAGTTTAGATATATCTCAAAAGTAATGATAAGATTTTACCTTTTAGATTTAATTAAAAAAATTATGAAATTAAATTAAAATAAAATATTTATAAATATTTTGATTGTGAAACAACTTATGTTTTTTGAGCATGTGGTATGGATAATCCATGGTATTGACCCATGGTATTGTAACAAAGCCTATTTACATGTTAATAATATCTACTACAAAGTGGGATGAATATCCACGGTTAATGGTATTGGTCCATGGTATGGTACACAAAGCCTATTCATAAGTTAATAACAAAATCACATTTTAGATTTAATTAAAAAATTACCAAATAAAATTATAATAAAATATTTTGATTGTGAAACAACTTATGTTTTTTGGGCATGTGGTATTGATAATCCATGGTATTGACCCATGGTATTGTAACAAAGCCTATTTAAATGTTAATAATATCTAGGGCAAAGTGGGATGAATATCCACGGTTAATGGTATTGGCCCATTGTATGGTACACAAAGCCTCTTCATATGTTAATAGCAAAATCAAAATATAACTAATTGACTATAACTTTAACTTTTCATTATTATTTGAGCCAAAATTTAAATTTTTACAAGCATCTACCCCTATTAAATTTGTTAAATGTTAAATGTTAAACATTTACCCTTCACATCTACCCCATAGCTCTAGGCAATGAGTTTAATTAAATGGAAACAAAACATAATTGCATTGGAGACAAATCTCACCTTCTTTTAAAAAATTCCACTAAACTTAGATATCTATCATACACCTAATAATTATAGATAATTAAATTAAATTTCGGAAGGTCTATTAAAAAAAAACATGCATATTGGTATAATTGAATGGATGCTAGGAATATTGGTTCCACAAAGTATTATAAAATGTTCTTAATAATATTTTTATATTTATAATTAAATTGATTAATTAAAATAACCTCATTTGAACATGAGCTAAAATATTTTTTGTAATATTATATTAAGTAATCCATGGTTTTGTTACTAAGCATGTTGACACGTGAAGAATATTTATGGTAAAAGAATATCCATGATAAATTAATTGTGAGTCTCCATTGTTAAGAGTCATGTTACATTTTCTCTTATATAGTTATAATTTAGTTTAGTTTTATTACCTTTCTTGAAACTTAGTAATGTTATATGTATCATGACTTTAATCTTAGCATTTACTAACCATTTAATTTATACGAGCTTAGATCCATCTTAAATCTAGATCTATCAAGCTCCGCGAGGGATCAATTCTCTTGAGGTGCAAACCACTGTTTGAGTGCAAAACTTGAGGAAATGTTTGAACTTCGATATATTCAATCCATATTGGCAATTTATAGATTCAAAGATAAGATATTTAGGTTGGTTCAAGTGATGTGCACCCACACAATGTTTTTCTAACATGCAATTAATATAATCATCCTAAATATGTTAAATATGTCTAAGATTAATCTCATGAGTTTATTATTTTCTATGTTTCATGCACAATAGGTTTGTATTTATATTAAATCCTTGAATTGGAGTATATGACTCTTCAGATAAATTTCATATTTGAACCTCAGCTAGTCATTAAATCTTGTCATGAAATTTTCAATGTGCAATATTCTAGGATGATGATTATGGGGGATCTGGGGACATTATTTTTCATTTCTATTTAATATGTGTCTAGGCTCAATAACCAACATCAATAATAACTTTTTGCATAAAATGAAATCAATCCACGATGTTGATTTATTTAATTTGAAAATAATGCACATCATAAATCTATTTACATTAGATAAAAAGATAACATCTATATATAACACGTTTCATCCTTAGTTGTCATATCTTTTGCCTTTCTCCATTGACTGCTCCTTTTCATTCATTTCTATTTTATATGGATCTAGACTCATGATTACTAAAACATAAAAATTAATATACCTTGTTAATAAGTATTTTGTGTCTAGATTAGACCAGTGGACATTATTAATATGATTTCTTTTAAAGAGACACATCATTTTACTCAGTTACATCAAATCTAAAGTTGGCATTTACACTAAAATCAATGCATCTAGTGCAAACAATCAAATAGTATTAGAAATTTATGTTTACAGTATAATCAATAATCAAGTATAATCAATCAAATAGGATTAGAAGTCAATTTCTACAATTAAATTAACTCATTAAATATAATAAATCAAATAGAATTAGAAATCCATATCTAAATTGGAATCAATGCATATATTTCAGTAAAGAAAGAAAAATATTAAGGCACACTTTAACTTGTTGACGAAATAACCTTTTTCACGAGAATTAAGTTATATAAATTCAAGTAATATTGTTTTTTTCTCATTAAAATATATTTTCGAATGCATAAATAGATTCAAGACCCTGTAAAACTCCTAGGGCACACAAATTCATAGATTAAACAACCTAGAATCAAGTTTTTAAAAATCTATGTTAATGTTTGTTTAAAATTAAGTAGAAAAAATTCCATTAAAAAGTCCATTTCACCTATTAGTTAGATTATGGGAAATATTAATGCCAAAATAATGTAAAATCTAGTTATGACCTTATGTATTCCTTTTCCCCTTTAATTTCGCGAGATTCCAACAATTTTCAATATCTTATTTTTTTATCTGATTTTGAAACTTTGATGGATTTCTATATCAAACTTCTTTTACATTTTTAGACACACTTTACTTCCTATTTCTATGGTTATTAATTCTTAGTATTACATAATCTCATATGATATTAAACATAATACTACATAATACTATGTATTTTCATTCTTTTTGTGTAAATTGATACATTTGTATTACTCAGCAAATCATGGATACATAGATTTTGTATATGAATCCCATAGGAGTTTGTTTCTTCTTATGCAACATCTATAGCAAAAATCTAGACTATGAATCCTTCATTAGAAACCCACTATAAATGATTCTTAAAAAAGCTAAGTGGTTAGGCTCAAATCAATATCTTCCCCATAATCCACTATATTACCATATAATTAAGAAAAATAAAATACCCATATGATAATGAAGCCGAGAACTTACAATTGCAAAAACACAAATTCCCATGATGACAAAATAGGCATTTAGCAACCATAAAATGAAATTCCTTCTAGGACATAATTAACCAAGCATGCCTATGAACACAACAAGAAAGGCTCTAAGATAAAAGATAAACACAAAAAATTCCCTCAAATAGATAGACCCATATACATATGTTAGTACCAACCATAACAAAACAATGATATTCAGAGCCACAATTAAAAAAGAAACACAAATGAGAAAAAAATAAACCACCTAAGGTCATACCATCATGCCCTAAATATCAAACCGAAATATTTTCCACTCATATACCATCCTGCTCGATCATTGGTCACTATTTGAGGAGGACATTGTTGTCGGAACCCTCACAGTAATACCTAGAGGATCCGTGAGATCTCCATTGTCAAGTTCACAAGTGATTTAGCCTTCCACATGTGTGAGGAAAGAATAAATCTTTTCCAAGCAGAATCATTGGTTCCTAAGAATCCTTTTAATGTATTCGAAGGAGGAGAAGACATTTTATCTTTCTACTTTCTTGGCTTTCATGACTAAAACTAAGAGAGTCTTTATATACTAATGCAAAGCCACTGAGTTCAAGTATTTCTTCTTCCTACCCATGTTGTGACCAAGGTTAGGAACCAATGTCAATAAGTACTCCATGATCTCTGAGTCTAAATGATATTGAAATTCGATCCCTACTTGAGTCTGTATCTTTTGAATTTATTTCCTTGTCTCTAGTGGGACTGCATTAAAATAGGTGGCAACTGAGCAATGAGAAAATAGTCTTTCTCCATATCAATCTAAGTAGAACTAATTCCTTCCTCACATATACATCTCATTCTCTATCTAGGAAGTATGGATAGAACCCTAAGGGAACGCCTTAGATTATTTTTAATAATTCATCATCGTGCAAAGAAATAGGAAAATATACAAGACTCACTAACATCAAAACCAAGACACCACCCTACGCAGTCATCCACATAACTTAAGACACAAACTCCAGAATTGACATATGATCCTTTAAGAGAGGGATAGTCCTAATAGGCTAGAATGAGAATCAAACTCCAAAACCATTAAACACAAAGAAATACCCACATATACCCATGATCCTTAATTAGTAAAATTGTCAATGCAACCCCTTAACAAAAACCACTAGAATTTTTCTAGACTTGTTGAAAATGTAAGCTAGCTTCCAAATGCCTCTAACCATATAATAGATCATTGTCTAGAAGTTGAAAACATCCAAAAGCTTAGAAAAACCAAAGACCACATGCAAAGAATAAAAACACCCTCGCCTTACTACATGACCTACACATGATATATGAGACCCAAATACCAAGACTCAGAGACCCCAAAACGAAAATCAAGCCAAAAGCTCAAAAAACCAAACTAGAGGAAAAGAAATAGAAAACCCTTGCCTTGTAGAAAACTTTCTTTAGTCTTTCATACCCAAAAATAATGACTCTAAGACTCTAAAACTAGCCTCAACACTACATAAAATTAGGAAGACCAAAATAATTAGGCAAAAATAAAACTTGGCCTTATACTCCACAATGGTAGACATCAATCGAGCAACACTCAAATATGTCCACTGAAATACACGAAACAAATCTCCTAGGGAAAAAGGAAAAATATTCCAACACCTATGCAAACCATCATCTCTTCCTCTTACCACAAAATTTTTTCACTTTAACATCGATGCGAGAAACTTATCTAGTGTACCAACAATATGTTTTGCTTCTTCATACATGCCTATTTTTGGACTTATAATTATTGTTGGACTTAATGACTAAGGAAGCGAGGATGGAAATAATTATGTTTTATATATTAAATTAATAAATGAATTGTTTGGAAATATTCACAAAAGAGATCTAAAGTGTTTTAATAATCTTTCCAACTTATGAAAATTTATTAGTGGTCGAAGTCCACATAAAGGACCTTCCTAAAGAGTCTCCTAAAAACCCCTACTAGAAAATTGTTAAATATATTAACATAATGGGTGAGAAATATTATGTTAATTAATTAGATGGAGAGGAATGTTAAGCTCAGTGAAAATCATAATAAAGCACAGTGGATGCTACTAAAGACCTACTATAAAGATTAAAAGGAAACTACTAAGGAACCTAATAAGTTTGTTTATTCCTAAAGGAAGGAATTTCTTAGCTTGGGGAACTATTGGAGACAGTTCATGGTTGGGTGAAACATGCAATGTTCCCAAATATTCACCAAACACTATCCACAATTAGATGAAATTCTTATTATATTATATTTGTTGATTATGAAGTTGCCTAATGAAGTGTAGTGATAGAACAAATTGGATGTTGCATGTTGATAATTAATTTTATGTGTTACAGTTCTGCATGCATAGTCTAACTATGTTTCTAAGCAACAACTTCGATGGGATATATTTTGTTGTAATTCTTGTCGAAGATCATGAATGTATAAGACAAGGGAATATCTCTATACTAAATACTATATGTATTAATATAAAGAATAATTGTCAAAGTATTTTCTTATGATTGAACTTGTGATGGCATAGTATGCATTTAAATTTAGTTTAGATAATGAGATAAAATGATAGATTTTAAGCTTTTGTGGTTGTCATTCGGAAATTTGTGATTCATATCATCCACAATATTATCAGAATCTTGTTGTTATTTTGAATCCCATAGGGCATCCATCTTCAGGATAGATTTCAGTGATAGACTGAAGGAGGAACTTACTAACTAGTCTAGATAAATACCTAATGCATAAAACAAAAACAAAAGGCCGACTAATTTAAAATTAAACCTAAGCCTACATATTAGATATATTAGAACTATTAGATTATCATTCTCAATTATGAGAAAGTATGGAAATTAAACAAATTCTTCTAGAGATATTATTTCTATAGAAGTGAAACAATAGATGTTAAGTATCATATTGTCAGTTGTATCATATAGTCATTGAAACATAATCAATAATTTCTATATAATATGTAAATAATAGAATCTATCTCTTCCTATTATTGTTGGAAGTTTAAAGTATACTATAGATCGAATAAAATGAAAATACATTACTGTAGTGTATGTTTGACTAAGTTAAACCACATAAAAATACATTCAAGTACTCTGAATAAAATATCTATATAATGGAAATGGAATTATTTCATTCACCTAAGGAAACATCGAATATATAAGTTATTCCTATGAATTAAATAAAAAAATTATTCTATGATTGTAATGTCATTGTAAAATTTCCCTAAATTTTGTTATTGATTGTACAAAATCTAGACCATGATAGGCTTACATTATTCACAAGTCGAAAGAGAATACTGGAAGTAGTAGTAAAAGAATAATGAGATGAAGCCTAGTTAATAATTGAATCAGGTGAAGAAATTTATTAATACATGAGTGTATATGGCTTTAACTAAATAAGGAAATATTAAAAAAATAATAAAAAATAAATGAAATGAAATTATATACATGAGAGACAGAGTTACAATGCCTCTTTATCCATCAGTATGAGCACAAAAATAGATGTATGTTAATAGAGGTTTCAGTGTGAAACCTCAAACTCATGAAAGAAAAATATAACTATGAGAATCGATTTGTATGTTATGAAAAAACCATAAGGGTTGACCCAAAAAAAATAAAGGAAACCATTCTTAATATTGTTGAGCCTTAATTGTTACCAGTTGTGTTCTCGAATTTCCATAAAATTAAAATTAAAATATATAGGAAGACAATTATCTGAATCTTAAATTGGAATAAACTAAACCACCAAACTATTATTGAAAACAAATATATATTACTAAAATAGACAAGAAAATGGATGATGGATATAAAACCATACCCTATTCGAATAAATCTAATACTAGAGACCAATTTGAATCATATAAGAGAAATAACAAGGTTGCAAGTGGACAAGCTATTATCAAGAATTTTTTAGGCTAGTCTACGGAGGAATTCGAAGGAACACGCTGGTGGCAAATATGCCCCAAGGTAATGGGTTTATTAGTGTACACCCTAATCTATTGGAAAAAATGTTCGTTGGAGAAATGCAATGAACAAAAGTGTTTGGTAACTACCATATCGAGGAAATGGAAAAAAACCGAGAAGGGTTCAGCCTACAACTCCTATTTTTGGAATCCAAATTACATCCTTCCAACTCGAGGGAATCCTGTGAACATAAACATTTATGTTAGAACCCTTGCAGGAAGGGAATGCGAATAAGAAGATTGACAAAGAATATATGGAAATATTCTAGTTACCTATGTGATAAAAATCTTCCCAAAAAGCCTCTAGTGATTAAAAACATCATATCTAAACTTTTACAAGGGTAATGGAGGCCATATGGCCAAGAATACGTATCTGAAAAAGAAGACACCTTGAAAAGTGACATCTTGAAAAGTAACAAATTGTTTCTCTATTAGAGAAAATAGAGTAAATGAGGCAGAGTGAAGATGAGGAGGATAGGATTTTTTTTTTTTGTTTAAAATCAATCATTTTGCACCATACTATCAAAAGGACAAATTTTCAACCGTCAATTTGAGTTTCCACCCAAGTGTCCATGGAGATAACGCCAGTCACAATTACATGGACATTTCAATAAAGTTCCAAGTGTATAGTGTCGAAAAAGAGCCACATTAAAGAAAAATTCTTATATCCCATATGGTTAAGCATTGAAATTATGTTACACGCTTTAAGGAAAACAATTATAGCTAAGAATTGAACATACTATGTGTTGATGACTATGGATAAATAATAGTATTTGCAGTTGGATGGGTAAATCATTATGTGATAACATTATTAAAGTACAGTGAAATTAGGTCGAACGTTTGACATCATTATAAGGTGTATGTTATGAAATCAACTGACAAAAATATAGAAAAGATAGATAAACACCTTCAAAATAAGCCTCTTCGAGTGGGAAACCTCCTTTAAATTACACAAATGAACAATTCTTGGATGATACAAATGAAAAAACCTCCTCTCTATATATAGAACTCCAAGGGGTCACAATATAACCAAAGCTAACCTAACAATAATAATATAAGGGCACAAAAATAACAATAGTGGGCTTCTATGGGGCACAATAATAACAATATGGGGACAATAGGGGCATGACAATAAAAATAAGGGATACAATGATAATACTAATGGGGGAATCACTAGTATTATATGGACCTAACATGCCCCTCTTCGTCAAAAAAGTGTTGTCGTCCACAGTTGAGTAGTTTAGGATGCTTCAGTATAAATTTTTCACCCTCCCATGTGGAATCCTCAATGGGTTCTTCAACTTGATGAGATACTCTGAAATTGATAGATTTCATAGTTGTCGAGTTCTTGTTTCTTTTACTACTTCAGGTTCCAATATGATTTTTCCTTCCTCATCAAGTTCTGGGAATATTGTTTGAACTGGGAGCTTTTCACCTATAACCTTCTTTAAGCATGACACATGGAAAATTGGGTGCACTCGGGAAGCTACAAGAAGCTCTAATTTATATTCCATAGTACCTATCTTTTGCGACACCTTGTACGGACCATAATACTTTGGTGATAATTTATTATCCTTCTTAGCTTGCTTGATTGAAATTTGTTTATATGGTTGTAGCCGTAGGAATACACAATCACCTACATCAAAAATTCTTCCGTTACGATGTTGATCTCCTTGTTGTTTCATTCTATTCTACACCAAGGTGAGGTTATCCTTTAAGAGTTGGAGAACTTGTTGTTGATGCTCGATATGATCTTCCACTACTTGAACCTTAGAATTTTCTCTTAAATATGATGTGATGGATGGTCAATGATATTGATAAAGTTCCATAAATAGGGTCATTTTTGTTGCAGTATGGAAGGAAGTGTTATACCACCATTCAACCAAAGGCAACCATTTGACACATTGTGTCTTTTTATCAGAAACAAAGGAACGAAGATATCCTTGCAAGGATTTTGTTTACTATCTCAGTTTGCCCATTAGATTGAGGATGATAAGATGAGGTATGAGCTAACTGAGTACCAAGACAAAAAAATAATCCTATCCAAAAAATTCGAGTGAAAAATGGGATCTCTGTCTCTTACAATAATCTTTGGGTTTCATTATGTCTTTTGAATTGTTTCCATAAATGCAGTAGAAACCATACTCGCATTAAATGGATAAGATAATGCAAAAAAGTTTGCATACTTGGTAAGTTTGTCAACTACCACCACGATAACACTCTTTCCTTTGGACTTGGGTAAACCTAGGATAAAATCCATTCAAACCTCCTCCCAATGTTGGCTTTGAATGCATAAAGTTTGTAATAGACGTGGGGTCTTAATTGTTTCAACTTTATTTTGTTGGAAAACCAAACATTCCGCCACAAACTTTTGAATATTCGATTTAAGGCCATCCAAAAAAATTCCTTCTTAACACTGTGGTAAGTTTTTAGAAATCTAGAATGCTTTCCTAAGGAAGAGTTCTGCAATTCCTTAAGAACATTTTATTTTAGTTGGGAATTCTTACATAGGTATAACCGAGCTTTGTACCATATCAAATCATTTTTCCAACTAAATGTATCAAATTTAATGGGACTGTTATGAAACCAGCTCAAGAAAAGATAGATCAACGCCTTAGAATTCAGCCTCTTCGAGGGGGCAACCTCCTTTACATTACATAAATGAACAATTCTTCGATGATTCAAATGACAAAACCTCCTTTCTATATATAGGAGTCTAAGGAGTCACAATATAATCCAGCTGACCTAACAATAATAATATAAAGCCACAAAATAACAATAGAGGGATTCTATGGGGCACAAAAATAACAACATGGGGGTAATAGGGGCACAACAATATAAATAAGGGGTATAACTACAATAGTAATGGGGTAATCACTAGTATTATAGGGACCCAACATGCCCCTCTCCTTCAAAAAAGTGTTGTCCTCAACGCTTGAGTAGTTCTGGATACTTCTGCATAAAATTCTCATCCTCCCATGTGGAATCTTCAGCGGATAAGTTCTTCCACTTGATAAGATACTCTGAAATTGATCGATTTCGTAGCTGTCGAGTTCTTGTTTCTGTGACTGCTTCCGGTTCCAATATAATTTTCCTTCCTCGTCAAGTTCTGGCAATATTGTTTGAATTGGGAGCTTGTCGCCTATAACCTTCTTTAAACATGAAACATGGAAAACTGGGTGCAATCGAGAAGCTGCAGGAAGCTCCAATTTGTATGCCATAGTACCAATCTTTTGCAACACCTTGTACGAACCATAATACTTTGGTGATAATTTATTATCCTTCTTAGCTTGCTTTAGGGACATTTGCTTATATGGTTGTAGCTGTAGGAATACCCAATCACCTACATCAAAACTTCTTTCACTGCGATGTTGATCTGCCTGTTGTTTCATTCTATTTTGTGCCAACACGAGGTTATCCTTTAAGAGTTGGAGGACTTGTTGTTGATGTTCGATGTGATGTTCCACTGCCTGAACCTTAGAATTTTCTCTTAAATATGATGTGATGGATGGTGGTTGATACCCATAAAGTGCCATAAATGGGGTCATTTTTGTTGCTGTATGGAAGGAAGTGTTATACCACCATTCAGCCAGAGGCAACCATTTGACCCATTGTGTCTGTTTATCAGATACAAAGCAACGAAGATATCCTTCCAAACATTTGTTTACTATCTCAGTTTGCCCATCAGATTGAGGATGATAAGATGAGCTATGAGCTAACTGAGTACCAAGACAAGAAAATAATTATGTCCAAAAATTTCCAGTGAAAATGGGATCTCTGTCACTTACAATAATCTTTGGGTTTCCATGTAGCTTTTGAATTGTTTCCATAAATGCAGTAGAAATTGTACTGGCTTTAAATGGATGTGATAATGCACAAAAGTGTGCATACTTGGTAAGTCTATCAACTACCACCATGATGACACTCTTTCCCTCAGACTTGGGTAAACTTGTGATAAAATCCATTGAAACCTCCTCCCAACGTTGGCTTGGAATGGATAAAGGTTGTAATAGACCTGGTGTCTTAATTGTTTCAACTTTATTTTGTTGGCAAACCAAACATTCCGCCACAAACTTTTGAATATCTGATTTAAGGCCATCCCAAAAAAATTCCTTCTTAACCCTGTGGTAAGTTTTTAAAAATCCTGAGTGCCCTCCTAAGGGAGAAGTGTGCAATTCCATAAGAATCTTTTGTTTTAGCTGGGAATTCTTACAGAGGTATAAGCGATCTTTGTACCATAACGAATCATTTTTCCAGCTAAATGTATCAGATGTACTGGAATCTTGTTGTAGCTTTCGAATAAGTGCCCACACTTCTTCATCATTCTTCCATTCCTCCCTTGCTTCGTTTATCCAATCTGGTTGGATAATAGAAATGGCACACAACAATGCTTCCACATCCTCATCCTTTCTTGAGAGTGCATCTGCCACCACATTTTGCTTCCTTTTTTGTAGATGATTTCAAAGTCATAACCCAACATCTTTGTGACCCACTTTTGTTGCTCTTCAGAGGATAATCTTTGTTCTAAAAAGTATTTAAGGCTATCATGATCCGTTTTTACCTTGAAGTGTCTTCCCATTAGGTAGGGTCGCCATTTCTTAAGTGCATGGAGTATTGCCAACATTTCCTTCTCATAAATAGCTTTTCTTAAAAACTTTCCCTTGATTGGATGACTTTCAAAAGCAATGGGTCTTTCATCTTGCATTAGAACAACACCAATTCCATTTCCTGAAGCATCACATTCCACAATAAAGGTTTTTGTGAAGTCTAGTGTAGCTAAGACCGGTGCTTGGCACATTGCCTCTTTAAGATGTTTCAAGGGCTTTGTTGCTTCTGGAGTCCATGAAAATGCATCTTTCTTCAATAATGTTGTTAGAGGTGCTGCTATTCTCCCATAATTCTTAACAAACTTGCGATAATACCCTGTCAACCCAAGAAATCCTCGCAGATGCTTTATGGATGTGGGGATTTTCCATTCCTTAATGGCTTTAATTTTGCTAGGGTCTACCTTAACTCCTTCATGAGATACAATATGACCCAAATATTCCACCTCCTGGACTCCAAAGAAACATTTGGATCTTTTTGCATATAATTGTTTCTCCTCCAATAGTTGTAGCACCTTGTCAACATGTTCAACATGATCCTTCCAAGACTTGCTGTAGATTAGTATATCATCAAAAAATACTAACACAAATTTTCTAAGGAATGGTTTGAAAATTGAATTCATCAAACCTTGAAATGTTGAAGGTGCATTGGTAAGGCCAAAAGGCATGACCAAAAATTCATAATGACCCTCATGAGTTCTAAATGTCGTTTTCGGAATGTCTTCAATCTTCATTCTGATTTGATGATATCCCAAACGAAGATCCAACTTGGTGAAGTAAATTGATCCATGCAATTCATCCAGTAATTCATCAATGACAGGAATGGAACTTATCTTTAATAGTGAGCTTGTTGAGCTCCCTATAATCTGGACACATGCGCCATGATCCATCCTTCTTGTGCACCAATACTACTGGAGCAGAGAAAGAACTTTGACTTGGTTGAATTATACCAGCCTCTAGCATTTCTGCAACCATACGTTCAATTTCACTTTTTTTGACATAGGGATATCTGTACGGCCTGATGTTTGGAGGAACACTTCCTGGAATCAGATGAATAGCATGATCATGATCACGCATAGGTGGGAGACCTTTGGGAGTCTCAAATACCTTGGAATGATTGTCCAGGACTTTTTGGAGATCTGGAGAAATAGATGATTCAAATGTGGAAACATCTAGCGAACATAATTGTGCAATTACACCTCTTTGCTCCTTTTTTAGAAGCTTTGTCATACCATTAGAGCTGATTATCTTTCCTGGTTTCCCTGCAATACCCCTTAATTCAACTTCCTTTCCTTCCGTAGAAAATTTGATGAAAAGTTCTTGAAAATTAAAAGCTATTGTACCCAAGGATTGTAGCCATTGGACTCCTAGTACAACATCAACACCTCCCATTGGAATGGAAAGCATTGGGCTAGTCAATACATAATCTCCCATGGATAGCTTGATATTATGGCACTTTCCAGAGAAATTTATTGTTCCTCCATTTGCAATCATCACTTGACACTCTGGTGCTGGATATAGGAAGCAATTCAATTCTTTTGCTACCCTACAATGAATAAAATTGTGGGTGCTTCCTGAATCAATCAACACTATTACCTTTTTCTTCTTGATTTGTCCTTCTATCTTGATGGTTTGAGGAGTGGTAATTCCCACCAATGCATTACAAGATATGGTCGGATTTATTTGTTCTTCATCTAGGCTTTGTTCCTGGAGTATATCTTCTTCTTTTGACCTTTCTTGCTCCTTTTCTTCTTCCTCTTCACAATCTATGTAGAATAATTTCTTCTCAGCACACTTATGACCTTTAGTGTATTTGCTATCACAATTGTAACAAAGCCCTTTTTCTTTTTTTTCTTCCAATTGTTGTGGTGTCAACCTTATAGGTTGTGGAAGACTAGGGGCAACAACACTTCCGTCTTTATAGTTGTGAGTGGTATGCTTCCTGGTTGCCATAATTTTGCTTTCCATTTTTCTTGCTAACCTGAATGCCTTCTCTAATGAATCAGGTTCCCAAAGGTGAACATCATGTTGGATATTATCCTTTAAAGACCCTATGAACACATCAATCCTATGCTCCTCTAGAATATCTTTTACCCTTATGTTCAATTTTTGGAACTCCTCAATGCGGTCCATTACTGAACCCTTTTGTTTGAGACTTATCAATTGGCTGAAAAAAGTGTTGCTTTTTGTATCTTCATAATGTGCTATCAATTCTTCCGTAAAAATTGCCCAAGTGATAATTTTTTTACGAGAGCAAAGCCATTGATACAATACAAATTGATTTGGTTCCAAATATACAGTTTTCATACGTACCTTTTGTGTGTTTTTCACATTATTGAGATCGAAGAACTGCTCCATCTGTAATATCCATGTGGCAGGATCCTTGCCATCAAACTTCCTCATATCGATTTTTGGAATATGGTGGGTCTTCGATCCAACATTAGAGTCTATGAAATCATGATTAACATTACTTTTGTTCACATCATGAGTTTCCTTTACAACCTTTTCACCATTAGTAAGTATTTCTTGTAGAAAATTTGTCAAATCTGTCTTCAAATCTGCCATGTCTCTCTTCAAATCTGTCTTCGAATCTGCCATGTCTCTCTTCAAATCTGTCTTCGAATCATCCATCTTAGCTTCCATGCCCTTTATCTTAGATTCCACGCCATTTATCTTAGATTCCACACCATTTATCTTATATTCCACGCCATTTATCTTAGCTTCTGATAGCTTTTATGAGCGTGACATTTGTTGCACTTGTTCTTGAAATTTTGATATATCATGTAGCATTTCTTCCTCTTCTTCATGAGTCATGCTAGAGCTTTCAAGTTCCTTACTAGGTGTTTTCATTTTCTTTCCTCGGGGCATCAATTACCGATAATAATGCTTTACTATGCCCTTTGAATTCCGTTAAACCAAGCTTACGCAAAAATTTAAAAAAAACCTACACACCTTTTTTCACTTTATAGGAGCCTGATATTGAATCTGATGTATCTCTGTAATTTCGGATCATCCAGTTCTGAAATTGTGATCTGTAGTAGTCTTCTGTGTCCTCTTTCCAATGCCACAAGTCTGACCCAAATTGGATTCTCCAAGGAAGAGTTATGTGAAATCTCCCACAGTGACTTGCTTCTACACTAGTTCGGTAGATCGAACTTGTATGACGTGCCACGAGTCATTGTTTCAACATTTGGATCTGAAACATGCACACAAGAAACTACAATCCGTCCTCTTTCTGTAACTTCTTACGAAATTTCAATCCGATCCCTAGAGAAACAGTTATGACGATTTTCCCCAAGTCAGCTGTTTTGAATGTAATTTAGGAGTCTGCAAAAAGACCAAATTCCTCAGATCATATCTTCGTAAATATCGCGCGAAAAGCTCTGAAATTCGGACCCAAGGTTCAGTGCGATTTCTTCTCAAATGACTTTTTTTTGCGACTTCTGAAACGTCAGAGAAAAAAGTTATAGCGAAAATTCCACGATGACCTATTTGGAGCAACGAAACCCTAGAATCCAAAGCTCTGATACCAAATGTTATGAAATCAGCTCAAGAAAAGATAGAAAAGATAGATCAATGCCTTAGAATTCAGCCTCTTCGAGGGGACAACCTCCTTTACATTACATAAATGAACAATTCTTTGATGATTCAAATGACAAAACCTCCTTTCTATATATAGGAGTCTAAGGAGACACAATATAATCCAGTCGACCTAACAATAATAATATAAAGCCACAAAAATAATAATAGAGGGATTCTATGGGGCACATAAATAACAACATGGGGGTAATAGGGGCACAAAAATATAAATCAGGGGTATAACTACAATAGTAATGGGGTAATCACTAGTATTATAGGGACCCAACAGGGACCTTGTTGTATCTTTTGAATGAGTGGCCACACTTCTTTGTCATTCTTGCATCCATCCGTTGCCTCATTTGTCCAGTCTAGTTGCATAATAGAAATGGCGCAAAGAAATGCTTCCATCCTCATCCTTTCTTGAGAGTGCATTTGCCACAACATTTTGCTTCCCTTTTTTGTAAATGATTTCAAAGTCATAGCCCAACATCTTTGTGACACATTTTTGCTGCTCTTCTGAATATACTATTTTTTATAAAAAAGTATTTAAGGCTATCATGATGTGTTTATACCTTGAAGTGTCTTCCAATTAGGTAGGATCACCATTTTCTTAAGTGCGTGTAATATTGCTAACATCTCCTTCTCATAAATTTCTTGTGTAAATACCTTCCTTTGATTGCACGACTTTAGAAACCAATGGGGCTTTCTTCTTGCTCTAAAATAGCACCAATTCCATTTTGTGAGGCATCACATTCCATAATAAAGGCTTTTTTGAAGTCTGGTGTAGCTAAGATTGGTGCTTGGCACATTGCGTCTTTGAGATGTTCAAAGGCCTTCGTTTCTTCTAGAGTCCATGAAAATGAATCTTTCTTCAATAATGTTGTTAGAGGTGCTGCAATTCTCCCATAATTCCTAAAAAACTTGTGATAATACCCTCTAAACCCGAGAAATCCTCGTACATACTTAATGGATGTCAGGATTTTCCATTCCTTAATGGTTTTAATTTTTCTAGGGTTTACCTTAACAACTTCATCAAATACAATATGACCCAGATATTCCACCTCTTGTACTCCAAAGGAACATTTGGAGCTTTTTTCATATAATTGTTTCTCCTCCAATAGTTTGAGCACCCGGTCAAGATGCTCAACATGATCCTTACAAGACTTGTTGTAGATTAGTATATCATCAAAAATTAATAACACAAATTTTCTAAGGAAATGTTTGAAAATGGAATTCATCAAACCTTGAAATGTAGAAGGTGCATTGGTAAGGCCAAAATGAATGACCAAAAATTCATAATGACCCTCATGAGTTCTAATTTTTTTTTTGGAATGTCTTCAATATTCATTATGGTTTGATGATATTCTGAATGAAGATCCAACTTGGTGAAGTAAATTGATCCATGCAATTCATCCAATAATTCATCAATGACAAGAATGGGAAATGTATCTTTAATAGTGAGCTTTTTGAGCTCCATATAATCTAGACACATGCGCCATGATCCATCCTTCTTGTGAACCAATACTACTGGAGTAGAGAAATAAATTTGACTAGGTTGAATTATACCAGCCTCTAGCATTTCTGCAACCATACGTTCAATTTCACTCTTTTGGGCATAGGGATATATGTAAGGCCAGATGTTTAGAAGAACACTTTCTGGAATCAAATGAATAGCATGATCACGATCATGAATAGGTGGGATGCCTTTGGGAGCCTCAAACACCTTGGAATGATTGTCTAAGAAATTTTGGAGATCTGGAGAAATAAATGATTTCGATGTGGGAACCTCTAGTGAACATAATATTGAATTATGCCTTGTTGTTCTTTCTTTAGAAGATTCTTACGAAATTTCAATCTGACACTAACAGAGAAAGTTATGACAATTCTCCCAAGCTCACCTCTTTAGAATGTAATTTAGGAGACTACAAAAACTCTAACTTCCTCAAATTATATCTCCGAAAATATAATGAGACAAGATCTAAAATTCGGACCTGAGCTTCACAAAGATCTTGGCTCAAATGGGTTTTAATTTCATACTCTAAACCTTCATAGAAACAGATTTTATAGTGAAATTGCCACGATGACGTATTTGAGATGAAATTTTAAAGCTTGCAAAAACCCTAACTTCCTCATATCATAGCTCCAAAAATATAGCAAGAAAAGATCTGAAATTTGGACCTGAGGTTCTGAGCCATTTCTTCTCAAATGGTTTTTTTTAGCTTCTGAAACTTCGTAGCAAAACCGTTATAGAGAAAATTCCACGATGACCTATTTAGAGTAATGAAACCCTAGAATCCAAAGATCTCATACCAAATGTTATGAAACCAGCTCACAAATAGATAGAAAAGATAGATAAACGCCTTCAAAATAAGCCTCTTCGAGGGGGAAACCTCCTTTAAATTACACAAATGAACAATTCTTGGATGGTACGAATGAAAAACCCTCCTTTCTATATATAGGACTCTAAGGGGTCATAATATAACCAAAGCTAACCTCACAATAATAATATAAGGGCACAAAAATAACAATAGTGGGCTTCTATGGGGCACAATAGGAGCACAACAATAACAATAAGGGATACAATGACAATAGTAATGGGGGAATCACTAGTATTATAAGGACCTGACATGTCCCTCTCCTTAAAAAAAGTGTTCTCCTCAACGCTTGAATAGTTTTGGATGCCTCACAGATATCCATATGCCCAAAAGAGTGAAATTGAACGTATGGTTGTAGAAATGATAGAGGTTGGTATAATTCAACCTAGTCAAAGTTCTTTCTCTACTCTAGTAGTATTGGTTCATAAGAAGGAAGGATCATGGCACATGTGTCCACATTATAGGGAGCTCAACAAGCTCACTATTAAAGATAAATTTCCCATTCCTGTCAATGATGAATTATAAGATGAATTGCATGGGTCAATTTACTTCACCAAGTTGGATCCTCGTTTAGGATATCATCAAACCATAATGAAGACTAAAGTCATTCCAAAAATAACATTTAGAACTCATGAGGGTCATTATGAGTTTTTGGTCATGCCTTTGTGCCTTACCAATGCACCTTCTACATTTCAAGGTTTGATGAATTACATTTTCAAACCTTTCCTTGGAAAATTTGTGTTAGTAATTTTTTTATGATATACTAATCTACAACAAGTCTTGTAAGGATCATGTTCGACATGTTGACAGGGTGCTCAAACTATTGGAGGAACAATTATATGCAAAAAGATCTAAATGTTTCTTTGGAGTACAAGAGGTGGAAGATTTGGGTCATATTGTATCTCATGAAGGTGTTAAGGTAGACCCTAGAAAAATTAAAACCATTAAGGAATGGAAAATCCCCACATCCATAAAGAATATATGAGGATTTCTCGGGTTGACAGGGTATTATCGCAAGTTTGTTAAGAATTATGGGAGAATATTAGCACCTCTAATAATATTATTGAAGAAAGATGCATTTTCATGGAATCCAAAAGCAATAAAGGCCTTTGAACACCTTAAAGAGGCAATGTGTCAAGCACCGGTCTTAGCTACACCAGACTTCACAAAAACCTTTATTGTGGAATGTGATGCCTCAGGAAATGGAATTGGTGTTTTTTTAATGCAAGAAGAAAGACCCATTGCTCTGAAAAGTTGTCCAATCAAAGGAAAGTATTGACACAAAGCTATTTATGAGAAGGAAATGTTGGCAATATTACATGCACTTAAGAAATGATGACCAAGAATTAAGATGGATCTAAGATGACAGGGTTTAATTTTTAATCATTAAACTCTTTTAATTTCTAACCTTATATATATATATATATATATATATATATATATATATATATATATATATATATATATATATTACACTATTAGGTACCTATAATACTAGTGATTCCCTCATTACTATTGTCATTGTATCCCTTATTGTTTGAGATTTATCAATTGGCTAAAAAAATTGGCAATATTACTCGAGTAGTTTTGGATACCTTACACATATATCCCATGCCTCTAGCCACCTTTTCCATAACAACAGCCACCTCCTCAATGCTAATTCTGTACTCAATGGAATGTTTGCCCTCCCCACAATTATAGGAAAAGGAATAAGGGGAAAGGTAAACAAAATACACCACCATATTAAAACTAAGGAGAACAAGGTTGTCTATCTAGCGCCACTAATGGTAAATAGTCTAGCACCACAACGCAACAATGGGTAAAACATCCTTAGCAAAACAAGGCCCTTTGAACCAATAAAACTTGCACTTATTTTTGGACTTATAGGAATCATACTTATGACTATCCCTTTCTCCCTCATCTGTGTAAAGCATGGGAAGATTAAGAATTTTCCTCTCAAGGAATGCAAACTTTATCTCTATCAGCATGTCCTTCCACATAGTCGACAATGCTCACCAATCCATTCCCTTACCAATGATACGTGACCTCCCAAACTAGCTAAAATCCTCCACCTCTTGCTTCTCAATAGTTAGGGAATGGATCTTATAAAATTCCCATTTTTAATTCCAAAGAGGTTAACCTCCAAAGTCTGTTGCACCAATATGAAAAACATCTTGAAACGTGAGTGACCGATCCATAACCTAACATTTCCATAGATCCTATTTCTTCACCAAGGATTACCTTATAGATCTGTCAACCTAAGCTAGAGGTTCAATTAAAGATCGCCAAAGGCCTCTTACACTGAAATGCTACTAATTCTTGAGTCACCCATACTTACAATATAGTAGATGACCTAGCACAATCTCCTACTCCTATGTCAGTGCTAGAAGTAATTTTTTTGAATGTTGGTGATTTTCAAGGGGGTTTTGGAAAGTGTTGATGCATCATCAAGTTTTTTTTTAGGAATATTCTTGACACTTTAATTTTTTTTGTGTCCTCGGTATGTACTTTTTTCTTTAAATATTGGTAATTTAACAATTTTCAATGTTGTCTTATCCCTCTTACTTTTTTTTTGTCGAGGGATGTTTTCCTTTTAAGGGCTTTTTAGGGTTGATTTGTTTTTCTTTGAAATGTTTTTTTCAAATGAAACTTTCAATTTTTTCCTAAAGTTAAAGGAAGACAATAAAATTAATATTTTGAAGTTATAGTTTTTTTAGATATTTATATTTCATTAAATAATATTTCAATAAAAATAAAATAATGGTCGCTAAAAAATAAATTTTAACATTAGAAAAAAATAATACACATTTTGCATACATATATCATTAAAAAAATATGTATTTCAAGACCCTTTCACTAAAAATAACTTGCTAAATAAATAATTTTTATGAGAAGAATTGAATAAAAATTGTTGGAAAAATAGCAAATTTTATGAAATGTCTATGAATTTTATGTCCAAAGATGATGACATTTGATTTTTTTTCCAAAAATACTAATTCATACAAATTTTTAAGTAAAAACAATTGTTGGAAAATAAACAAAAAATAATTACAAAATTAAAATTAAAAGACATTTAAAAAAAAAATTGGGAAAAAAAAAATAGCAAACGAGAAAATAAATAATTAAAAAATATAAACATGTTAAAATAAAATTTTATTTACAAAAATAACCAAAAAAAAAAAAAAAACAATTACAAAAAAATGAGAGAAAACAATAAAACAAAGAATGTTAAAAATGAAAACATTCGTAAACATTGGGCAATATTGTAGCAACCACCGGACACACTAAAGGGAGAAGGAACTTATACTCTTAAAAATCACTTCTATACTAGAGAATTAAGACCTTGATTGCCAACGTAATTGTAGCGGCACTAGGGAATTCCTTTTCGCCTCATGGAGACCTAGCTTTGCTCCTACAAGAAATGCAGTAGCTAAGTTTCGATACGAATCAAGTGAATGGGCGACTTGCAAGAATTGAAACTCACAAACCATGTATTTCCCCACCAGCCTAGCAAGGATCCACTACAAATGATCCAACCGTTGTTGAGTTGTCTAATGATTAGGGGTTTCTACTTATAGTTAGAAGCCCTCGGGTATTGTCAAGATAGTGATACAAGGCTTGATGAGATCTCAACTTTTTTAGCTTTTCTAGACTTGATTAGTGTCACGCCACGAGGTAACTCCTCAAATCAAATGATATTATTCATTCAGGTTATTCATTTTTATATACAAGAGGGAGTGACTATTCAATTCATCTCTCGATGACTTTCCATTTATTGTATTATTTATTTACACTAATTATAGTTGTTCACTCAATCCCTATAATTAGATGCCAACATTCCCCCCCTTAATCTAAAGGGATGTTGGTCAGTCCTTACATCGTTCTAAGTATTTCAAGATTTTCTCTTCCAAGTGCTTTGGTGATGATTTCTGCAATCTGTTCATTAGTGTAACAATGGCAGAGATGGATTCTTTTGGCCTCAATATGATGTAGAATTAAATGATATTTTGCATTGATTTGCTTCATTCGATCATGGAACTTTGGGTTTTTGGCCAGCTTTATTGCTGAGGTATTGTCAATCATGAGTGGAATCGATTATACTTGTTTTACCTGTAAATCATCAATAATTTTTCTAGGCCACACAATTTCTTTTGTTGCCTCAACTGCTACCATATATTCTTCCTCTGTTTTGGAATCTACTAGAATTGATTGCTTATGTGATCTCCAGAAGACAGCTCCTGATCCAAGACTCATAGCGTAACCTAAATTAGATGCCCTACTTTCTTTGTCTCCATAAAATTATAAATGAGAGTATCTAATCAAGCTAAAGTCTCCCACATGTGTATAATTGATTCCAAAGTCTCCAGTTCTCTTCAAGTACTTTAGAACTCTTTTTGCAGTAGACCAATGTCCCTCACAAGGCTTTTGCATAAACCTGGAGAGGATTCCAACAACAAATGAAATGTCTGGTCTGGTAGTAGTTAGGTAATTGAGACTTCCTACAAGTTGTATACACTTTGTTGCATCCTCAAATTATTTTCCTTCAATGGATGTGAGCTTTAAGTTTTGTTCCATTGGAGTAATTAGAGGATTGCATTCAGTCATGCCAAACATATTCAATAGATCTCCAATGTACTTTTTTTTAGAAAGAAATATGGACTTCGGATGTTGAGTTACCGCAATACCAAGATAGTAATGAACATAGCCCAAATTAGTCATTTCAAAACCTTTCCTCAATTCCTTTTTTATGGATGCAATGTAGCTCTCAATGTTCCTTGTCATCAAAATATCATCTACATATACCACAAGATATACAAATGTTTTTCCAACCTTCTTGACAAACAAAGTTGCATCGTTGAGATCATAATGTTTGAAATTGAGTTTTAGAAGATGCTTAGTTAGTTTTTCATACCAGGCTTGTGGTGCTTGTTTGAGGCCATACAAGGATTTCACAAGTTTTCATACTTTATGTTCATGTCCTTTCATAGTAAATCATTTAGGCTAGGACATAAAAACATCCTCTTGTAGATCTCCATTCAAGAAAGTAGTTTTTACATCCATTTGATGGACTTTCCAACCATTCTGAGTTGCTAGGGCAAAGAGTGTCCGGATGGTAGCCCATTTTGCTGTGGGGGAAAAAGTCTCCTCATAACTGACCCCTTCCTTCTGTGTAAAACCTTTTGCCACAAGCCTAGATTTGTGCTTGTCATGTGAGCCATCAACTTTATACTTGTTCTTGTAGACCCACTTGAAGCCAATAGGTTTGGTTCCTAATGGAGGATCAAACAGCTTCTAAGTGCCATTCTTTATTAAGGCATCATACTCTTTTTGCATTGCTTCTTTCCATTCATCATGAGAAGCAACTTTTTTGAAGGAAGTTGGTTCAAAAAATGTAGAGAAATTTAATTCACAACATAAGAAACATCCATATGAACAGGTGAATCAGAGTCATTTACATCACCTCCATTTTGCCGGTTTGAATTTCTAGATCTCGTATTTCCAACTTCATCAAGATGAACATTTCCAAGTGTCTTTGTCAACCACTTTAGGGGACCTTTCTCAGATGGTCCAGGCTGCTCTGTTGATTGAGTTGGGATTGAATCAAGATTGAGTCTCCCAATTCTGTCAATCACATCACTCAAAGTATCATCCATTGTTGGTGTTTCAAGTGGGGGAGAGATTGCTTCAGAAGAAGATTACACGGGTTGATTTAGTATAGGAATCCCCCCTTCAAGATGTGGAATATGATTATCAAATTCTTGAAATGATTTTGCATCTAGAAATCTATCCAAGTGATCAGGTTGCCGCTCAACAACATTATCAGTTTTGGATGATTCAAGAAAGATTACATCTCTAGATACAACAAAATTTTTATTGACTTAATCATAGAGACGGTATGCTTTGGAGGTAATTGAATACCCTAGGAAGATACACTCAGGACTTCTTGGACCAAGTTTTTTCTATGTACCTTTGGTATCAGGGCATAACATGTGGAACCAAAGGCGCTGATATGCTTTACCGAAGAAATTTGCCCATACCACATTTCATAAGGAGTCTTGTTTCTAATAGCATTAGATGGACATCGATTCTTTACATATACAGCACATAGAACCACATCAGCCCAAAACATAAATTTTACATTTTTGAAAAACATCATGGAGCGCACCATATTTAAGATTGTCCTATTCATTCTTTCAACTACTCCATTATGTTGGGGATTATAAGGCACAATTGTTTGATGTTTGATCCCATGTTGGTGAAGATTTTTTTCAAATTCCTTTGAAGTGTATTCTTTCCATTATCAATGCAAATAGAGCCAACATGAAATTCTACATCATTTTCAATCCATGTATGAATGTTCTTGAATGTTTGAAAAGCATCAGATTTGTTCTTCAATAAATCAACCCAACACATTCTAGTGTAGTCATCAATAAATGCATCATATATTTATTTCCATTTGCAGAAGGAACATGCATTGGACGACATAAATCTGAATGAATGAGTTCAATTTTTCTATGTGCTCGGGAATGTGAATCATGAAAAGACTGTTTGATATGCTTTCCTAGAATGCAAGCATCACATTTCTTAAGTTTCCTAGGAATTGTAGGCAAGCCCATAACACCATTTTTCTTCAATAAGTGGAGGCTATCATAATTCAAGTGTCCAAATCTAGCATGCCATAATAAACTTGATGGAAATGTACCTTCTTCATCATGAGAATTGTATGAGAAATTTTACGCACGAGTAGAGGTACCCTGTAGCTTGAGAAGACTTTCTTCTTCTATCCCTGTCATGACAAGTGAGAGCTCTGATGCTTTTCTCACCTCAATCTTGAAATCAAACATATGAATGGAGTGTCCTTACTGGTGGATGTGGACCAAGGACAACAATTTTCTCCTTAGCTGTGGGAGATATAGAACATGATGCAGAAGAAAGTTTGAAAGACTAGGCAATTTATGCCTGATTGTGCGAAGCCCTGATGGATTGAGTTTTGAGTTTTCTGTAAAGTATACTGATCCATCAACATTGTTAGTAAATTCTTGAAAAAAATCTCTTCTAAAAGTCATCTGGCAAGTTTCTCCTGAATCAAGAAACCAATCATTTTTCCAAGAAGCAAGTGAAGCATTAAATAAGTCTTCTTTTACTCCAATATTACAATGTGCCACAACATAGTGAGCGGATTCAGGTTCTTTACCTTTCTCTTTTTCATTAGTTTTACCTTTTGGTTGTATTCTTTCCTACTCAATTCTGTCCCAAGGAAACTTGCATGTGGATGCATCATGTGATCCATCTCTTTTGCAGCGTATGTAGTGCAAATATGACTTTTCTCCTTGAGAGTGTTTGGCCCCTTACCTCTGAAATTTCTTCCTCTTCCTCTTCAACCACCTTTTCCTCTAGAAGAATCTTGAGCAAGATTCTTTTCTCTACGAGCAAGGCACACATCCTCTTCAAAAGACTCAAGAGATGTCTTCTTGCCAAAAGATTTCTCTCTTTCAACAATTTTTTTCACAAGTGAGTCAATGGTAATATCTTTGAGGTTTCCATTTTCTTGCAATGAGTCAAGATAATTTGAGTAAGTGGGATAAAGTGCCTTGCGAAAAGCTATTAGAGGAATATGCAGTTCAACATTAGTGACTTTAATATCATGCATTATATATTTTACTTATGATTCAAGAGCAAGAGGATCATTATCTTGTAATTCAAGGGTGAAGAGTTTAATCATGAGTTAAACAACTTCAAGTGTAGAGTGTGAGTCATAGAGTTCCTTCAGTTTTTGTAAGGCTTCGAAAGCATTTGAAAATGGAAAAAAATGGTGAATCGCCTCTTCATTTACTGATGTTGCAATCAATGCATAAGCCTTGTTGTTCTTATTTTCCTGAATGGTGAATTCCTTGTCTGAATTAGGTTGTTCTGGCTCTTTGTCTCTGTTTTTAGCACACACACCTTTCCACGGCTCATTAAAAATGAGAGTGTGTTTGATTTTTCGTGACCATTCTGGATAGTTCTCCTTCCTGGTGAGAATCACTCCCACAATAGATATCAATGAATGCATTATAAAGTCTATGTATTGTAAAAATACTTCTAGTGGCAAAAATGTAGTTCTGGTGGTTGGAATGCAAAAAAAATGTAATCTGATAAAATGCATTCAACAAATAGCATATGATGTCATACTAAATTCAACACTCCATTTCATATACTATTCAATGAACAAAAATAAACCCTTTGTATTCCTTGACCAGCATAGACTGCACATAACTCAATGTGGTGCACACATAGTCTAGGGATGAATTCACAATTTAATAAATGATGTAGTTGATTCGACCTTTAGTCTTCCACCATTCATGGCATTCAACACATGAACAGCTATGCTCAGCACATGCTAGGACTATCACACCAGCTATTCATAGGATTAGTTCACAAGTGAACTTCACCATAGGCGTATACAAGCTCACAGGGATTTTAACCATAATTTAAACAACCAATGAATTTGGCAAAAAAACACACAGATTCAACACTAAAATAGACCTCTGATCTTCAAAAGAGAATTCTCATCTATGGAGACATTCTCAGGCAACCTACAATGCATTCATTAATGACCGCTACTCCAAATACGCCAACAGTTGCCTCGAGCCTCATTTCTTCCACGAGGTCAGCTTCTTCTAGGCTAGACACAAATCGTTGACATACTTGCAGGTTGGGTCGGGCATCTCTAGGGATGCACTGGTTGCATCACGGAAGGAACATATATTTATTTCCATTTGCAGAAGGAACATGCATTGGACCACATAAATCTGAATGAATGAGTTCAATTTTTCTATGTGCTCTGGAATGTGAATCATGAAAAGACTGTTTGATATGCTTTCCTAGAATGCAAGCATCACATTTCTTAAGTTTCCTAGGAATTGTAGGCAAGCCAATAACACCATTTTTCTTCAATAAGTGGAGGCTATCATAATTCAAGTGTCCAAATCTAGCATGCCATAATAAACTTGATGGAAATGTACCTTCTTCATCATGAGAATTGTATGAGAAATTTTGCGCACGAGTAGAGGTACCCTGTAGCTTGAGAAGACTTTCTTCTTCTATCCCTGTCATGACAAGTGAGAGCTCTGATGCTTTTCTCACCTCAAGCTTGAAATCAAACATATGAATGGAGTGTCCTTGCTGGTGGATGTGGACCAAGGACAACAATTTTCTCCTTAGCTGTGGGAGATATAGAACATGATGAAGAAGAAAGTTTGGAAGACTAGGCAATTTATGCCTGATTGTGCGAAGCCCTGATGGATTGAGTTTTGAGTTTTCTGTAAAGTATACTGATCCATCAACATTGTCAGTAAATTCTTGAAAAAAATCTCTTCTAAAAGTCATGTGGCAAGTTTCTCCTGAATCAAGAAACCAATCATTTTTCCAAGAAGCAAGTGAAGCATTAAATAAGTCTTCTTTTACTCCAATATTACAATGTGCCACAACATAGTGAGCGGATTCAGGTTCTTTACCTTTCTCTTTTTCATTAGTTTTACCTTTTGGTTGGATTCTTTCCTACTCAATTCTGTCCCAAGGAAACTTGCATGTGGATGCATCATGTGATCCATCTCTTTTGCAGCGTATGTAGTGCAAATATGACTTTTCTCCTTGAGAGTGTTTGGCCCCTTACCTCTGAAATTTCTTCCTCTTCCTCTTCAACCACCTTTTCCTCTGGAAGAATCTTGAGCAAGATTCTTTTCTCTACGAGCAAGGCACACATCCTCTTCAGAAGACTCAAGAGATGTCTTCTTGCCAAAAGATTTCTCTCTTTCAACAATTTTTTTCACAAGTGAGTCAATGGTAATATCTTTGAGGTTTCCATTTTCTTGCAATGAGTCAAGATAATTTGAGTAAGTGGGATAAAGTGCCTTGAGAAAAGCTATTAGAGGAATATGCAGTTCAACATTAGTGACTTTAATATCATGCATTATATATTTTACTTATGATTCAAGAGCAAGAGGATCATTATCTTGTAATTCAAGGGTGAAGAGTTTAATCATGAGTTAAACAACTTCAAGTGTAGAGTGTGAGTCATAGAGTTCCTTCAGTTTTTGTAAGGCTTCGAAAGCATTTGAAAATGGAAAAAAATGGTGAATCGCCTCTTCATTTACTGATGTTGCAATCAATGCATAAGCCTTGTTGTTCTTATTTTCCTGAATGGTGAATTCCTTGTCTGAATTAGGTTGTTCTGGCTCTTTGTCTCTGTTTTTAGCACACACACCTTTCCACAGCTCATTAAAAATGAGAGTGTGTTTGATTTTTCGTGACCATTCTGGATAGTTCTCCTTCCTGGTGAGAATCACTCCCACAATAGATATCAATGAATGCATTGTAAAGTCTATGTATTGTAAAAATACTTCTAGTAGCAAAAATGTAGTTCTCGTGGTTGGAATGCAAAAAAAATGTAATCTGATAAAATGCATTCAACAAATAGCATATGATGTCATACTAAATTCAACACTCCATTTCATAGACTATTCAATGCACAAAAATAAACCCTTTGTATTCCTTGACCAGCATAGACTGCACATAACTCAATGTGGTGCACATATAGTCTAGGGATGAATTCACAATTTAATACATGATGCAGTTGATTCCACCTTTAGTCTTCCACCATTCATGGCATTCAACACATGAACAACTATGCTCAGCACATGCTAGGACTATCACACCAGCTATTCATAGGATTAGTTCACAAGTGAGCTTCACCATAGGCGTATACAAGCTCATAGGGATTTTAACCATAATTTAAACAACCAATGAATTTGGCAAAAAAACACACAGATTCAACACTAAAATAGACCTCTGATCTTCAAAAGAGAATTCTCATCTATGGAGACATTCTTAGGCAGCCTACAATGCATTCATTAATGACCGCTACTCCAAATACGCCAACAGTTGCCTCGAGCCTCATTTCTTCCACGAGGTCAGCTTCTTCTAGGCTAGACACAAATCGTTGACATACTTGCAGGTTGGGTCGGGCATCTCTAGGGATGCACTGGTTGCATCACGGACATCAATCGCAAAGTCACGTGCCTTGGAGAAATGATCCACGCTCCATCAACTGATGGAAGAGATAATGGAAGTGATGCAGTACCAGAATTACTAGCTCAACGCTTCAACTCCTTTCGTTCCTTTCACTCTCAGTGAATATTATGAGCCCATGCTTAAAAAAGCCTCATTTCCTTCACAAATTATTATTGTCGACATTGTTCAATCCAGTGTGGAGGCAGAACAACATGCACAGTTCACACGGAATAATGCAGAGTCTGAGCAAAAAAAATGTAGAGGGACAAAATTTCTGAAAAATTGGCAGAAAGGAGTTACAATGGTAGAAAACCAAAAATAGAGGTTGGTTCTGATACCATGTTAGGCCAGGAGGTAACTCCTCAAATCAAACCATATTATTCATTCAAGTTATTCATTATTACATATAAGAGGGAGTGACTATTCAGTTCATCTTCTGATGACTCTCCATTTTCTCTATTATTTATTTACACTAATTACAGTTGTTCACCCAATCCCTATGATTAGGTGTCAACAATCAGGATATAAAAACTTTGGTCGAGATATGACTCCACCATATGGTCAACAGACATGGCTTCCCATTGGACAGGTTGAGACCATCTCAATGTTTTATGAACTTTTCATGTACAATCCACCTTTTTGAAAGAAATAGAAGGAACCAAAGCGAGCTTGCAAAGAAAAAAAATAGTAAAAAATAAAAAATAAAAAAAATAAAACTATAATTAAAAACTAAAAAAAATTACAATTACAAATCAAAAACAAAAAAAGAAAAACACTTTAGAAGTAAATTAAAATTTCAAAATATATATTAAAAAATAAAGAAATAGATAAAAATAAATAAAATTAGAAACAAAATACTAAAAAAACATTTAAAATGTGTAAATATAATAAAAAAATGGACATTTAAAATTATATATATATATATATATATATATATATATATATATATATATATATATATATATATATATACATTTGTTTATTTTTTAATTAATTCTAATATTTTTTTATATATCATATGATTTATGTTTGTTACTATTTTATTAAATTATCTATTCGTAGTGGAATATATATATTTTTTAATATCTTTATTTTATTTTATTTTTAATTTGATCTTCTTTCCTTTTATGTCTAGTTTTTTTCCTATACAATTTTTTTCCCTGTTCTCGCATATTTGATGTAATTTTTTGTTTTCTATTTTTATTATCTTTTTTTTGTTATTATTATTATATTTTGGTAATTTTTAAAACTTGCAACTCTTTTTAATATTTTTTTTTGTTTCTTTTAATTTTTGTTCTCTTTTGTTTCTTCATTTTTATTTATTTATCAAACTTTTTCATTTTTTTAACCATGTTTTGTTAGACTCACAAATGTACCCCACTATGGGATAATTTATTAACTCATTTTTAGTGTCCTAATTTGTTAACTGATTTTTAGTTTTTTGCTACGATGGATCAAGTTTTTCCGCACTATCTCAATTCATGGTTGATTTTAAATTTTCATTGTACGTTTAGCATTTAAAAAATAAATTATTCTTAGTATAATGACGCTTTGATTTACATATTCATATTTTAGGATACTTTTAGCCATGACATTTGACTTTAGTTCAATGGTTGAAAATTTTCAATATTTTAAGGTTTTTTTGAATCAAGATATTTTATCTTTAAAAGCATGGTTGAAAAATGTCATAATTTAAGGCTTTTCAGAGATGTGATGTTTTATCTTTAGTATCATGCCTACAAATTATAGGAATTTTAATGTTTTTGAGTGTTATGATATTTTATCTTAAACGTGATTGTGCAAAAAAATGGTTTTCACTACCATTTTTAAAAAATATTGAAAATTTTCCCAAGAAAAAAAAAAAAAAAAACCTTGTTGCAACATCAACATTTTTTGTTTTCAGACTATTTTTTTCATGTTTTTTGGGATTTTTTTTCTAGAGTTCCCATTTTGAGGTGACAACTCTCATTAAGCTGGTAACTTTGTTTTATGCATCCCCTGCTTCATTAAGATCATGTACATATCGTAAATTGGGACTCTTCTATGACAAGTATGTCTCAGCTCCTTCACCTTCAGTTAATTTGTATGTTACAACGATGTTATCTCTCTCGCCTTGTATGAAGTCTCTTTAGTGTCTCGTGAAAGTGAAACTACAATATGTTTCATTCATTAGGGGGAAATATGTTATCACGTAAAAAGTGATCATCACCTAGTCATGTTCCACTAGGATGATTGAAATACAACATGTAGTATGGGTTTTACACATAAAACCCACTTTTACCTTAGGAAATAATTCAGGAAACCACTATTCATAAAAAAGAAATTGTTGACCCACTTGAAAATAGTCCAAAAATTTATTTAATTAATTTCATTTTATTTTCATAATCATCCATTTAGTGAAAATAATTGAAAATATTTTCACTCATCCATACACATAATTTAATAAATCATTATTTATTTATTATTGATTAATTATTTAACTTTTCTCTCTTGAAATAATTATTAAATCATCATATACTGATTATATCTACTATTTTTTTACCATATCAGCCAAGAATAATTAAGTAAATGATTATTTATTTTTCATTCTAACCAGTACACCTTTTTCTATGAAATAATTATTTAATTATTATTTAATAAATATTTCTAAATCACTTTGACAAACTCTTTTGAAAGTAATTAACAAATCATTTTTTTTTGTTAGTTACTTTAATCACTTCTCTTAATTACCTCAAAAAATCATTATTTTATGAGTTAGTTCACTAAATAAAAATTTATGACCATTTCCATAGTCATTTCCCCTCTCAAATATAATAAAATACTCCTAACGGTTAGAACTTGATTTGGTCTAATAATATTTTATTATTTTACTAAATCAATATCTATCCTAACATTTTATTATAAATAGAGAGGTTTTTCCTCACTCTACAAACATGACCATTTCGTCATCATCATTATCATCCTAAACCATTCGAGCTCCCACTTTGAGTTCACTCATCCACGCTTCATTTTGTTCATTTCATCTAGCGAGAGAGGGAGATCAACTATTGAAGAATAGGGATTGAAATAACCCATCCCATAAAGGCAAATTCTATAGACCTATCTGTACATTATTTTCGAACAATTGTATTGCTTTAATAAAAACTAGTTTTCTTACATTGGGTTTCTTATGTGTATTGTTGTCATATATTTTCCAGAACTTTCATATTATATTTTGCAGGGTTTCTAATAGTATTTTTTTCACATTTCAAGAGTGTTTACATGTTTTACTTTTATTTTTATTGTTGTTAAATGAAATGTCATGAACTAAATAAGAAGAGGAATTTTGGTATGCTTACTCAAAAATATTCTCCTGACATAGATAACTGTTAGAAAATTATATATTACGGAGCAATGGAACACATAAAATATTGCAGAAATATAAAGACATAAAACGCACAAAACAAGAGAGACACAAATATACGTGGTTCACCCAGTTTGGGCTACATCCACCCCGAACAACCAGTCCTTCCTTTCTATTATCCAGAAAAATGAAGAGACACAACCTACAACAAATCTGCTGTAATATCCTTTGTTTTCTCTCACAGTCTAACCTCTCTATTTCCCGCTCATGGAATACACATCTATGACACAGCCTCAAATACAATACCCTCATACAAAGAGAGGGGTTGCCTTCTAGGGCAAAAAGCCCTAAACTAAACATAAGTTTTACCGTCAGATCATCCGCCTAATGAACGGCCCAGATTGACTAGAAATTACTATACTTTTACAAGGCAATTTTAAAGTTGTTTTTAGCTTCGGGGGCGCTGCCTTTGAAACCCCCCGCCAGGGGGGGGCTCCCAAAGGTCGCAGCTGGCCCCCCCTTGGACCCCCCTGCAGCGAATATTTTACGGGCGGCGTTGCCGCCCCCATTTCGAACTGGGGTCCTATGTGGCGATACCTTTGAATATAGAAGATAATCAGGCTCCACACCCAACAATAAGAAGGAAGCCAAACTTGTAAGAAATTGAAAGAAGGGAAGTGGAAAGTTGAAAGGTAAGCTTCCATTTAAATGTTTTGAAGGTAGAAGAATAGGACACTATGATTGTAAATTCCCTTATGCAAAAGTAAATTATAGTGATGAATAGGTAATATTCAAAGATAATAATCACAAAGGAAGATGAAATGTCAAGAAGGGAAGTTCGTACTCCAAAGTCGACAATGATTGGGAAAGCAATGATAACATGTCTCATGATTGATCTATTTTACAAATTTGAAGGTTTATAGAAAAATTTTCAACTTTTTATGTCTTTGAGGAAATGGATCAGTTTGTAAAAGTACATAAATTAGTTGTTTTTTAACTCATTTTGCAACATAAAAATAGAGACAAATATACCATACACAACAATACAAGACAACAAAATGATAACGAAGTTCACCCCTTCTGGGCTACATCTCCTAGTCGAGCTTCCAATGTAGGGCCTATTTCATTAAGCGTTAAAATTTATAATTTCATGGATTTACAATTTTTAAGATATAGAAATAATGTCTCCAATGGCTCCAGAACACCCAAAAACTCCAAGCTAGGCTCTTGCTGGGCTCGATTTTGACAAAAACTAGGAAACTTTGCTCTAGAGAATTTTTGTTGCTAACTTCTATACACATTGAATGCTATATCTAACGGTGCTACAAATTTTGCAGTTCAGGGGGTCATTGAGCACCAATTTCTCTTGGCGTCAGTAGATTCACGCATGATTGGGTGAAATTTGTCAGAGGTTTACTTCATCCACTAACCCCTCTGCATCGAATTTCTATCATCATGCCTTGTTCTATGAGTGCATGTGGCTAAGGGTCAGGCTTAAATGCACCACTTCCACTCTGCACCTCCCACCAGAAAGTTTAGTCACATTGATCGCATGTAGCTGGGGATTGGGCTACGCACCCACCTCCGTCGGGCTAATTCCTTATCTACTTTGCCATAGTCCCTCCTATAACATAAAATCCATGGCTGACCCGTTATATATGCATCCATCACTCTGGCTCCCTCTATTCCCACCCACGGTCCTGTGTAGCCCCACATGCTGCACACCAAGGCTAAACCTTAACCCCCTCACCTGTCAATTCTCGTAGCACTCCACGTATGGTCCTTTCCATCAACCCATGGCCTGTGGTTGAGCCATACCCAAGCCCCCTCCACAAGTACACCAATTCCTCCACTACAAGTCCTATGACATGTGTTGCAACCTTGGGTCAGGGGTAAGTCATGAGCCCTCAATTGCTCTGCCTCCAGTTCTATGGTCATGTAGTGAACGAGGGCCAGAGACTTACGCCTTGCCCCAACCCGAAAGCTTAAATTGTGGAAGATCCAAATAGCAATTTCGCACTATGTTTATTAAGTAGCACCACCACTGCAATGGTAGAGCACTGCACTATTTACCATGAGGTCACTTGTTCTAACCCGATTGAGGCTAGTCTAGCCTTAACAAATTTTATTCTCCACTGGGGTGCCACGTTGCAGCCCATGATTGGGACATGTGGTACCCATCCATTAGACCACCTAATACAACAGTCAACCAATCAAATTTCACCCATGTCCTAAATTTAGAGACTTCCACTTATTATCCTATCATTAGCTTGAGGGTATGCAATCAACCTGTGAGTCATCGTACGAACTACCGAGTCAATAGTCATGTACTTCAACTTCAATTTTTTTTATCTTTTTAGGAAAATGATCACAACGTGATATCTAGAGCATACAATATCCATTTTGAGCGATTCAAGTTGTGATAGATTCATGACAGTGAGATCTAGGTTTTGGCACGCATTTCGAGAACTTTTGAACACTTTCATTTTTTATCACTTTCCCAATCCCTGGATCAAATATGAAAGAGGAAGAGATTGAAGGAGTACTCATAGGTGCCTTGGAGGAAATATGACGTCTGAGAAAGACATCAGGTCTACTAAAACAACAACTGCAAGAATATAATGATATATATCGTGAATGATATTATATCATAGTTCTAAAAATTGAACTAGAAGAAATTAAAATAAGAAAGGATATTATGTCACAATGGTTAAAAAATGAGGATGAATGCGATGAAAAATTGGAATAATAAATTACTTTCTTCATAAAAGAATTAGAAATTACCTCAAATTAACTTATATCCTTTATATATCACCATTATTGAAAATAGTTTTTGATTATTAACCAAGCTCAACAACATAAAATGGAGAAAAACTCAAAAGCATTATTGAATTTGTTCAAGCATGCCAATCAACTAAAGGACCATCTTAAGCATGTTTCTTTAGTGTATTTTTGAGGTCTAAATGGGCCTCCTAGGGAAAATAATAAAATAATGGTTAAATTAATAAAATAATATTTATCAATTTGAATTAAAAAGAAAGTAAACTACTCTTTTGATTTTATTTTTGACTTATATCCTAGAAGGTTGACTCAGATTTTATGTATAAATTTCTATTGGAAAATTCAATTCCTCATTCAACAAGCAGCCACTCCACATACTTTTGACTAGATCCACATAAAAAATATGAAAATAGATGAAAATAATGTTTTGAGAACACATTTTTCATGTATTATGAATAATTTTAATGTGGGTATACTCAAAAGTATGTAAAGTTGGTACTCATTGGATGTGTCATTGAATTCCACATCCAATGATTGTTTACACTTGAAATTTATAAACCAAGAAGGAGATAAGATAAAAATGCAACAAAAAAAAATAATTCTTCTTTTCCTTCCAAAATATTTTTCCTTAAGGGTGAAATCATGATTTTCGATCCTATTTCTTATTTTAAAGTTAATTTTGCTAGTACATTTTTTTGTTTCCTGACCTATTCTTCAACTCACATTTTTTTTAGTGACTTCAACAACTTAGCTAACATTCATGAAATAATTATGAATCAATAAGGTATGACTAAAATTTGTTAGAGAAGAAACCAAGATGAATATTTGAGATGTAGTACATTAGGGCTTCTCAAGTGATATACAAGAAACAATGGAATAAAGGCCAGGGATTAGTAAAGAGATGAATCTCTTCCAAGGTCTAAAAACCACAAAATAAATTTGTTTGTAAGATAAATCCATTTATCAAATTATCAAAATATATTTTTTGGTCATTGCTTCTCATGTTCATGATTTAGACATATGGCAAGGGATTGCAAAACCTATGCCATGAATGATTCTATAAAAAATAGACCTTATTATTACACTTTGAGGAACAAATATATGGGTAATAAGAATCAAAATTATAACAATAGGTCATATGTACTTGATCCTTTCCACTATTCTAGTTCAACACATAATGATAAAAATGCCACAATGAAGGGCGTGTAGCCTGTGATTGTAGGATTACCACAAGATGGTTCAAGGACGACAATTTCTCTCCTAGTTTAAACAAACATGAACAAAAGGATATATCTTACTACTTATATCTAATCCATTGGTTAAATCATCTTCACATATATGTGTGTTTGAAATGAAACTTGAAGAAGTAATTGTATGTAAGATAGATGCATATGTGAAGAAATAAGGGAGCCTAGACATAGTGAGAGAAGTTCTCAATAAGAGGACTTATGTAGTCTAAGGAAAGTTTTAAGAGATCTAACATATTGGATATTGAGTCACTTATATAAAATTATGGATTTTCCCTTGGGTAGTATAACCATATCCACATGACAAGAAGCATTTATAGAAGGAGAATTTCTCCATGAGTGGGGAGATCCTTTGTAGGGGGAGACGGTGCATGAGAAGATACTAGAGTAATTATCAATATTATCTTTACAGAAGCAATCTTCAGAAGAACAATTGTCTCATTACATCCCTTTTCAATTTATGTCAAATACAAAGAGTAATAATATAGTGATTAATGAGAGTGAAAGCAGATTTTGGACTAGCAAATTAATAGGGGGAGTTCAATCCATTTCCATCAATGACCATCAATGTATGGTGTTGCTTGTTACGAAACAAGCTCACAAGAAGATATAAAAGAGAGATCAATGCCTTCAAAATAAGCATCTTTTAGGGGTAAACCTCCTTTACATTACAAAAATGAATATTTCTTGGATGATACGAATGACCAGACCTCCTTTCTATATATAGGAGTCTAAGGGTTCATAATATAATTAGAGCCGACATAAAAATAATAATTTAAGTGATCAATAATACAAATAGTGGGCTTCTATGGGGCACAATAATAACAATATGGGGACTATATGGGCACAAAAATATAATAAGGGGACTCTACTAATAACAATAAGGGGTTACACTAGTAGTATACGGACCTAACATGCCACGCTCCTTCAAAAAGTGTTGTCCTCAATGCTTGAGTAGTTATTGATGCTTATGGATAAAATTCTTGTCCTCCTATGTGGAACCTTTAGCAGGTAAGTAATTCCACTTGAAGAGATATTGTGAATTTGATCGATTTTCTAGGTGTCGAGTTCTTGTTTCTGTGGCTGCTCCAGGTTCTAATATGATTTTTCCTTCCTTGCCAAGTTCTAGCAATATTGTTTGAACTGGGATCTTTTGCATCTTTTGAATGAGTGGCCACACTTCTTCGTGCTTCTTCCATTCATCCCTTGCTTCATTTATCCAATCTAGTTGGATAATAGAAATAGCACAAAACAATGTTTCCACATCCTCATCCTTCCTTGAGAGTGCATATGCAACAACATTTTGCTTCCCTTTTTTGTAGATGATTTCAAAGTCATAACCCAACACATTTGTGACCCATTTTTCTATTCTTCTAAAGATAATCTTTGTTCTAAAAATTATTTCAGACTATCATGATCATTTTTACCTTGAAGTTCCTTCCCACTACATAAGGTTGCCATTTTTTAAGTGCATGTATTATTGCCAACGTTTCCTTTTCATAAATAGCTTGCTTGAGATGTAGGCGTAAAAATACCTAATTGCCTACATCAAAACTTCTTTCACTGTGATGTTGATCTCCCTCTTATTTCATTTTATTCTGCACCAAAGTGGTGTTATCATTTAAAAGTTGGAGAACCTGTTGTTGATGCTTGGTTTGATCTTTCACTACTTGAACCTTTTTCTTCTTGATATGTCCTTCTATCTTGAGAGTTTGAGGAGCGGTAATTTCTTCTGATGCATTACAAGATATGGTCGGATTCATTTCTTGATGCTCAATGTGATATTTCACTTCTTGAACATTTTTCTTCTTGATATGTCCTTCTCTATTGATAGTTTGAGGAGTGGTAATTTCAACCAGTGCATTACAAGATATGGTTAGATTTATTTCTTCTTTATCAATGTCATTTTTCACTTCTTGAAACTTTTTCTCCATGATATGTCCTTCTACCTTAAGAGTTTGAGGAGCGGTAACTCTTGCCAATGCTTTACAAAATATCGTTGGATTCATTTCTTCTTTCTTTGGGGTTGGTTCCTGGTGTATATCCTCTTCTTTTGTTGTTTCTTGACACTTTTCTTCCTCCTCTTCATAATCTATGTAAAATAATTTCTTCTCAACACGCATATGACCTTTAGTGTATGTGTTATCAGAATTATAACAAATCCCTTTTGCTATTTTTTCTTCGAATTGTTGTGGTTTCAAACTTGTAGGTTATGCAAGCCTAGGAGAAACAACACTTCCATCCTTATATTTATGAGGGGTAGACTTCCTTTTTCCCATAATTTTTCTTTCCACGTTTCTTGCCAACCCGAATGCCCTCTCCAATGAATGAGGTTCCCAAAGATGAACCTCATGTTGAATGTTATCCTTTAAAGTCCCTATGGAGACATCAATCCTCTGCTTCTCTAGAATATCATTTTCCCTTATCTTCAATTTTTGAATGTTCTCAATGTGCTCTGCCATTGAGCACTTTTGTTTGATATTTATCAATTGGCTAAAGAAGGTGTTTCTCTTTGTATCCTCATATTGTGTTATCATTTTATTCATAAAAATTACCACATAACAAGTGGTTACGAGAGAAAATCCCTTTATACCATAAAAATTGATCCAGGTCTAAATATGAAGATGAAATACATACCTTTTGTAATAGTTTCACCTCATGTAGATCAAAATATTACTCCATCTGTAGTATCCAATTTACCAAATCCTTTCCATCAAACTTGTTCATATCGCCTGCTATTGATTTTAGGAGCTTGATCTTGAAACAACTGTACCTTTGTAATATCAAATCTCCAAGTTCTGAAATTGTGTCTTTCAGTAACCCTCTGAGTCCTATTTCTAACCCCACAAGTTTGATCGTAATAGGATTCCCGAAGAAATAGTTATGTCCAATCTCCCACGATGACCTAATTTAGACTAGTTCAGTAGAGCCACTTTGTATGACGTTCCACATGTCACTGTTTCGACCTTAGGTTTTGAAATTGATACCCAAAAAAATACAATTCTTCTTTGTTTTGTCACTTTTTATGAGCATTGAATTAGATCCTCCGAGTGAGAGTTATGACGATGTTCCCCAAGTCATCTATTTGGGATATAATTTGGGAGCCTGCAGAAACCCTAAATGTATTGAATTTTATCTCTGAAAATATAGTGAAAAAAGACCTAAAATTTGGGGCCAATATATACCACTATTTTAGCTCAAATGGATTTTAATTCTTGTGTCTAAACCTCCGTAGAAAAAAAGTTATAGTGAAAATTCCACGATGATCTATTGGAGATTGAATTTTGGAGTTTGCAAAAACTATAACTTCCTCAAACCATATCTCTGAAAATATAGTGATATAAGATCTAAAAGATGGGCCCAAGGTTCAACGTGACTTCAGATCAAATGGGTTTTTGTTTTAGCTTTAGAAACTTCGTAGCGAAAAAGCTATAGAGAAAATTCCATGATGACCTGTTTTGAGTATTGAAACCCTACAATCAAAAGCTCTGATACCAAATGTTATGAAACCAACTCACAACAAGATAGAAAAGAGAAATCAATGCCTTCTAAATAAGCCTCTTTGAGGGGCCAACCTCCTTTACATTACAAAAATTAATAATTCTTGGATGATACAAATGACAAGACCTCCTTCTATATATAGGAGTTTAAGGGGTCATAATATAATCAGAGCTGACATAACAATAATAATGTAAGGGCACAATAATAACAATAGTGGGATTCTATCGGGTAGAATAATAACAACATGGGGACTACATGGGAAAAACAATATAATAAGGTGGTTTTACTAATAACAGTAAGGGGTTACACTAGTAGTATAGGGACCTAACATTGTTCCCATCAATGTATTATTAGGGATAGTGTTATCGTTGATTACAGCCAATGTTATGTCATCGATGTCAGAGGATGAATGATGTCTTTGATCTTAAACAAAGGATGATGGGAATAATGTTTTCATTAATCAAAACCAATTTCATGTTATTAATATCAAAGGAGGTAGGAGCCCCTAAATAATATTGAGCATTTTTGTGAAGATTTTATGATCAAATGAGAATGTATATAGTTTAACTGGATGGTTCTCTTCGACTGTAATGCCCCTTTGTTTCTATGTAAATATATTTTGGTTCTTAGATTGAGCTATTTTTAGTTGTGACAACTAGAAATCCATGATGGACTTGACTTAAAATGAAAAATGAAGTATGATGATGTAATAAATGAGTTTTACTAATGAAAAAAAAAACTGGAAATTACTTGGGAAAGGAACACTTGAGTTAAGAGATTCTTGCCAAGATCTAGAAACCAATATTGGCGGATAATATCAAGACAATATTCCCTTAAATAACTCCTTAAAAAAATCCTAGGGTTTATTAATAAGATTTAATATGTCAGGAAAGAAAATCTATTAAATCACTTAGTTGTAGAAAACATTGTTTAAGGGTGAATAAAATGTCGTAGAAGAGAAAAGTAGGCTTTAAAGGAAAAGGAAAAATAAAAAAAATACTTATTTCAAAAAAAGAAGGAAAGCCTAGGTCAGTGGGTTCACATACTCATGAAGGGCGGGATGCTGGTAAGGAAAAATATAACAAGGAAGTAATTTATAAAATACGTTACTTAGAATGACAAGAGGTTGTTGATTCCTTAGCAATCACATCTCTGCTCAAGGCGAACTGGAGGCCTTAGTCAAAGGTTGGGAGGAAAATATTTTACCGAGATGTAGTTCTAGATCTAGATATGGTTAGAAATTATGGAGGATTATTACTTGTTAGTTTATAAAAATTGTAAGCATATTCTTTATCTTCTAAGCATGCAATAGAATTTATAACACTTCTACCTATTCTAGTAGATTTATATTTTTATACAAAATTGGCTATGGACATGGCAATACATGAAGTAGGGGGTAGCTCTAGAATTAGGTCAAATTCTATGTTTATAGAAAATGATTAAATTCAGTAAAATCTTATGAATATTTAGTTGGTTCTGAACTCCTACACGAGTGTTGAATAATTTATGGAGATTCAGAAAGAGGAGAAAGTGTAATGAGGAAAAAATTTTGATGCCACTGGAAAATATTATTTTTAATTACTATTTTCAGGAAGTGTCTTTAATTTCTATTGAATTCCCGGTGCCTTTGCGCACACAAACCAAATTAAAATGTAGCTAGTTCACATCATTTTTCTCTCTAGGAATAGTAGGATTTACTAAACAAATGGTTGAGTTATTCAGATTGTTCATAATTACAAATGAAGTGGTCAGCTGAGAGTTATATGAAACATCATTCCTTTATGAACTGAGACTTAGAGGATTTTTTGTGAGTATTTGTTCACTCATGACTATATAATTAGACAAAAAAATGAATACTAACCAGAGGTGAATCAAAACTCTCAAAAATAGATACAGTGGCAAGATCAATTCTTGATTTCGAGTTATAGGGTGAACTCAATTTCTACAAATTTTATTGGGAAATTATTAATTTTGTACCACCTAAAGGTTACTACCAGCAACATCTTTTCATATTCTCACCAGAAAACAATAACCTTACTAGGTTACCATTAGTGGTATACCCAAATGAATAAGAATAATAATATATTGTAAGACGGATTAAGGAAAAATAAAATAAAATATATCACTTAACATAGACAACATTAAACTCTGGAATAGGAATTTGATGAGTAGGAATATATATATATATATATATATATATATATATATATATATGAGTGTTTTCCTGAAAGTTTCTGATAGAGATGAAGAAGGGGGGGGGACTACTATACAATTTTTCTAGCATAGATGTTGAATTATCCCTTCAAGATGAAGAAAGGATTGATATAAAGGTCTAAGAAAGGTAGAGGAGTTATCTTAGTACAGTGTTACCATCAACACCATACGAGTTTGTGGAGGAGGGTAACATAAAATTGAAACCACAAAAGCGTCAACCCAAATTGTTGGAAATGGAAACTATTAATACAAAACCGCCTAGTCGGAGAGTTCTATAGTGTGTGTGTGTATATATATATATATAAAGTATAAAAAAAACTACTATACATTTCCCTGTTCAAAATTCCCTGTTCAAAATACTTGAATGGGACTGTGAAATTTAGTATTCATTACGTGTGGACATCTACATAAAGAAAGGGATAAATCTCATAATAGTAGGAGTAAACACTATTTCTAGATTGAATTCACAATTTACAAGAAATTTAACATAATCCATCATTGGAAGTATTATCCAGACATATAATTGGAAACATAGTACGAATATTGAAATCACACGATAGGATTACATAGGAACGAATCTTTTGTATTACATGAAATTAAGGATCTATATTCATATAATCATAATTAGCAAGAAAATATGAGATTTCATCTCTTAGAAATAATTAAGTTGACCGAGACTTTTTAGTCGAAGTACGAGTCTTGTTCTAGGTAGAGGGGTAATTCCCTCTTAATATTTACATACAGGAAGTAGATAAAATCAAACCGAATAACAATAAAGGGCTTCCATTTTTAAGTATGTGGCCATACTAAAAATAACCATAGGAAACCAATATTGAACCTAGCATGGAAGAAGTTATATCGAACAAGAGAAACAACACCATTAGCTCCTTATGCGTGAAACACTTTGTTGTGAAGCAGAGGTTATGCGATATAAATGACCTCGGCATGAGTAAAAGATGTTAGTGAAGGAATGAAAACGTCGAAAGCATCATTGGAACTTGCATTGAAAAAACCTTGAATCTACATGTGTTGGAGGTACCTACAAAAGAGGAACCTAGGATTAGTGCCAATCGAGCTAGAGAAACAAATTAATAAAATTTAGTAGAAAAAGGGAAACAAAAGCCTCCAAAACAAACTGGTTATCTTTTTAAGGACAATCAGTTGTCATAAGCTGATTATATTTCCTGGAACATGTAGCGTAGGAAGAAAAAAAGTAAAATATTGCTTTGAATACAACTACTATATAACGTTGGATAAAAACAAAGAATGCAGACTCAAACTGAGTTGAATAAAATTACTAAAAATTAGAGTATGTGTGCCACATTGAGCCAACACTAGGTAGCGTGCCCACAAGGATTATCTTATTTTCTGCATAATGAAAATATAGGTGTAGAATTGTCAACATTAGGAAATACAATAGATTGTACAAGTAATCTTGAAAAAAATTAATAAATCACTATGGGGATCCTTGTAAGATGAACCAAGAAAACAAAATACTTATCGAGATAAAACTTAGAGATATAGTTAAGCCAATCCTACTTGAATTCAGAAGATGAGAGATAGAATCCATTTGATTTCCTATAGGGACATAGGCAAGGTAGAAAAAATCAAGTCAGCATTTAGATGTAGACCAAATTAGGGCATTTAAATGAATTTGAAACCTAGATTTGTCGAACATATTACCTGCTTGAGTGAGTCGTGGAGGCATAGGAGACCTGGTGGAGGCCACAACATTTTGACATAAACCCAGCTGCAAGTGTCTCTTTCCCCATCATGGCAGTTTTATAAGAGTCAACACCACAGAGAAGGATAAGAATGTTCTCGAATGAGGCAAGTTACAAACCCTATTCATATGGAAAGATAAGGAGAAAACATAGTAGCCCTTGGATAAATGCGCATCAAATCCAACCGTAGAAGGGAGGAGAGTACAACAGGCCATGGGAAAATCACACGGACCTAGCCTAGGTGGTGCAAGATCATTTGGTGTAACAAAAAAAGTCCAAGATACAAATGATACAATAGTGAGATAGGTAAATTGCAATAAAGTGTAAGTATTAATTGAGAAGGAGAGGGAGGGGGTACTTCTGTCAATATGACTATACTCTCTCTAAATACACAGTTAAAAACACCAAGGTTAAAAGTCACAACGTGCTCCGAACTACACATAAAAAAACTATAATAACATTCATACCTCATCATGTATATCTAGGTCATCAGTCTTAACATTAGGGAATGAAACCATCCAAAAAAATCGTAAAGGAAATTGTATGTCAACAATCTATTCTTCTTCCTAACGATATTCGTAGGAGATTCCATAATAACCAAATTGATCAATAATTATTAACAACAAAATTGTATAGGTATACTTAGCAAAAGTATACCACATTATGTTCTCAAAAAAAAAGGAAGTGATTAATGTTTCCATGAAAACTAAACCAACAAGGGAGGTAATGGTATGATTTGAGCAAACATTATAAGGGAATGTTGCAACACTATTTAGATAAAAAACAAAATTTATGTAGATGGAGGATTGTTACAAATGGTATCACAGCCAAGTTTCCATACTCGCCTTGGAAGGGACCATCACAACTAAAATCAATATGGGTAGAAGAGTAATTATGAATAGTGATAATAGATTGTATTGTTCATAAGTTACTAAAGTGAAGTAGGCCATAATAGAATGGCGGACAATTGCTCACCAACCATTGTAGTTGGAGAAGAGTTATACATTGAGTTGGGAAATAGAAGTACCCCACAATCCTCTCAGTTTATGGAGGTTATGAGAAACCTATGACAAGAGTTGACTTACCTCAGAAACAACACTAAATGCCTCCTAAGGGCTAGTGAGGAACAAAAGAGGATAATAAGAGAGTGGATTGAAAATTCTAGCCATATAAGCATACAAATAGAAGAGATGAAGAGAAAAAAGGTGGACGAAGAATCAAAGAAGTCTGAAAGTTGATGTTCATGGGATACAACAAATCTGAAATCATAGAAAGGAAAGAATAAAATAGAGTTACAAGGAGAATTTGGGAAAATCAAACCCCCAACTTTTGATGGGGAAAGGAAGAATATGCAAAAGCATGGCTTCTTAACATGATAAAGTATTTTCAGGTTTATGAGTATGAGAGAAATTTGAAGGCCACACTAGATATTTACTAGTTTCATATTAGAGCTACTCTCTCATGGGAAGAGGCCTAAAGTGTACACTTGTTGGAAGAGAAGACAATTTCTTAGGAGGAATTCCAGAAACAGTTTAAGTCTCGGTACCTAATGAGCCCCATAAATGGGTAATTATATGGGCTCATTTTGCCTCCTAACATAGTTAAATCAACCATTCTCTTGGCTTATTGAATGTTTTTTTATTATATTTATGCTTATAGAGTGAGTTGGGTTAGTTATGATGCCATGAGGTCTAATACATGTTTAATGCAGATTTTTGTTGAATTTTGAAGACAAAGTCAAAGATTCAATAAACAATTGGCAGCAATATTTCGAAGTGGACAAAGGTAAGTATTTATTGGAGGGCATCCCCCTCATTTATTACTCCCCACTTCGAATTCCCCTTCATGCAACTCGGAGCACAAACAGCCAAATAAATGCACTAGGAGGCAGCCGAGCAAGTGGAGGATAACTTATGTTTATCTCGACTCTTGGGAGCCAAGCCTCCCTGATTTCAAGGAAGTTGTTGGGAGCTTCACTTGTATAAGTAGAGAGGCCTAGGGCCTCACTAGGGTCAAAATTTTGTAGAATTTTTGTTGTACTTTTGCTATTGTAAAGCTCTACTCAACTTCGAGCTTATTTTTGGTTAGAGTTTCATGTAATCCTATTATAATTTTGATAATAAAGATGAGATATTTGTTGAGCTAGCACTGAGTTACCTCAAAGGGCTAAAGCTCTTGGGTTCGGGCCCAATCCAAGTAGCCAAGCTCCTCTTGTTTGTATTTATATGCTTTGTTTCAGTTTATGGATTAGTTGTTGTTAGATGAATTCCTTTCTTGGTTAAGAATAAGTTGCTTTTGGTGATTTAAAAGTTTGTTTCCATTTTTGTTTCCCATAGCAAGTTAAAGAGTGATAGAAAGAAGATTCAAAAGGCTAGCAATAGTGCCTTGGCTTCTTTTCCTCCCTTTCAAACCATGAATTGAGGCAAAGACCCTCTTGTTGCGCCAAAAACACAGATTTTCCTCCTTCATAGGATTTCTGGTGTTGCAGTTTGTTAGAAGGTTAATTGTTTGCTTTAGAATCTCTTTCACCATGCTCATTTCTATCTTTGAAATGAGTACTCTCCCATGCTTTCTCTCCTTGTAGCATTTTTCAGCATTTCTTTCTATAGCTGATAATTTAGATTAGCTTGATGCAAAATTCTGTTTTTTTTATGTACTTATTTCATTGCTTGCTTGATCTCATTGTTCGACTATCAGTTCTTTTGTAGCAGATCCCATCTCATATCAGGTTAGCCTATCAGCCATCACATTCTCTCCCTGATCTATGCCCTACCGGTCACTCGAAGTTCACCTCAAATCTACCTTAGTTTTCTGCATTCTCCCATATGATTTCTCTCTCTGTCCCAATCATCTTTCCCTCTCCTAGTGATCCTTGGTGGAGCCTAGGCATCCTAACACATCACCCAACCTGCATCTACCCTTTCCACCCACTCTCACACCTTCAAAACCTTCAAAACTACTCTCGGCATCCTCCTGTAGACCTCCTGTAGATCCCTCTGTCCTCCTATAGATTTTCCTGTAAGCTTCCTTTTGAAAGCCGAGTGTGGGACAAGCCTCCCAAAGGCCACCCGAGACCTCTTAGGACCCATCCACACCATCCTACATCTCTTCAAACCCAAAAATCACCCTTCAACACCACCTATTCGCTTCCACCTTCACACATAATAAAATACATGCCTATCAATTTCACATAAAAATCCAAAAAGATTTTTTTTCTCTCATTTACTTCTAGAAATAGTTTGAGTAGACGTTGTTGAATTCCTTGAGTAGGTAGTGGCATTCATTTCATGGTTTTCATAGTTGTCTCTACAAAATTAGGATTTGTTGGTTATGTAGGATTTTCTAGGTTTACTTTACATTTCAGTCTTTTTCCTTTCTACAATTCTAGTAGCCTTTGTAGGGTAAGATTTCCTTTCTTTCATCACATATAGAGCTTCTTCTGAATCCATAGATGTTGGCTTGAGCTCCTAGTGATCTTGTGCCAGCTGACCAAGTGACAACCTACAATAAGAACTTGTACTTATGCATACATCACTATTGCTTCCAAGTTTGTTACAAACTATTGGGTAGATAAGAGTAAAGTAGGCAGCCCAGGAGTTGCAACATTATTGTTGCAACCTCAAGTGACCTTTCAGCCATTTGAGAAGTGGGGCATGGTCTTTGTGGGTCCTATCAACCCTCCTTCAAAACATAATCAATACATCATTGTGTGTACCTATTACCTGACAAAGTGGGCAAAAACAAAAGCAATCAAAGCAACAACAGAGGAAAAAGTAGCTGAATTTTTGAGAGAAAACATATTCTAGAAGTTCAGGTATCGAAGAGAATTGGTCACAGATCAGGGCAGTCAGTTCACTTCCAATTTGATTCAAGACCTGCTCACACATCATAAAATCAAGCACAGCACTTCCACCCCTTATCATCGACAAGCCAATGGGTAGGTGGAAGTCACTAACAGAGCTTCGGAAGGAATCCTGACCAAGGTAGCGAGAAACAATAGAAAATATTTGGCAAAGAGTTTAGTTTAGGCCACCTGGGCCTACAACACAACACGGAAGACCACCAGAGGGTTCACACCCTATGAACTGGTCTATGGAAAGAAGGCTTTGGTGTCAATAGAATTTGAATTCAATAGACTAAGGATGGGAGCCCAGCTGGACCTAGACCTCAACCATGCACAGAAGGAAAGATTACTCCAGTTCAATGGATTATATGAACAAGGATTGTAGGCCCTTCTCCACACCGAGGTAGTTCGGCTTCAAAAGAAAATATGGCATGACAAAAATATCAAGGAGAAGCAATTCCAAGAGGGATATTGGGTATTTCTCTGTGATTCAAGGTATAAAGACTTCAAAGGCAAGCTGAGGATAAGATGGTTGTGACCTTACACTATGGAAAAATGCAATGACAATGGTTCAATTCTGATTAGAGCCATTGATGAGGAAACCATCCCCATGCTTGTCAATGGACATGGGTTGAAAATTTATAAGAAGCCCCTCTCCAAGTGAGAGTTCATTGAAGATCTGAATAAGATAGTGATGGTAGTGGAGCATGTCTTAGCCTTCACTTCACCCACTCACTATAGAAACAGAAAAGAAAAATAAAAAATAAGGACTCAAGTGAAAACCTCCATGAGGCACTTGAGTCCCATCATTGGGTTGAAAACCTCTTATGAGGTGACCCAGTGATGCCAAAAAAAAAAAAAAAAGGAGAGAAAAGAAAAATAGAATAAGATCCCTAGGTGAAAACATCCCTTGGAGGTGCCTAGGACAGGCAATTAGGGTGAAAATTTCCTTGAGGCACCCTAGTTGTTTAAAAAAAAAACAAAAAAAAAGAGAAAAAGAAGGAAAAGAAAATTGAATTTTAATGTGCATTGAAGGTTTGCGGGAGGACCACAACGAGAAAGAGAAGATGCCATAGAGCCCTGATACTCACACCAGCACCTATTTCATCTCCTCCACACTCTTCTCCCTCATTTCTGACCTTTCTTCTACCCCACTATGCTCTTTTTTCAGAAATTGTGTGTTCTACAAGAGGCTCCTGTAGGAATTATAGAGAGCCCAAAATGGTTCCAAAAAGCGGTTTGAGGCATTGGGAAGCTTTATGAATAACATGTAAACCCTCCTACATTTTTCAAACCTCCTTTCCATCCATTCCATAATTGCATCACATCATCATCATCATTTGTTTCCTTCCTATCATAAAAAAACACAAAAAACCAGTTTTTAGTAAAAAGAAAAAAAAAACAAAAATAAGAGAGGAACCAGCACCTCAAATCTCATTTGCAGCTTACCTAGTACCTATCCATCTCCATTAGCATCTTTGGCATCATCCTCACAGCTCCCAACATAGAAACAAGCTGGAATTTCAAAAGGGAGAAGTAGCTACAAGAGCTCCTGTAGGAATTCCTGTAGCAGCTAATCCCATTAAAATGAAGCCATAGCAGCAGAAGAAGTGCAACCATGAGGATTGAGGGAGACATCTAAAGCCTAGATCTAACTACAGGATACCTACACTAGACAAATATCCATGCATTAGGAAGCAGAGAGCATGCAGCAAGGGAATACAAGCATGTAGCAGTAAACGGAGCCAAAATACCTCACAACACATACATTTGACTCACGAGTAAGTGACTAACCCGCTTCTTTCTTTACATTTGTGTAATTGAAAGATATGCATGAGCAAATGAGATGGTTTAGGTTGAATGAGAAAAGGTGGCTAGTTAACTTGGCCACCTTCATCTAGTTGACTGCACTCATTCGAAGATGTCACCACACATGCGCATAATCAACCCAAAGAAAGATACCAAGGACAGGTAGTGGAGGGTATGCAGATTCCGATGCAATGATGAGAGGTGATTACAGGAAGAAACCATGATGACAAGGAAGGTGGGAAAAAATGGTCTAAATATGACCAACATACATTTCTTCTAGCTCACCTCCATCACCAGAAACCTCTAAAAGAAGTAATAAGTACTCTCCTCGAAGCACTCTTACCACCTTTTCTTTCATTCTATCCTCATCCACTTAGCTGCAGCAAGCTCCATGTCACCCCATAGCCTCAAAATGATCATTCTCTATTGCTCTCATCCATCCTGCTGCTATCGGCATTCTACATGAGCACTTATAGGTTCTACGAGAGCACCTATAGGTATTTCTACAGGAGGAGCAGTGAGTTGTTTTTAAGGAGAAAACACGGTTTTTTGCTTGATTTCTGGCTTGAGGAGATAGGTTCCATGCATACCCACCTTGATTATCAATATGTGGAAGGAATGATATCATTTTAAGGTAAGTTGAGTTCACAGAATAAGAGGAATTACATAAAAAAATTCTACCTGTTTTAAAAAGGAAAAAAAACACAGTTTTCCTCTGTTTTCCTATTTTCTTCAAAATTCTTGTCTCCATCTCTATATTTGGTGTTCAAAAGGGGTATAAGCACAATGACAGGAGGATTCATGATGAAGGAGCCCACTAATTCAACTAGGCTCCATGAACATCCCCAAATAGTAGCCATATTCACTAGGGCAAATTGGATGACATTCCTTGAGAAATTCTGAGGGTTTGATGAGGAAGTTGCTTAGGAATTTTCCCTTTCTTTAGTCCCTCACTCAAGAACCCATGCCACTGTCACTTTTAGAGGTCTTTCCATGGAAAGCACCTGAGAATTTATCAGCAGGGTTACTACCCTTTCTCTTGGGTTACCTTGGAGCAAAGATGAAAAACCAATTGGACAGGTTGCCAAGAAAAACTTCTCTCAAAACAATGAAATCCTGTAGAATATATAAATGGCATTAGAAGGACAAGCATACCCCACCCTTGGGATGAGGTTAGCTACCAAATCATCAAATATATTTCCTGAGAGGGGAGGTATAGCATAGTCTATGGCTACCATTTTAGAATCCTTCATGAGCTGAGATATGGCATGGACACTCCAACACCCCAGAAACTCAGCTTCCCCTATTTCCTCCTGCAATCCCTCATAGACTCCAGCATTAAGTTTAAGGTGGCGAGTCCAGATCAGCTAGCTCACCATGGGTTAATCAAAATTTTGGTGGAAGAAGCCCTCTATACATTCACAATCCCCATAGCATGGGAAATTTTCTGAAACATGACAACCGAAGATGACATAAAGGCCCTCACCTATGATATCAGTCCTTTTGATAGTGAGGAGGAAGAGAATCAAGGGGGATAAGGAGAAGAAACTAAGGAATAAGAAGGGGAGAAGAAAGAAACCAAAACAGAGCAGAGAGAAACAAAACAAAAAGAGACAGAGGAAAAGACAGAAGTGTCTCCTGAGATCGTAGAAAGAGAGGCAACAACTGCTCTCATTTCCCTCAGCATCCAAATTAAACCAAATCAAAAGAGGAAGAGGCATATCTCAATGTACTTCGGGGCTAGGAAGAGAACAAGGATCAAAACAGGGAAACCTCGGCCTTCTTCTAAGGTGCCTATTGTTATTGAAGATTCACCCTTGGCCCAAGGAAAGGAATCCCCTTCCAAGGCACCTATCACCTATGAAATGGGGGCTCCTAGATCTCCCACATCGAAGGAAAAAGTAGAACTACAAGACTCAAAAACAGTTCTACAAGAGGCACAAATTGTCCTACAAGAGACCCTATCAAGACTATAGGAGACTGAAAAACTTGAAAAAAGGGTATAAGGATAGCCACAGGGGAAGGAGGAAGCAACACAGGCACAAGAACCTGACCCCTAGCCTAGTCTTGGCTCTTACTACAATCTTCTTTGGGGGGGGGGCATCATTCCACAAAAATTTGCAATCCCACTATTCTTTGAGTTGGAGAAAGAAAGAATAAGGACCCATAGATGGATGCAAATTGCCAAATCCAAGGCAATTGAGGATATTGGCCATCTGGAGAATAGACTCAGAGAAATGGGTAGAGAATTATGTGTTGTCAGAGATAGGAAGGCAATTGCAAGAAGCCAACTCCAAACTGAAAATGAAATGCTAAGAAGGCAGCTAAAGTAGAAAGAAACCCAACCAGCATGTATGGCTGGCTTATCCATGGAGGCACTGCAATGTAGAACACAAGCAAAATCCTATGGATTATACCTCAAGGACCAATGGCTACAATTTTAGATAAAGACTTTGGCACAAAGAGGCATAATGCCTTTTCAATATTAGTAACAATTTATGGACCTATGTGACCACAGTACAATAGAAGATAACGCAAAAATGGCAAAATTTTACCTACATAATATGGCCCTCACAGACATGAATGTGTGGGACCCCAATGCTATGCTAGGGGACCTACAACTAATGGGCATGGCTTCCTAGATGAACCACGAGGAGTTAAGGGCAACTGAAGTAAAAAGGTTAATGATCAGAGAGCAGAATGAGCCACTGATGATCATAGTTGAGCCATTAGATCCCTTGGCTCTCATTAGTAGACACCAGCTGCTTGCAAATAATCCTCAAATTGCCCCTAGATATATAAGTGATCAAGCACATGCCATTGCACATTTTGAGGACATGGAAAGGTTACTTGGGGTTGATTGTGTGCATGCATGTATGAGGAGATGGAACACCTTACCACATAGTCTGAAGATCAGGGAATATCATTCCCTAATGAGGATGAAGGAGTCACTAAGGAGAGTGCCAATGTATAAGCACTCAATGCAGAGACTCCATGTCAATTGGATTCGCCTCAAACTAAGTCCACCACTGCTATTAGGCATGCTAGAAGGGAGAACCGAAGAAGAAGAGCAGTGGGAAGAGATAGACAAAAAAGTAGGCTTCTATGACAAGGAAGAGGAAACAACATCAGAAGCTTGGGATGCTAGAGAGGCCACTAGGGCCATCAAAGATGAGGAGATGGACTAAGTTTCTCAGAGGATGAGCAACACATTCAATAGGGGGGTGATGATGAGCCCCATAAATGGGTAATTATATGGGCTCATTTTGCCTCCTAATATAGTTAAATCAACCATTCTCTTGGCTTATTTCATGTTTTTTTTATTATATTTATGCTTATGGAGTGAGTTTGGTTAGTTATGATGCCATGAGGTCTAATATGTGTTTAATGCATATTTTTGTTGAATTTAAAGACAAAGCCAAAGATTCAATGGTCAATTGGCAGCAATAATTCGAAGTGGACAAAGGAGAGGATTTATAGGAGGCCACCTCCCTCATTTATTACTCCCCACTTTGAATTCCCCTTCATGCAGTTCGGAGCACAAACAACCAAATCAATGCAATAGGAGGCAACCGAGAAAGTGGAGGATAACTTATGTTTATCTTGAGTTTTGGGAGCCAAGCCTCTGTGATTTTAAGGAAGTTGTTGCAAGGTTTAGTTGTATAAGTAGAGAGGCATAGGGCCCCACTAAGGTTGAACTTTTGTTAAATTTTTGTTGTACGCTCAACTTCAAGCTTACTTTTGGTGACAATTCCATGTAATCCTATTACTATTTTCATAATAAAGATGAGATATTTCTTGAGCTAGCACTGAGTTACCTCATAGGCTAAAGCTCTTGGGTTAGGGCCCAATCCAAGCAGCCAAGCTCCTCTTCTTTGTATTTATATGTTTTGTTTCAGTTTATGGATTAGTTGTTGTTAGATGAATTCCTTTCTTGGTTAAGAATAGGTTGCTTTTGGTGATTTAGAAAGTTGTTTCCATTTATGTTTCCCATAGAAGGTTAAACAATGATAAAAAGAATATTCAAAAGGCTAGCAATAATGCCTTGGCCTCTTTTCCTCCCTTTTGGACCATGAATTGAGGCAAAGACCCTCTTGCTGCCCCAAAAACATAGATTTTCCTTCTTCATAGGATTTCTAGTGTTGTAGTTTGTTCGAAGGTTAATGCTTTGCTTCAGAATCTCTTTCACCATGCTCATTTTTTTCTTTGTAATAAGTCTTCTCTCATTCTTTCTCTCCTTTTAGCAATTTTCAGCATTTATTTCCATAACTCATAATTTAGATTAGCTTGATACATAATTATGTTTTTTTGATGTACTCAATTTCCTTGCTTACTTGATCTCATTGTTTGACTATCAGTTGTTTTGCAGTGGATCTCATCTCATAGAAGGTTAGCCTATCAGCCATCACATTCTCTCCCTGATCTATGCCCTACCGATTGCCCAAAGTTCACCTCAAATCTGCCTTAGTTTTCTCCATTCTCTCATAGGATTTCTCTCTCTCTCTTGATCATCTTTCCCTCTCCTAGTGATTCTTGGTGGACCCTAATCACCCTAACACATCACTGCAACCTCCATATTCCCTTTCCACCCACTCTCAAACCTTCAAAACCTTCAAAACTGCTCTTAGAATACTCTTGTAGACCTGTTGTAGACCTCTTGTAGATCCCTTGTGTCCTCCTGTAGATTTTCCTGTAGGCTTTCTTCTGAAAAACAAGTGTGGGAAAAGCCTCCAGAAGGCCACCCGAGACCTCCTACAACCCATCTGCACCATCCTACATCTCCTCAAACCCAAAAATCACCCTTCAACACCACCTATTCACTTCCACCTTCACACACAATAAAATACATGCATATCAATTTCACATAAAAATATATGAAAATCCAAAAAGATGTCTTTTGCTCATTTACATCTAGAAATATTTTGAGTTGATGTTGTTTACTTCCTTGAGTAGGTAGTGGCATTTATTTCATGGTTTTCATAGTGCTTTCTGCAAAAGTAGGATTAGTTGGCTAAGTAGGACTTGCTAGGTTTACTTTACATTTCAGTCTTTTTCCTTTCTGGAATTAGAGTAGCCTCTATACCAGAAGGCCACCCGAGACCTCCTAGGACCCATTCGAACCATCCTACATCTCCTCAAACCCAAAAATCACCCTTCAGCACCACCTATTCACTTCCACCTTCACATACAATAAAATACATGCATATCAATTTCACATAAAAATATATTAAAATCCAAAAAGATGTCTTTTGCTCATTTACTTCCAGAAATATTTTGAATAGATGTTGTTTACTTCCTTGAGTAGGTAGTGGCATTCATTTCATGGTTTTCATAGTTCTTTCCACAAAAGTAAGATTAGTTGGTCAATTAGGATTTGTTAGGTTTACTTTACATTTCAGTCTTTTTCCTTTCTTTAATTAGAGTAGCCCTATAGGGTAAGGTTTCCTTTATTTCGTCACATATAGAGCTTCTTCTGAATCCATAGAAGTTGGCTTGATGTCGTAGTGATCTTGTGCCAGCTGATCAAATGACAACCTGTAGTAAGAACTAGTACTTGTGGATACAGTACCGTCACTTCCAAGTTTGTTACGAACTACTGGGTTGATAAGAGTAAAGTAGGCAACCCAGGAGTTTCAGCATTATTGCTGTAATACTGGTGCTCACCAGTACCTAAGTGAGTGATACTATGATGGTCGGGTTAAGGAATTCAATGAGTTGAGGGTGGGATAGTTAACTATGGATGAGTTTGTAGCACAATTTACAAACTTATTACGTTATGTTCCCTATATTAAAGAAACGATTGAATTCGAAAATCCTAATTCAATGGATGAGGAAATAAGGAAAGCGAGATTGTGCTATCAAGAGTTCAAGAATAGAAGTGAAGGATTAAAACCATGGAAAATTAAGGACAAAACCAAGTCTGTAATAAGTACAAAAAGATAGAAAGCTCCTTACCTTAAGAATTTTGGAAAGGATCGTTAGAGAAAGAAATTCAACAAGGGAAATGTAAATCAACCTACACAGTTTGACAATGGGTAAAAACCCATGGAATTGAATAGAAAAAAGAGAGGCAGGGTCAAGGAATGTGAACCGTTGAAGTGTCGGGGTTGTGAAAAACCACACTTATTAAGTGAATTTCCACATAATCCGTGATGTATTCAGAATATTTAGGCAGTTCACGAAGCAGCAATTGTGAATGACATTGCCTTAAATATTCACAGGATTAATGTGGCACTAGAGGACAGACAGGCTGAGCATCAACCTACCATGATTGTGATTAAAGTTACCATTATAAACCAATATTTTATTTTTTTAATAAATCCATGGGGTAGTTTAAGTTAGACTAGTCCCCAAATTGTGGAAATATGTAAATTAAAACATGCAAAGTTCATGAATGCATGGTTGGTAAAGTTAGAAATGGGTACAAAAATGAAGATAGCTAGTCAAATAAGATGGTGTCTACTTGACTTAAATAGTTATCCGACCAAAGTATATTTAAAAATTCTTCGCTTAGGATCCTATGGTGTCTTAATAGGGAAGAATTGGTTGGAGAAATATGGAGTTGTTATAAAATGTTTGGAGAACACAATGAGTTGTGTGAGTGAGGATGGGAAAACCTAGTGAATTAGAGGAAAACCAAAACAAATATCATTCTGACAAATTTCATCTTTTAACTAAAAGGGAATTCCAAGAAAGGATGCTAGATATACATGGTGCAAATGAAAACAAATAAACAAAAAACATAAAATGAAAAGTTAGATACTTTGCGAGTTATCAGTGATTTCCAAGATTCTTTTCCAAAGGAAATCTTAGGTTTTCCTCCCTTAAGAGACATATATTTCTCCATTGATTTAGTACTACGTTCCACCCCAATATCTAGAGCTCCTTAATGAATGACTACACCAGGGTTACTACAAGTAGAAATGCAGTTACAGGAACTGTTAAACAAAGGTTATATCAAACCAAGTGTCTCACTGTGGGGGGTCTGATACTATTTTCAATTAAAAGGATTGCACATTTAGAATGTGCACCAATTATTGATAATTGAATAAATTAAATATCATAAATAAATACCCATTTCCCAGAATTCATGATGTATTCGATCAAGTGATGGGAGAAAGTATCATTTCAAATGTTAATTTAAGCATCGACTATCACCAACTTCTGATAAAATATGAAAATATTCATAAGACAAGTTTTAGAATAGATATGGTCTCGATAGGAAGTCCTTGGGGTAGTGTTGGTGCAAGAAAATGTTGTAGTATCCTATGAGTCTACGAGATTGAAACCACATGAGAATAATTATGTTGTATAGGATTTAGGATTGGCTAGAGTGATACATGCTCTAAACATGTGGAAACAATATTTCTTAGGAATTTGTTTTACCTTGGTGATAGATCGCATTAGTGTGAAATGTTTTTTCAACCAACCTAATCTAAATGCTAGACAAACAAGGTGACAAGTTTCCCTAATGAGTTTGAATTTTATATTAAAAACATAAAAGGCAAAGAAAACAAAATAGCAGATGCTTCATGTAGGCATGCACATGCTTTGATGGGAGTACATGTTAGTAGAATTAATAGATATTTTTTGGAACAAATTAAAAATTCAATAAAACAATATCATAAATATATGGAAATTCAAAAGAAATTAGAGCAAGTGGAAGTTCCTAGATATGTTGAAAATTTTGAAAAGTTGCTAACCTACTGAAATAGATTGTATATTCCTAATGAGTGTTTTAAAACAAATGATACTGGATTAGTAACATAAGAAAACATATGCAATCCATTCCTGATACCAAAATATTATAAAAACATTAACGAAAGAATTATTTTGGCCAACCATCAAGAGGGAGGTGGCAAAATAATTATAAAAATGTACAAAATGTTAACAAGTAAAGCTAGAACACCAACACCCTGCTGGAAACTCTTTGATTAAGTATGAAAAAAATGGAAATGAGACTATACATTTCCTTTTTTAACATAATTGAATGGGGATGTGAGATTTACTATTCATTAAGTGTGTATATGTACATAAATAAAATGATAAATTTCATAATAGAAGTATTAAACACTATTTCTAGATTGAATTCAAAATTTACAAGCAATTTCACAATAATTCATCACTAGAACTATTATCTAAAGAGATTTAGAAACATAGAAAGAATATTGAAATCACATTATAACACTACACAGGAACCAATCTTTCATAATATATGAAATTAAGGATATATATTCATAGAATCATAATTAGGTAGAAAATATGAGATTTCTGTTGGAAATAATACTGAGAGGGGGGGTGAATCAGTATTATCAGATCAATCAAACTTTTTCAATTTCATGCTCAGAAACATATACGCTACTTCAATTAAGTGAACCCGCGTGTACACGCTACTGTGTCTGATGAAACTCGCGTATATCCAGAGATCTTATAATTCAGTTAGCTTAATCTTCAGTAAATGCATCAGATCATTATTAAGCATATTAACAGTAAACATGTGCAGAATAACAGAACAGAACATCACACAAGAGCCACACACATGAACACCATGATATAAGGTGGAAACCCAATGTGGGTGAAAACCACCTGCTGCAATTCGTCTCTTTCTTCTTTAATAAGAAACTTCTTTTACAATGCACTGGTGCAGTCATTTACCAGCACGCAGGCTGCAACCTGCAGAGGGCTACAACCCTCATAGCTCTTGTACTAGCCGATCCATTTACTAGTACGTAGGTACCAACCCTACAGAGGGCTACAACCCTCATAGCTCTTGTACTAGCCGATCCATTTACTAGTACGTAGGTGCCAACCCTATAGAAGGCTACAACCTTCACTCGTTTTCCAGCTGCTCCTGGAAGGGAGCTACAACCCCCTTGGCTCTTGTACTGGCTGATATGTTTACCAGTACGTAGGTGCCGGCCTACGATCTTCCCGGGACCACGTTTCATACATTTTCATACTGGATCCATGAAACAATCATCATTGTAGAACAACCTGCATCATCAATCACTGAAACACCCAATTCTGAATCACTGTAACCCTGTCAATAACAACCAGACAACATAACAACAACCAGATCCAACTTCATCTTCAAATATCATACTTCACATTGTATACGCTACTTGGATGAACCCAACCTGCGTGTATACGCTCTTTTACCAAAGCCAACCCACGTACAGATCTGCAAATTCTAACTTATAATTCTGCAGCTATATCAGACATCAAAACATACCCAGATCATAATAATAAACATGCGTCAGTAGATCTGATCTATCCACAGGCAAACCATATGAAGATAATCATTCCAAGCCTTGAGATCTCGTTCCATCATTCATCATCCTCCACATGAGTGAAACCTTGGTTCAGATCACCAACCCATAACCAGCACTTGGATCTCACACTTCCTCAGATCTTCATCACTCATGCACTCTTGCACCTTGCTTACCTTCATTTGCCTAATGATCTTCTCCTTATATAGCCTTAGGCCCTTTACAATACCATGGTCCAAAACCATAGTAACACAATACCATCAACTTCAAAACTAGGGATCAACACGTCCGTCGAGACGCCATGGTCCAAAACCATAGGCACAACTTCCAAGGACTAACCGCCATGGACCAAAGATACGTTTTCACATACACGCGCTTTTACTGAAGCCAACCTGCGTGTACACGCGACTTGGGCTTAACGAACCTACGTGTATGAATTGTCTTGGCCTGCTATACTCAGATCTGTCCTCTGATTAAGTTGCCATCACCTGTACCACCTGTACCAACCTCTGAGCACCTGTACCAGCCTCTGAGTGAGTTGCCATCAAGGACAATAATTGAATCATAATGCCAACAATCTCCCCCTTTGGACTTGATGGCAACCACCACACCAAGTCACTCTCCCCCTTTGACATCAAGGGCAAAGGGTGTACCAAGATATCCTCTTCTTTGGTATACCTTCTGCTGTCCATACTCCCCCTGAGTACCTGCTGCAATCTCCAAATGTGCTCCCCCTTTGTGTATGCCAAAGTGTACCAATCTATCCATCCTGCTCTTGCTGAATTGTGCTGTTCATGCTCCCCTTGACTGTAGGCAAGATCTGCAAAAGATGTTCTTCAAGAAGAACAAGGACTTATACATCATAGAAGACCTTCCTATCACCAAAAGACTCAATACATACATTCATCACCCAACCTAGTGGGGATATACCAATATTGACTCATCTACCTAACCATGTGGAGATACATTAAGAGTTTACTCATGATAAGACATGAACATTACATCATTCATCCCAGGCATAGTGGGGAAACCAACATAGGCCGTTACATGACCTTGACATCATAAAAGAGATACATGACATAGAGATGAAATATCTAGACCAGGACTTATGAAGGCCACCAGCAGCATCACGATCTGTACCATAAGCATCAGCCTGCAATACCATTCCTTTGATCAAACAGCAAGATGTATCATAGACTTTATCAACAGCTTCTAACCATAATGCCAACAATGCATTATTTGAAGTATATGCTCCCCCTGAGCCTGTGCCATAAGTATCAAGACATTTCCAGACATCCTCAGCAGACTGTAACTGTTAACCAATAGAACATATACTGGACTGGATCATATCAGACCCCTTTTCTGAGTCTGTCCCCACTGCTTTTTCACAAACTGACATATACGCGACTTTGTAGTGTGAAACTCGCGTATATACGCGGATTTGATTCATGAAACTTGCGTATTAGAATTAGAACACTGAAGTTCTATGCCTTCAGCTCCCCCTGAGTCTGTTATGTCTGTGCTGTGCTGAGTACCCTGTGCTGTGCCACATCTTTCTGGCTGAACTTCCTTCTTCTTCCATATCTTCAAGCATGTTGATGATTTCTTCTTATCATGAGCTTTGTTCCTGCAATCCTTTGCTCTATGTCCAAACTTGTTACATGCATAGCATCTTACATGTTTCATATTCCTCCTATAGCAATCAGCAGCTTTGTGGCCAAACATATTGCAAGAAAAGCAATATCCATTAAAGTACCTTGAATGTGATGATCTTTCTGCATGATGGTCTTGAAACCTTCTTTTTCTACATATGGCTGCAACATGTCCAAGATTATGACATACATAACATTCAACATTATTCATGGGAGGAGTAAAAGATTTTCTTTGAGGAGTCTCTTTCCTTGATTGTTGATGAGGTTGACCTTTCATCTCCTTGTAGAGCCTTTCAGATTTTGCATGAGAGATTCTTGTCTTACTTTGTGAACCAGATTCACCTTCAATAGACTTATGAAAACCAAGACCAGTTTTGATAGCAGGGGACCTTTGACTACTAAGAATATCATCCAAGATCTTAGTACTATCTTGAAATCGTAATAGTTTATCCTTTTCTTCTAATTTACTTTTCAAGATATTTACCTCAACTTGATGTTGTTCTTCTTTGTCTAGACATTGCTTCTTCAAGGTCTCTTCAGCTTTCCTTCCTTCATCCAACTGATGCCTTAGTTTGAGGATCTCGTTTTCTTGCTCTTTATTCAGTGCTAGCAGCATTTGTCGAGTTCTGGAGGCACATTCCAACAGATCTTCTAATTTGATGATTTCTTCTTTGAGGGCATTCTCCTTTTTGCTAGGTAGATCTTGCTGATCTATGGTTTGATCTGATACTTCATTTGTTTGTCCATCTTCATTCTGAGGTGATTCAGGATCTGAATTCTTACTTCCACTCAACGGCAGGTTGTCATTGTTCCTTTGAGTTGTCTTCTTCTTCTGACGTGCTTTCTTCCCCATTGTTCTACGAATCTCCTTCAAGCGATCAAGCTTCTCTGAAGGACCTGCTCTGATTCCAATTGTTGGAAATAATACTGAGAGGGGGGGTGAATCAGTATTATCAGATCAATCAAACTTTTTCAATTTCATGCTCAGAAACATATACGCTACTTCAATTAAGTGAACCCACGTGTACACGCTACTGTGTCTAATGAAACTCGCGTATATCCAGAGATCTTATAATTCAGTTAGCTTAATCTTCAGTAAATGCATCAGATCATTATTAAGCATATTAACAATAAACAGGTGCAGAATAACAGAACAGAACATCACACAAGAGCCACACACATGAACACCATGATATAAGGTGGAAACCCAATGTGGGTGAAAACCACCTGCTGCAATTCGTCTCTTTCTTCTTTAATAAGAAACTTCTTTTAGAATGCACTGGTGCAGTCATTCACCAGCACGCAGGCTGCAACCTGCAGAGGGCTACAACCCTCATAGCTCTTGTACTAGCCGATCCATTTACTAGTACGTAGGTACCAACCCTACAGAGGGCTACAACCCTCATAGCTCTTGTACTAGCCGATCCATTTACTAGTACGTAGGTGCCAACCCTACAGAAGGCTACAACCTTCACTCGTTTTCCAGCTGCTCCTGGAAGGGAGCTACAACCCCCTTGGCTCTTGTACTGGCTGATATGTTTACCAGTACGTAGGTGCCGGCCTACGATCTTCCCGGGACCACGTTTCATACATTTTCATACTGGATCCATGAAACAATCATCATTGTAGAACAACCTGCATCATCAATCACTGAAACACCCAATTCTGAATCACTGTAACCCTGTCAACAACAACCAGACAACATAACAACAACCAGATCCAACTTCATCTTCAAATATCATACTTCACATTGTATACGCTACTTGGATGAACCCAACCTGCGTGTATACGCTCTTTTACCAAAGCCAACCCGCGTACAGATCTGCAAATTCTAACTTATAACTCTGCAGCTATATCAGACATCAAAACATACCCAGATCATAATAATAAACATGCGTCAGTAGATCTGATCTATCCACAGGCAAACCATATGAAGATAATCATTCCAAGCCTTGAGATCTCGTTCCATCATTCATCATCCTCCACATGAGTGAAACCTTGGTTCAGATCACCAACCCATAACCAGCACTTGGATCTCACACTTCCTTAGATCTTCATCACTCACACACTCTTGCACCTTGCTTACCTTCATTTACCTAATGATCTTCTCCTTATATAGCCTTAGGCCCTTTACAATACCATGGTCCAAAACCATAGTAACACAATACCATCAACTTCAAAACTAGGGATCAACACGTCCGTCGAGACGCCATGGTCCAAAACCATAGGCACAACTTCCAAGGACTAACCGCCATGGACCAAAGGTACGTTTTCACATACACGCGCTTTTACTAAAGCCAACCTGCGTGTACACGCGACTTGGGCTTAACGAACCTGCGTGTATGAATTGTCTTGGCCTGCTATACTCAGATCTGTCCTCTGATTAAGTTGCCATCACCTGTACCACCTGTACCAACCTCTGAGCACCTGTACCAGCCTCTGAGTGAGTTGCCATCAAGGACAATAATTGAATCATAATGCCAACAATTTCATCTCTTAAAAAGAATTACATTGACTTAGACATTCTAGTTGAAGTATGAGTCATGTTCTAATAATAGGGCTAATTTTCTCCTAATATTTACATACATAAAGTAGATAAAAAATACCTAATAACAATAAGTGGCTTGCATTTCTAAGTCTGTGACCAAACCAGAAAAAACAAAAGGAAACCAGTAATGAACCTAGCATGGAAGAAACTATAATGAACAAGAGAAAGAACACCATTATCTCGTTATTTGTGAAACACTTTGCTGTGAAGCAAAGGTTGTGAAATATAACCAACCTAGGTTTGAGTAAGAGTAGTTAGCCAAAGAATGACAACATCTAAACCATCATTGGAACATGAATATACAAGTGTTGGAGGTACCTATAGAAGAGGAACCAAAAATTAGTGCCAAACCACTAGAGAAACAAAGCAATAAAATTAATTAAAAAATGAGAAACAAAAACCTCCAAAACGAATTGGTTACTTTATAAAGGATAGTCCATTTTTGTGAGCCCATTATCATTCTTCGGACATGGAGCATAGGAAGAAAAAAAATTGTTTTTCGAATACAACTACTCTATAACATCAAAGAAAAATTAAGAATGCAACCAAAGATGAAGTGAATAAAGTTACTAAAAAATAGAGTATTGGTGCCACACTAAGCCAATACTAGGAAGAACGCCTAGAAGGATTACCCAATTTTCTGTGTATTAAAAGAATAGGTGTAGAAATGTGGAAATTAGAAAAGACTATAGATTGTACCTATAACTGTGAAAAAATTAATAAATCACTATGAGGATCCTTCTAAGATGAACAAAGAAAAAGAAACTTGCCGAGATGAAACTGAGAGATATAGTTAACACAATCCTGATTTAATTCACGAGATGAGAGAAAGAATCCATATGAGTTCATATAGGGACATAGAAAAGGCTAAAAAACTTGAGTGATTATTTATATGTAGATAAAATTAAGGCATTTAAATGGATTTGAAACCTACCATTGTCGAACAACTTACCTGCTTCAGTGTGCAGTGGAGGCATAGGAGCCCGCGTGGGTGCCACAACACTTTGACAGAAACCCAGCTGTGAGTGTCTCTTTCCCCATCATGGTGGTGTTAGAGGAGATGACACCATAGAGAAAGATAAGAAACTTATTGGATGAGAAAATTTACAAACCTTATCGCTAGTGTAAGATAAGGGGAAACCATAGAGGCCATCAAATGAATGCATGTAAAATCCCACCATAGAAGGGAGGAGAGATAACATACGATGTGAAAATTACATGGGCCTCGCCTAGGTAGCACAATATTTTTCGGTGCAAGAATCAAAATCCAACAATATAGAAATGTTAGAATAGAGAGATAGGTAAATTACATAAATTCGAAGTGTTAATTGAGGAGGATGGCATACTTCTATCAATATGACTATACTCTTTCTCAATACACAGTTAAAAACATCAAGGCTAAAAGTCACAATGCATGCCCAACTACACAAAACAACTATAGTAGCATTCATACCTCATCATTTATATCTAGGTCATCAGTCTTAGAATTAGGAATGAAATCATCTAACAACCTCATAAAGGAAATATTACATCGACAACCTATTCTTCTTCCTATCTTTAATTATAGGATGTCGCATATTAACCATATTGATCAAGAATTGTTAACACCAACAATGTATAGGTATACATAGTAAAAGTAAACCACGTGATATTCTCATAAACTTAGGAAGTGATTAATGTTTCCATGAAAATTAATCCAACAAGAAAATTAAGGTTAATATTTGAGCATACATGATAAGAGAATTTCATAACACTATTTATTAAAAATAAAAATAAAAAACATTTGTATATGGAGGACTCTTACATCAAGAACTTACCAACAATATAATACACTTGGTTAAACTCCTTTGGAATGAGATTATAAGCGAGTTTAAAGTAACATTGGTGAAAAGTGGTCAAGAAACCAATTTAGTTAAATCTCGTTCATCTTCTTAATGGATCTAAGTGCTCATATGAAATCAATAATTGTTATAATGCTAATATGTGTGTTATTTAATGATGTTAATGACCATGTAACTTTGGGAAGATATGTTTGTTACAGATAATTTTCTGTTGATACATGGTGGATGGAGAACAAGCTTCTGTAAAAAGCTAACAAAGGTCACACTGATCCCCCCCCCCCCCCCCCCCCCCACCATGTATTTTGAATTCTTCCATGTGGAACATTTCCACCAATGAGAACAAGGCACATCACTATCTATTGGATGACATGGACCCTTCAGTGGTAGGTTAACATGTCATGTGGGAAAATGATAGATTGAAATTTTAGCAAGATGACATATACGACATGTATTATGACATAGTAGTATAGTTGTGGTGATGCGACATTATGGTTGTTGATGTGGCAACATGATAGGGTGCCATGTGGCCTATCTAGTAAACATTTTTCTGTGGCCAATTAGATCACATATAAGTGAGAGGTGATTCCACTAAAAGAGAAACATTTGGTATTATGGCATCCTTTCGATGTCAACACATCATTCAATGTTGGCCTCTAAGGACTAAGTCACATGGCATAATTGTATGGAGAATATAGGCTAGCCGAAGGGTCGACCGTGGTCATGCCCTAATAACTAAATCTAGTCCTATGTAAGGTTGAATGATGGTTTGCTGGAATTAGAATCGACTCTGTTAGCACCCACACATGTATATTTAAAGGGGAAATTGAATGACATAGATTCAAGGGAATCTAGGCATGCTCATAAAACAAAAATGATGAGGCATTATAGATTTGGGTAGTAGGTGTTCATCTGGTCATGTGTTGGCTTATGGTTGGCATGTTTCTTTATCAGACATAGAAAATATAGTTTGGTCATCTACTATGAGGCTGATTCATAACTTTGGTTGGCATAATTTCTGGTTTTACATGTCCCTCTCTTGTTATGTCAAGTCTTGGCTCATCATTTTCACATTTTTTTGTCTGTCATCACCCTTTGCTATGAGGTTGAGTTGTGGCTTATGGTTGGCACATTTTTTGGCTTCACATGGTCCTTTGTTGCAAGGTCAATTCATGGATTATGGTTGGCACAATTTTTGTTCTCACATAGCCATCTATTTCAAGCTTGATTCATGGCTTATTTTTGACATAGAGAATTATTATACTCTATTACAAGGATGAGTCATGACCTATTATTGGAATGGTTTTTATTTGAGAAAGAATATTGTGGAACTTAATTTTGAGGTTGAGTCTTGGCTTGGGCACTTGGTTTCAATTGTGATTTTGACCTGTGGTTTTGTTCATAGTAAAATAATTTTGGAAAAATGGCATAAAAAAGTAACATGATAGCAACAATGTGAAGGGAGGAGAGATAACATACGATGTGAAAATTACATGGGCCTCGCCTAGGTAGCACAATATTTTTCGGTGCAAGAATCAAAATCCAACAATATAGAAATTTTAGAATAGAGAGATAGGTAAATTACATAAATTCCAAGTGTTAATTGAGGAGGATGGCATACTTCTATCAATATGACTATACTCTTTCTCAATACACAGTTAAAAACACCAAGGCTAAAAGTCACAATGCATGCCCAACTACACAAAACAACTATAGTAGCATTTATACCTCATCATTTATATCTAGGTCATCAGTCTTAGAATTAGGAATGAAATCATCTAACAACCTCATAAAGGAAATATTACATCGACAACCTATTCTTCTTCCTATCTTTATTTCTAGGATGTCGCATATTAACCATATTGATCAAGAATTGTTAACACCAATAATGTATAGGTATATATAGTAAAAGTAAACCACGTGATATTCTCATAAACTTAGGAAGTGATTAATGTTTCCATGAAAATTAATCCAACAAGAAAATTAAGGTTAATATTTGAGCATACATGATAAGAGAATTTCATAACACTATTTATTAAAAATAAAAATAAAAAACATTTGTATATGGAGGACTCTTACATCAAGAACTTACCAACAATATAATACACTTGGTTAAACTCCTTTGGAATGCGATTATAAGCGAGTTTAAAGTAACATTGGTGAAAAGTGGTCAAGAAACCAATTCCCTGAGATTGCATTGAATCAAATAGCAACAAGAAAGTGCATTTTATAGAGCACAAATTAGAAAGATGTATTCTTTTGAGATATTAATTTTTACCATGTTCTGTTGGTCATTTTGAGGCCCAGATTGATTTTTGTAAAGGGGAAAATGGGAATCATTTCTTTGTAATCTGAAAGAGGTACATGAAAGGTCATGAAGATAACTTTTTGAGAATAAGAGGTTATATTTATTTTTTTTATTGTAAAAATGTTCTATGGATTATGAACATGTTTAGTGTTGATACAAGAAATTAAGAAAATGATATTGTTTATGATTTAAGAATAGGTTGATACAATATTGATATAATCATATTAGTAAAACACAAAAAATGTGTTTTGTCCATGTGGATCTAGTTTGAAAAAAGTGTTCCACTATGCGTTGGTGAAGGAGGTGGGTGCATCTATTAGAAGTTGACTCGTCAATCAAGTTGGAGCATATAGAAATTTTGTTCTTTCATAATTCATAGGTTGGTGCTGCAATTAGGTTGGAGTCTATACAAAGTTGGTGATTATAGAAATCAAAGGTTTATGCCTTAATTACGTTGGACCCCACATCAAGCAGGTGCTTGCAAAAATCAAGGCTTGGTGCCTCAATGACATTGGAGGATATAGAAAATTTTTTGTTACACTTTTTTGGGGTTGTTGCCTCCAAAGTTTTGGTTTGTATAAACTGATTTTGGTGGTTGGTTCCTCCAGTAGTTTGGTACTTGTAAATTGATTCTTATAGTTGCTTCATCTAATACATTGGTTCCTACAAATTGATGTAATCAATATTGTTAAGAAGATAAGAATATTTGTGGTTTTCAATCACAATGGTTTCCCTTTATATCTACTTTTCACATGTGTTGATGTAATAATTTTGTATATTGATGCATTTTTATGTCTCTAGTTATGACCTATTGTGAAATTGTTTAAATTGTCTAATTAGTGATTACAACAATTCACCCCCGTCTTAATGTAATCATACTTCTAGTATATTTGTTTTTCATTTTGTTGAGTTTTTTATAACATGGATACATACTTCATGAACCATCCTTTTATATAAACATCACAAAAAATGAACATAAAGCACTCTATCTAGATTGAATTATGCCTACTTATAACATTTTTCATACCATGCACTCAATATCACTCTTTTGCACATGTGGGTATATGTAAGGATTAATTTTAGGTTTTACACTTGTAATTTGTAAATGAATAGTATTTTCATGAGCTCGAGTAGCTTGAAGACCCTTACGAGTCTCTCCAAATACCTGAAAACGATTGTTGATAATATTTTGGAGATCAACTGGAGTAGAGGATATAAATGTTTGAACATATAATGAACATAATTATGTAGTTACCCCTTGGTTTCCCTTTTTTAAAAAAAAATTCAAGCTATTATAGATTATTTCTTTATTCAGTTTCCTTTGGATATATATCTCAATTTCTATTCCTTCGAAAAAAATCTTAAGAAAAAATATTGAAAATCAAGGTTTATTATTTGTATTGATTGTAACCACTAGACTCCCTATAAAACATCAACACTAGTTATCTATATTTCAATTATGGGAATAAAAGATAAATACACCCCCATATTAATGTTAATATTATGGAACTTCCATAAAAAAAATCTTACGTTACATCCATATGTAATCATTACTTCAAATTAGGGTGCTCGATATAAAAGGAAATTAAGAAGTATTTCAAATTTGTAATTATGATGTTAAGAGTACTACCTATATCAATAAATAGTATTAGATTTTTCTTTTGGATATATCCTTATATATTGAGGGTTTTTGGAGTACTAATGTTGACCAATGCATGAGAAGATATTGTACGAGTAGTTTATTCTAGCTCTCTAGATCTTGTGAAGTCACCATTCCTTAATCTTGTTCCTCTTAATGGGTTATGTATAATTATTTCTTACCACTAGATTTTTTCCCCTTACTATACTTGCTGTCAGAGTTGAAACATAGCTCCTTTTCTGTTTATTCCTCCGTTTTCTAAGGAGTCAACCTTGTAGTTTAGGAAAGGGAGCATGATTTTCTTTCTATTTATTAGTGACTAGTTTTACATTGACCATATTTTTACTTTCAGATTTCCTTACCAAATTAAAAGCATGAAATAAAGATATAGGCTCAAAGAGATGGACCTCATGTTGAATACTTTCCTATAAAGTTTGCATAATAGGTCTAGAAAACTATCCTCTAAAATAATCATTATTCTAAAAGTCAATCTTTTCCATTGTTGAATGTGTTCTATAACTAGACCATTTTGTTAAATATTTATCAATTGAATAATGAATTTATTGCTCTTAATTACCTCATAATGTTATATCATTTCCTCTAACAAAATGGACCAATATATAACATAATACATTTTCCTTTCATAAAGCCATTGATACTATAGAGTCAGTTTTATTCTAAAAGCGTATATGCAATATTTAATTTTTGCAAGGATGACCCTTCGTGTATATCAAAGTATTCCTCATCATAAAATAGCTATGTTACAGTTTGATTTCTCTAAAAATTCCTCATTTCAATCTTCAGAATATAGTACTCCCTTAGTTTTGACTTGAAGCCCTGATAATATGGATCTTCAATTGAAAATTCATTATTATGGTTCCATGATTCAATATTTGTGCTCTTTAAATGTGATAACATACTCCCATATGAGATTGATCATCAACACCATGATTCTCCTTATGTTAGTTATATCCTTAGATCTCCACATCCTTTTAGGAATATTTTTTTTAATATAATTTTTTGTAATTATTTTATTTTATTTTGTATATCTTCCTTATTTTCATTCTTTTTATTTTGTATCCCTTATTTTTCTCATTCATCTTCTTTTCTATTCCTTCCATATTTTCATTTATCCTATTTTCCATTTTTCTTCTAATATTTTCTTCAAAACATAATAAATGTTTTTTTCCCAATGTTTTACTATATGTTTCATTAGTTTTATTCTCTGATTGAGTTAAGATAGATTATAAGTATTCACATTCCTCGTGATTCATGTATGATCCTTCAATAGGACTAATGAGTGTAGTAGCTTTATTTGGAGGAATGTTGGAAATAATAATAATAGTAATCCTCCTTATCAAAACATATACTCACCAAAATAAAATGGTTTTCTTAATCAACAGATAGTTCACTTTCATGTTTAGTACTTTGAAAACCTTTTTTTGAAGAATATCTAAATGAATGAAGCTTCTCTTGACATATATATGATGTTTGAGTCATTCTAGATCTAAAACTTTGGTATGTAATACTCTTATACTTCTTTTATGGAATCCCACAAGTGTTAACATAATTGGATTTTACAAGTGAAAGTTATGGTAACTTTCTCAAAACTTGTTTATTTTCGCCCTCTTCCGAGTGAGAAAACTTGTTTAGAATGTTGCACATAAAGTTATTAAATATATGTCTAAAAATCATACATAAGATAATTACATATGTCTCCTAATATTGTTTAATAATTCACAATCTAAAAAGTCCCATGAAAGAAGATATAGAAAAAATACCAAGCTTGCATGTTTAAAATTTATTTTAGGGTTGTTCAAAACCCTATTACTGATAAGTTATAACTTAGAAATTATAGTGAACCATGTTTTGAAATTTCAACCAAATATTCCCCAACCTTTGTAATTCATATGGAACAATTTTTCCTATCTAAAATATCTAAGAAAAATAATTACTTCAAAAGATTCGAACGAACCTGTTTGAACCTCAATTCAAGAGTATTCAAAAACCTTAAATGTTTTAGAGCATATCTCCAGACAAAAGGAAGCTAAGGTATGAAATTTGAACCAAGTATTACTCGATACTATTTCTCAATGTTCTTAAAGTTCTAACATCTGTAAAATCCCAAAAGATAATGTTATAGAAATAATTTCATGATGACTTCTTTGAAGCAACAAAATCCCAGGATCATTATCTCTAGTACCACATTAAATGAACTTGTCACCTTCAGAATCATAAGAAACCAATAATTAGAGTTATCTTCAATGGGAAACTTTTTCCTTACAATGAATACAATGTAGAAGAAAAATTTTGGTGATCCTATGACTTTTCATCCTTGGTATATATACAAGAGACAAAGGATACAATTATAATAAAATAGGACCGTTAGATTGTCCTAACCTACATAATAGTATAATAATAGAAATGAAATCAACCAATATCTAGGAATTAATGATTAGTTTTAGGGTTCACATGAGAATTATATATAGCTTATCATATGTTATCTCTCTTGAACATGACATATAGAGGCAAGCATTTCCCTATCATCATTGATGTAATATTGATTATTGGTTGCATATTGATTGTAGCCTAGGTATGATCCCATCAAGTTGTATCATTACATCCATTTTTTAACATGCTGCAAATTGTGTGGTGGAGCTTTCATCTGCATGGATACCCTATATTAGTACTTGTATTTAATTTTTGGGTCAATGTTGTATATTCTTATAGGTTTGTAATCCATCCCTCACACTTTCCATGGATTTGAAATTTATTTTCATGATTATTCTTTACTATATTATCTTATACACACCCAAAGGAGGATTCCAAAACAATTTTATAGCTTTCTGATTTCTAAGGCATATTTCATAGGTCACTTATGCATGGTAATCGGCTATTGTTTTACCTTGATTCACTTCTTGTCATTATAGTTGCACTGTTGTTGTTACCTTGATATGATGAGTGTATTTCCTATACTAAACCCTATAATTCATCTTTCTTAGGGTGATTCAGTAATATTCGTAGAAGTTGCTACCCTTTGTATGACTCATTTATCTAGAACGAGCTACCTTTGCATTATTATGAAGTTTTTTAATCACTAAATAATGATGATATTACTATTCCCCTTTTGTCAATCTCATTAAAATAATGAGAAGTATCTTGAGCATTGTTTTAACTCTTATTATTGCTCATGAAAACCTCTTGCAAAATACACATTATATGAAGCATACTACTATTTTTTTTCGAGCTGATTAAAACATGAACAAAAAACTTCATCAACTAACCTTTTACCTTGTTTTGGGCTTATTATAAGGAAATGGAAAAGGAACTATCTATCTTATTTGTATTATATTTTATTCTCATTCAACTATGATGGAGATACTAAAATACAAAAAAAGAGGAGTGGAAGCATCCTGACACTCTTATCACTCAAAATCACAACGCTAGTCACATCACCTTGAACATTGCACTTGTTTATATCAGTATCTTACAAATGGGTTATATATTTCATTGGAGTTGCAAAACACATATCATTTTGTTTTACTCTAGTTAGTTATTCTTCCAATCATTATGGAGTGCACTTTAATTCCTCTTGTGTTGTTGCATGATATCATTTGTCTCTCATTATTCAATTACACCAAGTCACTTGTATGTCATAATACTATATTTTTAATGAAAATATAAACCTTAGTCGATCTATGTAGTTCATGTTTACTATTTGTGTCAACCATCTGTATCTTAGTTGTACTTGGTGACTCCATCTATTAACATCAACTCATATATTTTTCAAGTACTTTGATTGACCGGGGATACATTATGGCTCTCCTTCAATGGATCTTCTCCTATCAACCTTATCACATTATCTAGGAGATAGTTCTAGCGCCTGGTAGTACCTTAGAGTCTACAGTCCTCAATGGAATATTTCCTTGTGATTGATAATAATCTTACGTCAATTACTCTTGATTGGTAGATTCCATGAGTGTTTGATGTCATCTCTTCTATTTATAACTAGTGGATTGTGTGAGGTACCTAAGGGTCTGCCCTAAAAATTGGTGCATCCCATCACATATGTTAATGCTATACCTCAAGCTTTAGTGCTCAGATGGTTTCTACCATGCTCAACATAATCTCATTTATTCACATGATTTAGATTCATTCCATTATGGTTGAGATAAGGACATTCTATTTAGGGAAATACCACTCTTATATTTCACCCCTCCAAAGTTGTGATGGAGGATATACCATATCAAGTACATTAATTGCAACTTTGCGGAACCTCTTTCTATGTGTCCATAGACCTAATGATGTATATTATGATATAGATCCACATTGTATTTGTTATTGGCTATTCACCCTTTATTCATTAAATGGCTCCACTTTTTATTTCTTAGTGTCCATGTGATATCATTTCATGTCATTGATCCATAATGTATAGTTGCGATCACCATGTTAAATTATTCTTTTGATTGAGCATGGTTTCTCCCACCTCAAGGATGATCTACCTATGACTCAGACCTAGTTGTTAGGGTTTCCCCAATCTAGTTCCTTGGTTCTTGACTCCTTCCATTCATTTTGATACCTGGATCTAATGCATTTAAACCGTCAATTTTTCTTCTTACCTCATGCATTAGGTGGTATTATTTATAACCCTATTTTCCTCTTCATTATGATGAGGAATAACCCTAGTTCATCTCACATTAGTGACAATATCGAATACATCCTCTTTCACTTTTTTCTATGATCAATAGTTACTCCATCAGTCCTTTTCCATTATAATCCTATGTAGGCATTATCCGCTATCACTGTATATCTTTTCATGGCTTCCTAAAACTACAAATAATTCCTTTATGCATGGAATGATTATTCTCTATGTTTCTAAATCTTATCCTTTGAAAGATAATCGTATTGGACATGGCTGTCATAAGTTCACTTCGGGTCAATTATTGGAGAATTTACCTAACTACTATTGACCCTAACTGAGAAGATACATCTTCCTAGATCTCAAAAGAGATGATATAACTAAAACCTCTTAAGGGTGGAAAACGAAAGAGTTAATAGAGTGTACTATTATGTTGGAGAATCACTACCATCAAATCCTTCTCTTCTACATAGATGAACCTAGCTTGTATCTATCATTTAATGAGGGTTCTGGATTGAGGAACTAGAGAACATTTTCCTATTGCTAACATATATTGTACTTGTTTTATTCAGTCACTTATAGATATTACTAAGTTATTTCCCTCTTTTACATATTATTGTATAAGAAATCATGATGTCTATTTATAGGTTATGATTAGATATTATGGTGTACACTAAACTTTCTTCCATTATAGTAAAATATCATCCTTCCTTGTTTTATATTGTATGTAAGTGATATATTCCAAGTGTTCGAGTAGGTTCTCACGATGAAGAGAAATATCTCTAGTTGTTGAATCAATTCTGTAGTATAATGTGAGGATAACTAGGTTTAATCCTTCATTTCTATTTTATATTTAAGAAATGATTGTGTACAATTATATATTAGAAATTTTTTGTTACATTTTTTGTTTTTAGTCTAGTAGACCTCAAGGCAAGACCTATGGGAGAATGAGATTTTTGGGTGCTAGCAATCATATGTTACAACAAATTACATAGGAGAAAGGGCATATTGATCCACCATTGAATCCTCAAAGCGTACAATAGCTTCATATGGTGATATAACATAGTTCCATGGTGTCCCTCACAAACAAAATTACCTTTTTATGAAAATTCCTATGTCACTTCATGGTTCTAGCATGGATTTTCTTTTGAACACATTATGCTTCTTGACGATCATTCCTCTTACCTTTAGGAATTCCTCCATCTATTCTAGTTGTGGCTTATTCTAGGAGTACCATTTCCATCCCACATATGATAGCTATTATATAATAGGTATTGTTTCTTCATTGACAAACACAAATGTTTCCACCACCATTGTTTCTTCCTTCTGCAAATTTAGATCATATTCTCGTATAACATTGCCTTCATTATCCTTTAGTATTTTGTTAGGTCCCTAAAATAGTAGGGAGTCCCCCATTACTATTTTTATTGTAGCCCTTATTGTTCTTTCTGTGCCCCTATTGTCCCCATATTGTTATTATTGTGCCCCATAGAGGCCCACTATTGTTATTGTTATGCCCCTATATTATTATTGTTATGTTAGCTTGGAGTATATTGTGACCCCTTAGACTCCTATATATAGAAAGGAGGTTTTTTATTTGCATCATCCAAGAATTGTTTATTTGTGTAATTTAAATGAGCTTTCCCACTTGGAGAGGCTGACTTTGAAGTCGTTGCTCTATCTTTTCTTCTATTTTGTGAGTTGGTTGCATAACAATTGGTATGAGAGCTTTGGATTCTAAGGTTTCGCTGCTCCAAATAGGTCATCATAGAATTTTTGCTATAATGTTTGTTTTACGAAGTTTTAGAAGCTGAAATTAAAACCCATTTGATCTGAAATGTCAATGAACCTTGGGCCCATTGCAGATCTTATCTCACTACATTGTTAAGGACAAGATCCAATGAAGTTAGGGTTTTTGCAGGCTCCCGAATTATATCTAAAATTGGTGACCTGGGGAAATCATTATAACTTTATCTCTGAGAATCAGAATGAAATTTCATAAGATGTTAAAGAAAGAGAATGGCTTGTGGTCTTCTATGTGTTAATCTTAGGTCCTAAGGTTGAAACAGGGAAATTTGGCACTTTTTGCAAGTTCGTTGTACTGAATGAGTGTATAATCAGCTCATCGTGGAAGATTTAGCATAATTCTTCCTTGGAGAATCAAATATTGATCATACTTGCAAGGTTGGAAAGTAGACTCAAAAGGGATACTACATGACATAATTTTAGACCTTGGAGATTTGCAATTACTAAGATAAAATGGATTCAATATCGAGCACCTACAAAGTGAAAAAAGGTGTGTAGTTTTTTTTTAAGTTTTCATAAGTTTGGTTGAAAAATTAGTTTCAAGGACTTAAAAGGGCATAGTGAAGCATCATTATCATTAAATGATGCCCCATGGAGAGAAAATGGAAACACCTAGTAAGAAACTTGAAAGCTCTACCATGACTCATGAGGAAGAGGAAGGAATGCAACATAATATATTAAAATTACGAGACCAAGTGCAACAAACTTCACTCTCACAAAAAGTAACAGAAGCTAAGATGGATGGTTTAAAGAAAGGCATGGAATCTAAGATCAATGGCGTGAAAGCTAAGATGGATGGTTTAAAGAAAAACTTAAGGGCCACATGGAAGATTTGAAGACAAATTTGACAAAGTTTCTACAAGACATGCTTACTAATGGCGAAAGGGTAGTAAATGAAACTCATGATGAGAACAAAAGAAATATTAATCATGATTTCTTAGACTCTAATGTTGGATTGAAGAACCACCATGTTCCAAAGATCGAAATGAGGAAGTTTGATGGTAAGGATCTCGTAACATGGATACTATAGATGGAGAAATATTCTGATCTCCATAATGTGCAAAAATCACAAAAGGTACGAATTGCAAATTTATATTTGGAACCAAATCAATTTGTATGGTACCAATGGCCTTGCTCTCATAAAAAAATTGTCACTTGGGAAATTTTTATAGAAGAAATGATAGCACATTATCAGGATACAAAAATCAATACATTTTTTAGCCAATTGATAAATCTCAAAGAAAAGGGTTGAATGATGGAGCACATTGAAGACTTCCAAAAAGTGAATATATGGGTCAAATATATTCCAGAGGAGCATAGGATTGATGTGTTCATAGAGAATTTAAAGGAGAACACCGAACATGAGGTTCACTTTTGGGAACCAAATTCATTGGAGAAGGCATTCAAGTTGGCAAGAAAAATGGAAAGAAAAATTATGGCAATAAGGAAGCCTACCACTCACAACTATAAATATGGAAGCATTGTTGCTCCTAGCCCTCTAAAACCTACAAGGTTGACACCACAACAATTGGAAGAAAAAAGAGAAAAAGGGTTTTGTTACAGTTGTGATACCAAATACAGTAAAGGACAAAAGTTTTATAAGAAGAAATTATTTTACATAGATTGTGAAGAGGAGGAAGAAAACGATGAAGAAACATCTTAGGAAGAGGATATACGCCAGGAACAAACCCTACAGAAAGCAAAAATGAATCTGACCATATCTTGTAATGCATTGGTCAGAATTGCCACTCCTCAAACTATCAAGACAGAAGGACATATCAATAAGAAAAATATAATAGTATTCATGGATTTAGGAAGTACCCATAATTTTATTCATTGTAAGATATCCAAGGAATTGAATTGCTTCCTATATTCAACATCATAGTGCCAAGTGACGGTTTCAAGTGGAGGAGCCATAAATTTCCCTAGAAAGTTCCATAATATCAAGCTATCCATGGGAGAATATGTATTGACTAGCCCAATTCTTTCCATTTAAATGGGTGGCTCTAATGTTGTACTAGGAGTCCAATGGCTACAATCCTTGAGTACAATAGCTTTTAATTTTCAAGAAATTTTCATGAAATTTTTTTCGGAAGGAAAGGAAGCTAAATTAAGTGATATCACAGGGAAGCCAAGAAAGATAATCAGCTCTAACAAAATGAAAAAGCTTCCAAAGAAAAAACACTTAGGTGTAATTTCACAATTATGGTCGCTAGAGGTTCCCACATGGAAATCATATATTTCTCCATATCTCCAAAAAGTCTTGGACAATCATTCCAAGGTATTTGATATTCCCAAAGGTCTCCCACCTATTTGTGATCATGATCATATTATTCATTTGATTCTAGGAAGCGTTCCTCCAAACATCAGGCCTTACAGATATCCCTATGCCCAAAAGAGTAAATTGAATGTATGGTTTGCAGAAATGCTACAGGCTAGTATAATTCAACCTAGTCAAAGTTATTTCTTCGCTCTAGTAGTATTGGTGCACAAGAAGGATGGATCATGGCACATGTGCTTGGATTATGGGGAGCTCAACAATCTCAGTATTAAAGACAAATTTTCCATTCCTATCATGGGTGAATTATTGGATGAATTGCATGGATCAATTTACTTCATCAAGTTGGATCTGCGTTCAGGATATCATCAAATCAGAATGAATACTAAAGACATTATGAAAACTTCTCTTAGAAATCATGAGGGTCATTATGAATTTTTGGTCATGCCTTACCAAGGCACCTTCTAAATTTCAAGGTTTGATGAATTCCATTTTCAAACCCTTCCGTAGAAAATTTTTGTTTGTATTTTTTGATGATATACTAATCTACAACAAGTCTTGGAAGGATCATGTTCAACATGTTGACAGGGTGCTCAAACTATTGGAGGAGAAATAATTATATGCAAAAAGATCCAAATATTTCTTTGGAGTACAAGGGGTGGAATATCTAGGTCATATTGTATCTCATCAAGATGTTAAGGTAGACCCTAGCAATATTAAAGCCATTAAGGAATGGAAAATCCCCACATCGATAAATCATGTGCGAGGATTTCTTGGGTTGACAAGGTATTATAGCAATTTGGTTAATAATTATGGGAGAATAACAACACCTCTAACAACATTATTGAAGAAATATGCATTTTCTTGGAATTCAAAAGCAACAAATGCCTTTCAACATCTTAAAGAGGCAACGTGATAAGCACCAGTCTTAGCTACGCCAACTTCACAAAAATCTTTATTGTGGAATGTGATGCCTCAAGAAATGGAATTGGTGTTATTTTAATGCTAGAAGAAAGACCCATTACTTTTGAAAGTCGTCCAGTCAAAAGGAAAGTATTGACGCAAAGCTATTTATGAGAAGGAAATGTTGGAAATACTACATGCACTTAAGAAATGGTGACCCCACCTAATGGGAAGATACTTCAAGGTAAAAATGGATCATGATAGTCTTAAATACTTTTTAGAGCAAATATTATCTTCATAAGAGTAGGAAAAATGGGTCAGATGAAGTTGGTTTATGACATTGAAATCATCTATAAAAAAGGGAAGAAAATTTTGTGGCATACATAGTCTCAATAAAGGATGAGGATGTGGAAGCATTGCTTTGCACCATTTCTATTATCCAACCAGATTACATAAACAAAGAAAGTTGGATAAAAGCAAGAACGGTGAAGAAGTTTGGGCACTCATTCAGAAGTTACAACAAGATCCCAGTACATCTGATACATTTAGTTATAAAAATGATTCGTTATGGTAAAGATATCACTTATACCAATGTAAGAATTCCCAACTCAAATGAAATATTCTTATGGAATTACACACCTCTCCCTTAGGAAGCCACAGAAGATTTTTAAAAACTTACCATGGGGTTAAGAAGGAATTTTACTCGGATGGCCTTAAATTGGATATTCAAAAGTTTGTGCCAGAGTTTTTGGTTTTCTAACAAAATAAAGTTGAAACAATTAAGACCACGGGTCTATTACAACCGTGTTTCCAGAAAAATAGTGTTGATTTGAACTGCTAGTCCCACTAAGATGGGTAGCTAACTTAGAAACAAACAATCAAAGCAATTCGACATTTCCTTTAGGTGTAATAGATAAGAAGGAAGAAAAGAGGACTAACCTCGGTCTTTCGCTTTGATCCCTACATGATTTCTCTCTCCCTTGATAGAATTCGCTACTCCTCTCCTACTTGTCCCACTTTAAAGAGTACCTGTAGAGTCAAAGTAACATAAAACCATCAAAGCATCTCTATCTAAAACATCATAAAAAATGTAGTATTGGAAACACATTGATCGTACAATTGCATTCATAAACAATAAGATTCATAAATACATGATTTTATGGACGAAAACTCAAAGAACTTTATTAATAGTAGAACAGAGGATTACAACCTAGCTGTGTGATCCAACATCATCCTCCTAGCATAGAAGCCCTATTCACCTCATGGAAAGCAAGATCACCCAACAATACAATATCTCTTCTCATAAATAAACCAACAACACTTTCTTACAAATTATAAAATTCCAGCCTCTATATCTCTCAAATGAGGGATCCATTTATAGATGTCTTGCAAGGGTGTGAGTCAGCTCTGGGTTTTTTATTAGTGTAATTCCACTTATATTTCTTGGTTCCACTTCGAGATTTCATTGATCTCTTACTCATCCCTCGGCGAATTCACAGAGGCAAGTGTCACAGGAGAAGTTTCTGGAAGATTCCATGATCATCCACATAGAAAATGGTCTGTTCCATTTGTCTATTCTCGCTCATCACACCCCACAGAAGGCTCTTTCAGTATGCATCGCAGCTGGCTAGTGTAGCAGCCAGTATGCATTGCACCTTGACCATGGAGCAATCAATATGGTCTAGTTTTGAGCAGTTTTGAGTAGTTTTTCAGGTGGAATTTCGGGGAAATGATGTAGCCAGTTGACCATGATCCTTTTTGGTATGAAACAACATTTTTAGGGACTAAAGATCCCTTGTGTTATGCACATATGAGTTTGGGGTTACAGTGCCAAAATATGTCTATAACAGTTTGCCCCTAAAGCATGAGGTCGTAAATCTTCTGATGTCGGGTGAAATGCTTTATCATGAGGATCCGAGGTATTCAAACTGGAAGGTGACCTATATAAGATGCAATACAATACATCCTCATCATATTATTTTCACGATCTAGCTGAGGCGGGCATTCCGATGCTCAGCTTCATAAATTCATTTTCATGTACATAGGATAGAGTAATTCTTCATATGAAGAGTCATCTTCTTTTGCTTAGATGACTATTTATGTAGATTCCATGCACATTTGATGTCTTTATGTTCCTGAATATATCGCATCCCCGATGGATGAAACTAGATCTGGGGTCTTCAAATTCTTTCAGTCTTCACCCGATGTACAAGTCGATCCATGTGGAAAGATGTTCTGAAGTTGAACATGGAAAGACATCACCTGATTACCAGGAAATAATGTAAGCTGTTAACAGGCATGAGAGGAGTCATGAGTAATGATAATGACCCTCAAGGTAGTATAGTAAAATTCATGTGGTGTGAATATATGAGCCAATGTCGAACATCACACAAAATATTTCGGTCGAAGGCCATTGATGTAAACCTGTCGCCGAAAGTGAGAAACTTGCCATTGAGGCATGCAAGCTTCAAAGTGCTAAAAGGGTTGTTTCTAAGTCGACTTTCTGGATAATGATCTGATGTTGACAAGAAGTTACCCGTTGTAGGAGGGCCTCGATGTATCCCACATCTATGACATTAAATGGAACAAATGATTTTTTTGAGGTGAAAAGGATATGATGATACAAGGTTCAGGAATGGCGGTCATGAAAAATGAAGGGTGAAGGTATTGCAGTGGATGAGGCGTTTGCTAGATGGTGAATTCTCTGAGTGACTTCTCTTGAACATGTCAGTGACAATGATATGGATTGGTAGCATTAACCCCATGGATGATATGGAAGACCAATGGTGATATGATGAATGGAATAACCCAACCCGACTTAATCATGGTGATGCAATGAAACTGTCATGTTCAAGAGTGACCCGCTACGAATAAAATTCTTCAAGTTTTCTTCCCTTTTTCCCTAGTAATTGTTGACTAGTACCTCTTTATTTTTGTCAAGCTTGAGGAGGATAACATATTCTTGGTCTATAATTTTCCCTTCAGGCAAACCTGTTGCTATGTTTTTAGTGAGCCTAGTGTCAGTGAGACTCCTTTTGTCTGGGTGGACAAGTTTTTTGCTATTGTTTTAACGATTTTAATGATGAAGATAACTTGGTCCTTTTCTTGTTTAGAGAGTTTGAAAAGGGATGAAAAGGAAACTCCAACAGTCGTTTTTTGTAGCATAATCCCTTAAGTTCAAAAATGTATAAAATAATACAAAAGGGATGCCTTTTCTATCGCTTTAACGAGCTGGAAAAGACAAGCGCTTCATCTTTTTGTTTGGTAATCCCTTAGGTCCAGAAAGATTAAAATGTACAAGAGGGATGGCGTTTCCTTTTACTTTAACAAGCTAGAAAGGCCAATGGCTCGACAATCTTTTTATATTTAATGAGTCTAAAAAGAGTTTAAAAGCGACTCATTTTTTAGGAACGAGTGGTATTTTTAGGTAGCAACTGGTTCCAGGCAAGTTTGGAACTTCTCAAAACATGGAAGTGTGAAGAGGGTGGCAATCTGAATCACTCGTCGCAGCTATTCCTCAAAAGGGTAAACAATCAAGTGGAAGCGTATGATTAGCCAAATGAATGGAGGTGATGGTAGGAACACAACCAAGGTTCGAAAAGGCTGATAGTAGGGCAATCACGAAGGTTATTTACCAAAGGTGGACTCATTTTTTAATGAGCTTGAAACTTGTGGGAACATTGCTCTTACCAATCGTTTGAAGATGTCTCTTGTTGGTAGGTTTATTTTTTAATGAGCTTGAACTCTACTATAACACGTGCTCATTGCCTTTTTATGTAGGCTAGAAACGACCAAGCTACAAAGCTAGAAACTAAAGCTGATAATGCTAAAAATCTAAAAAAATCAAATTGGTCATTTTTCACTTGCATACAAAGGTTTGCATGCCCCAAGTCTTTCAGAAAAGTAGAGTTTCCAGGTTACCATATGGAAGTTCCTGCAGTTAGGCAGGATTTTTTTTGTCAGTAGACAAAAATATTTTCCTTGGCTTTGTCGATCGAAATAGATGAAGGTGAATGGTGAGCTTCCAATCACATAACATACAAGGAAATACCTATTTCAGATTGATCACATATCCAACAAGGAAATGATTTTTCAATCCAATCATATAACCTTTCAAGGAAATATATGTTCTAGACTGATCACATAACCTACAAGGGATTGTTTTTTCAGTCCAATCATATAAACTTTAAGAAAATCTCTCTTTTCCTCTGGGTTCACCTGCCGAAGCAGACCAAGGTGCATGCCCCATAAACTTCGTTACATTCACCAAACTACTCGTGGTAATTATGTGGATGGAATGAAGGTTGAAGAGACATTGTTGACACGAGGAGACCATTTAGGGATGATGGTTGATTCGTAGTTGTGTTTGAACTAGGAAATGAAGGCTGGTTGACAAGTTGCACCAGTTGGCCATTATGTGGAAAACACATCACTCAAAAGAGTGTGGAAACAATAGCTTCCATTATATATATATAGTCACGTCCAAGGAGTAGATTGTAATCTAGTGGCCCTTGGACTACCATCACGTTCAAGTGAATGGTTTTCATATTTAAAGTTATCAGCAACTTTGGAAGGATCCCTAATGGTTGACTAGTTCCTTTGTTGAAGCCTAACAATTTTTTTGTTTTAGGCAGAAGTAATGGTAGCACTTTCCATGTAATTGAGGAAAGGATACTCACTAAATCCCCTTCATCTATGATAGTGCCAGAGATGATCATTTTGTAAACTTGTACTATGATACGGAATGGTACACTAGGTGAAAGGCGGGGTCTTGCTAGTTGATTCTAGTCAAAGAAAACAACTAGACTACTTGGAGGAGGTACCAGGTAAATAGCTGGATAAACCTCATGAACTGGGGGATTTTTCCACCTATTGTAAAGGAACGGGTGGATTGCTTGCAATTTCACCAAACTCTGTATCGACAAAAAGAATTTGAACGGTGTCGTTCTCATTCTCTTTGGAAATTGTATCATCCGAAGGTGGTCCTTCTGAAGGTAAGACTGGGTCGACTGCCATCTCGACCTGTTGACTTTGGTCCAGTATGGACTCAGAAGGTTCACTTTCAATGATAGGCATTTCAACTGACAACTGGATTATGTCAATCAAGTTTTCAACTAGCAATGGACTCGGTAAGAGTTTCTTGTATCCAGGCAGAAGTCGCTACGGTGAAGTAGGATGATTATGCAAGATTCTCTTGGCGTCATCTACAAAAGGACAATAGGGAAGGTGATGGTCTCCCTCACATACTAGACATGGAGGTTTGACCTTTCTTTCCTGTCCAGGACTTTCACTTACACTAGTTGACGGTGTGCTATCAGTCTAATTGCCAGAGGTTGATGACACCGGATGGTGCGAATGGGGAGACCATTCTCTCAAGATCCACAGAATGCAAGGATAATCTCGATGAAAATGGTTTTCTTTGCAAATTAGATAAGGATATCTAGGAGATTTAATGTGTGAATTTTCACCAGATGATTCATTGTTGCCCCCTTGCTTAATTGGCTTCTTCTTCATCATCTCCTTCCTTTTCATCTTCTTCTTAGCTACTTGGTTTTTAGTATCACTAGTTTCACCAAGCAACGAGGAAGAAGGGGAGAGAGAAATAAGCGAAGTAGAAGGTGAAGGGACCACTTTAGTATCGTCTATTTGCTAATTTGATTGCCAAGGAATTACGGTGTTTTGAACGAAATAGGTCGAGAATAGCCATACTGGCAAGTCGATTGTGATTCCTAGAAGGGACAATGTAGCCATATATGGACCACCAATATCTCCCCAAGAGGAGAAAGGACTAGGATTCCCCCCAAGAGGGGTTCCTTTATTGGACTCCATTATTTCAACCTAATATCAATGAAGGAACAAGGATTTTATTCAGATTTAAATAAATTTTAAGACACTTTCACATAACTTTTCTTTTTCAATTTTTAAGAGTGGAGAAAAAGATAAAGCTGACTCCAGTCACCTTCGATTTTTAATGAGCTAGAAGTGACAAGTGCTCAGATGGACTTTTTCTTTTAAGGAGTCGAAAAGGAACGAAAGTGACTACTCTGGAAATCTAGACAGAGGGATTACCAAACCAATTGCAAAAATGCAATATACACCTTGGTGGTAAATTGAAGAGAAATTACCAAGGACTTTACGTATGGCAGTCAATCTTCCTGAATGTTGTGTTCAGTGTATTGTGATCTATAGGGTGGCAGACACGGATTCCTAAAAATAAAGGATATCAGTCTATTGTGGTATCCCAATATATACTCGATGGTATGGGGAGCACAAGTCTGTACTGGCACTTGTCATAGCAAAGAGGAGGAATCACCCGACCTTCAATGAAAACGATAGTTACCAGGTTTTACGACACCAGAACACGTCTCTAACCTAGACTTCTAGATGTGTTGCGTTAGGTTCCAAAGCATTTTTATGTTCATTGAGATTTATTTTGGAGTTGATCTTGATTAGAAGTTTGTCTTTCAAGGTTCACCGCATGATGTAGATGTAAAATTCCTAAACATGAAAACTAAAATGATAAACAGTCATTTATTTTCTTTTAGCAATGAAAATCCTAGCTACTAAGTAAAGTGTATGATTATTTCAGCATAGAGCAAGGAGCACACACTAAATGCACTTTTCCTAAATCATCTTTCGCACACAATCCAAATGCAAATGTAAATGCATGTACCTATTTTTCGTTTCCTTAATGTGAGAATGCTCAAAAGGAAAGCTAAGTATAGATCTAAACTATTTTCTTCAAAGTGATGTTTCGACAATTTCTTTTCAAAACAAAAGGAAGACTAAAACGACACTTTCAATTTCGAATGGAAAACTACTTTCGACACTTCAAATATTAACAATTCAAATCAAATACAATGACAAAAGTACAATTGACTATCTAGAGGAGGAAGACATTACGACACTCTTATTTTTGACTCAAAATGACAGTTACAACACTTTTTGTATCAAAAATGACAGTTCAATTAAGATAATTTCAACAAAGGAGGATAGTAAATGATGGAAAAATACATAAAAACATTTACAAATCCTAATCAATGGAGGCTGAATAATGTAAAGGAAGGAGGTTTCAGTAATGAGATACTAATCATGAACAACAAAACTACTGAATAGAGTTGAAAACAAGGAGGAAAAACAAATTTCAAAGAGAGAAACAGTATCACTCAATCATCGCACCTGTCCTTCATGGAAATAGGGATTCATCTCACCTGCAACACATGGGAGGTGTGATGCATATAGGCTATTAGTTACAAATAGTGTGATGGACCAGGGAGCGAAACTGAGCTTGGTTTTTGCTCAAAATTTGCAGCTAAGTTCAGTGATTTAGGCTAAGTTATGATGGACAGTAAAAACAAAGTATAGGGGTATGACTTCATGAGGTTATGAGCTACTGCAAGGGCACTTAGAATGCTTGTAAGTCAGATGTTCAGTTCATAAAACAACCTGGAGATTGACTAAAGCAACATTCATCTACTTTGCAATTGCATAACAAAGGCATTTCGAAGGCTAGCTAGCTAACTTCAGGCTCCATCTGTAGTTTATAAAGCAAACAATAAACAAACAAAATAAACTATTCAATCCCCAGTGGAGTCGCCATTTTGTTTCCAGGAAAACTAGTGTCGATTCGCACTGCTAGTCCCACTAAGATGGGTATCTGTCATAGAAACAAAGAATCAAAGAAATTTGAGATTTCTTTTAGGTGTAATAGACAAGAAGGAAGAAAACAGGACCAACCTAGATCTTCCACTTTGATCCCTGCTTGATTTCTCTCTCCCATGATAGAATTAGCTTCTCATCTCCTACTTGTCCTGATTTAAAGAGTACCTATAGAGTCAAAGTAACAGAAAACCATCAAACTGTTGGCATTATGAGACAAGTGTTGTCCTTGATGGCAAATCACACATATGATAGATCATAGTTCAGCGGGTCAGTAGCAAAGAATTGATGATCAGACTACAAAGAATGAAGAAAGAAGAGTATATATGCAAGCTCAGAGTATATACATAGGTTCACTATATACCAAGTATGGTATACACACAGGTTATACGCAGGTTTACTATGTACCACGTCACGTATATACGTAGGTTTGTTATATACCAAATAAGGTATACACGCAGGTTAATATATACAAAGGAGAGTATACATACGGGATTGCCGATCAAAAGTCGCATATGCATATGCACGCACTTTCATGCACGGAAAAGCACGTACATGTGGGAAAGCTCATTTTTGGGTCCGTGGTATTTAGACCTACGGTTTTGGTCCTTGGTATTGCGTCCGAAGTGTTGAACCCAAGTATTGGGTCCCTAGTATTGGTTCTCAATGGTTTTGGACCATGGTATTCAGTAAGGCCCAAGACTATAAAAGGAGAAGAAGATCATTAGGCAAAAGCAATTGAGAAAGTATTGAATATCTGATGAAGTGTGAGATCTAGTATGCTGGTCATGGGTTTGTGATGCTTAGCTTGATCTGAACCAAGGATGCACTCATGTGGATGATGACGAACGATGGATCGGAATCTTAAGGCTTGGAATGTTTATCATTATATGGTTTGACTATGGATAGACTAGATCTGAATTATTGATGCATGTTTTATTGTATGAATGTTATTATCTAGGTATGTCTGATGTCGTGAACAGCTACGAAGTTATGATTAAATATTTATAGGTCTGTACACAGGTTGGCTTTGGTGAAAGCACATATATATGCGGGTTTGGTTCGTCATACTAGCATATACCCTATGATATATGATATTTGAAGTTTCAATTGGATCTGGTTATTGCTGCAGAGATTTGTTGGTTGTTCTGTGTTCTGGTGACTATGTTGTTGACAGGGTTTCAGAGCTTCAATGATTCAGAGAGAGGATTCTAGTTAGTGATTGAATTTGTGCTTCAATGATATTGATGGGTCCAGTATGAAAATTGGATGAAACGTGGCCTTCAGATTATAGTGTTGTGCTTCAGAAGTATCCAGTCTGAAAATGTATGAAATGTGGTCCCTGGAGGATGAATGGAGATTGTAGGCTGGCACCTACATACTAGTAAATGGATCTGCTAGTACAAGAGATAAGGGGGTTGTAGCTCCCATCTAGGAGAGTCCGAAAAAGAAGAGAGGGTTGTAGCCCTCTGCAGGTAGAAGCCTGCGTACTGGTATAAGACTGCACCAGTACAAAACTATTATAAAATGAAGTTTCTTATTAAAATAAGATAGAGACGACTTGCAGCAGGTGGTTTTCACCCACATTGGGTTTCCACCTTATATCGTGGTGTTCATGTGTGCTTCTTGTGTGATGATCTATTCTGTTTTAATGCACCTGCTTACTGTTCATATGGTTAATGAAGTTCTGATGCACTAACTAAAGATCAACATTCAATGCATTAACTAAATCATAAGTATTGTGGATATACGCTAGTTGCATTAGACACAATTGTGTATATATGCAAGTTCCATTAGCTGAAGTAGCATATATGTATCTAAGTATGGAAATGAAAAAGTTTTATTGATTTGATAATATTGATTCACCTGCTCCCCCCTCTCAGTATTATTTCCAACAATTGGTATCATAGCAGGTCCTTTGGTAGAAGCTTGATCGCTTGAAGGAGATCCGTGGAACTATGGGAAAGAAGCTTAAGAAGAAAGCACCTAAGAAGAAGAAGACATCTCAGAATATCTATCATAGTGGGTGTATTGATTGGGGAATATGTGGAAGGATCACATCAGATTCAGAATCACCTCAGAATGAAGATGAACAAGATCTATCAGGTATGAATTTGTTATCCTCTGGTGATACATCTATTTATCCTCTTAAAGATGATGAATGTGATAACAAAACAACTGAATTTGCACTTATGAGTGAGCAAGAAAGATATCAAATAGAGGCAGAATTAAAAAGGCTTACAGACAAAATCAAAGATCAACAAGATCTATTGAACACAAGGAAATGTGCTTTCAAAGAAGAAGCTACCAAACTAAAAGCTCAACTAGAGGAAGGAAACAAGGTAAGGAATTTATTCAAGAACAAGGAAGATCAATGTCAAAAGTTGCAGGATGAAGTGACATCATTAAGAAATGAAGTCAATGAAAGGAGCACAATCATCAAGAAACTCAGAGATAGATCCAGTTATTATGAAATACTTGAAGCTACGATCCGCTCGCTAAAGGAAGATCTTGAAGAATCAAAGAAGCAGAATAAAGATCTACTCCAAGCTCTTGAAAAACAAGAAAACAAAGTTCTTGAATTAAGGCATCAGTTGGAAGAAGGAAGGAAAGCTGAAGAAGACATGAAGAAGCACTATCGTGAAAAGGAAGAGCATCTTCAGGTTGAGGTAAATATTCTAAATGATAAATTAGAAGAAAAGGATAAGCTCTTACGATTTCAAGATAGTACTAAGATCTTGGATGATATTCTTAGTAGTCAAAGGTCTCCTGCTATCAAAACTGGTCTTGGTTTTTATGAATCCACTGAAAGTGAATCTAGTTCACAAGGAGAGGCAAGAAACTCTAATGAGAAATCTGAAATGCACAACGATGGGATGAGAAGAAAACCCCATCAACAGCCAAGGAAAAAATTCTTCAAAGGAAATCTTTTACTCCTCCAATGCATAATGTTCAATGTTATGTATGTCATAATCTTGGACATGTTGCAGCTAGATGTAGAAGAAGAATGGTTCAACATCATCACACATAAAGATCATCACATTCCAGGTTCTTTCAGGGATATTGTTTTTCTTGCAATATGTTTGGTCACAAAGTTGTTGATTGCTACAGGAGGAATATGAAACATATGAGATGTTATGCATGTAACAAGCTTGGACATATAGCAAAGAAATGCTGGAAGAAGTTTCGGGCACCACACCAAAAGGAGAAAACATCATCACACTTGAAGATATGGAAGAAGAATGAAGTACAATCAGAAAGATGTGGTACAACACAATATACTCAGACACAACACAACACATACATAACAGACTCAGGGGGAGCTGAAAGTGTAAAACTTTAGTGTCCTAAATCGCATACACAAGTTTCATAAAGTGAAGTCGCGTATATATGCGAGCTAGACACTGCAAAGTCGCGTATATGTCAGTCTGAGGAAAAGAAGTAGGGATAGGCTCAGAAAAAGGGTCTGATATGACTTAGTCCATTATATGCCCTATTGGTTAAATAGTTACAGTCTGCTGAGGATGTGTGGAAATCTCTTGATATTTTTAAGATGTCTGGAAGTGTTTTGATCCTAACTTGATGATGATGTCTTGATACTTATTGCTGAGATATGCATGATCAGATCTAACAGTAAGCAGATGGCACAGGTTGAGGGGGAGCATATGCCGTTAATAATGCATTGTTGGCATTATGGTTAATAGTCCTTGGTGATGATGCTTATATGGTTAAGTGATATATCTTGCTATGATGTGGTTATGAGTTGTCCATGATAAAGTCTCATATGATTCTTGGGGTTACATAGTTGATGTTCAGATCATATTTGTGGATTGATTCTCAGATGGTGCATATATGATGCTTACATGGTGATCTTCATAAGGATAAGGAAAAGTACAAAGCTTGAATACACAACTTCATTACTTGATGATGAGTCTCTCATATGCTGTTGTCGTCATGTGCATAAAGATCATCTAATATAGTTATGATGCAGGATTCCTATAGTTCTTGGTGCTCATGTGGATGAGGATTGTTGATGTTGATGATATTGACAAAAGATCTTGAGCTCAAGAAACATAGTGCTGGATACATGAATGATTACTCTAAGTTGCATTGTTGGAGACATGATGATGATGAGTTCTTACCTACATATGTTGATTGATGTAGATATTCCCAAGTGATGATACATGGATGATCTTTTTCATAAGATGGCTATGGTGTTTTACGCATATGATATAATGTGAATGATTTTATGATGATGAGTTGATATCTATATGCAGACATAACTTGCCATAGGACATTTACAGGTTGCTAATTTGGAAATGGTTGTACGCGAGTTTCATAAGGAGTATATGTGTATATACACTTGTTTCTGTGGATATAGTCGCGTATATTTTAATTTGAAGGAAATCAGTGGGCCAAACTCAGAATGAGAAGAGTCTGATATGGGCCTGACATAAACCATCTGGCACAGATGGAACATGCACAAAGGGAGAACATGATTGATGGTCTAGATGTTGTTGACACATGCTTATAGAGCAGATCATACATTGTGTATGATGACTATCATGGTCTTATCTAGATGTTTGGTCTCATGTAAAGGTCATATCTAGACCCATGATGTAATAGTCTGTCTCTATCTATTATAGTCATTTAATGAAATCTCTTCTGGTCACATGATGTAATTTGTAACCCCTTTATGCATAAGAAGGATGATGAAATATTTCAGTCATATCAAGGTCATGTAACGGCCTATGTTGGTTTCCCCACTATGCCTGGGATGGATGATGTAATGTTCTTGTTTTATCATGTATCCCCACTTGGTTGGGTGGATGAATTAATATTGGTATATCCCCACTAGGATGGGTCATGGATGTATGTATGAGTATTTGGTGATAGGAAGGTCATTTATGATAGAGTCATGTTCTTCCTGTAGAACATCTTTTTGTAGACCTTGTTTACAGTCGGGGGGGCATGAACAACTCACTTCAGCAGAGCAGAGACTTCAGCATGTACTCAAAGACAGCATGGACAGATTAGTACACCTTGGCATATAAAAAGGGGAGCTCATTCAGAAATTTCAGCAGGTACTCAGGGGGAGTATGGTCAGTGGGATGTTTATCAAGGAAAGTGAATATATTGGTCCGCCCTTCGCCCTTGATGTCAAAGGGGGAGAGTGATTTGGTGTTGTTGCCATCAAGTGCAAAGGGGGAGATTGTTGGCATTATGGTGCATGTGTTGTACTTGATGGCAACCCACTCATAGAAGAACATCTCACTTATTTATAACAAGATGAATCTTCAGAAGAGATATCAGATGTGACTGAATGCATGGGATGCAGGACAGCTGAAAGGAATCAGATGATAGTTCTAAGTGTGACAAGTTAACTTTTCCATCAAGTCCAAAGGGGAAGATTGTTGGCATTATGAGACAAGTGTTGTCCTTGATGGCAAATCACACAGGTGACAGATCATAGTGCAGCAGGTCAGTAGCAAATAATTGATGATCAAACTACAAAGAATGAAGAAAGAAGAGTATATATGCAGGCTCAAAGTATATACGCAGGTTCAATATATACCAAGTAGGGTATACACACAGGTTATACGCAGGTTCACTATATACCAAGTCGCATATATACGCAGGTTCGCTATATACCAAGTAGGGTATACACTCAGGTTATACACACAGGTTAATATATACAAAGGAGCGTATACACGTGGGATTGCCGATCAAAAGTCACGTATGCGTATGCACGCACTTTCATGCACAGAAAAGCGCGTACATGTGGGAAAGCTTATTTTTGGGTCCGTGGTATTTAGACCTATGTTTTTGGTCCTTAGTATTGCGTCTGAAGTGTTGAACCCAGGTATTGGGTCCCTAGTATTGGTTCTCAATGGTTTTGGACCATGGTATTAAGTAAGGCCCAAGACTATTAAAGGAGAAGAAGATCATTAGGCAAAAGCAATTGAGAAAGTCTTGAATATTTGATGAAGTGTGAGATCTAGTATGTTTGTCATGGGTTTGTTATGCTTAGCTTGATCTGAACCAAGGATGCACTCATGTGGATGATGATGAATGATGAATCAGGATCTTAAGGCTTGGAATGTTTATCATTATATGGTTTGACTATGGATAGACTAGATCTGAATTATTGACGCATGTTTTATTGTATGAATGTTATTATCTGGGTAGGTCTGATGTCTGGAACAACTGCGAAGTTATGATTGGATATGTATAGATCTGTACATGGGTTGGCTTTGGTGAAAGTGCGTATGTACACGGGTTTGGTTCATCATACTAGCGTATACACTATGATATATGATATTTGAAGTTTCAGTTGGATCTGGTTATTGTTGCAGAGTTTTGTTGGTTGTTCTGTGTTTTGGTGACTGTGTTGTTGATAGGGTTTCAAAGTTTCAATGATTCAGAGATTGAGGATGCTAGTTAGTGATTGACTTTGTGATTCAATGATATTGATGGGTCCAATATGAAAATTGAATAAAACGTGGCCTTCAGATTATAGTGTTGTGCTTTAGGAGTATCTAGCCTGAAAATGTATGAAATGTGGTCCCCAGAGGATGAATGGAGATTGTAGGCCGGCACCTACATACTAGTAAATGGATCAACTAGTACAAGAGCTAAGGGGCTTGTAGCTCTCATCCAGGGGAGTCTAGAAAATGAGAGAGGGTTGTAGCCCTCTGCAAGTAGAAGCCTGCGTATTGGTATAAGACTACACGAGTACAAACCTATTGTAAAATGAATTTTCTTATTAAAAGAAGATAGAGACAACTTACAACAGGTGGTTTTCACCCACATTGGGTTTCCACCTTATATCATGGTGTTCATGTGCGCTTCTTGTGTGATGATCTGTTCTATTTGACTGCACCTGATTACTGTTCATATGGTTGATGAAGTTCTGATGCACTAACGAAAGATCAACATTCAATCGATTAACTAAATCATAAGTATTCTGGATATACGCTAGTTGCATTAGACACAGTTGCTTATACACGCGGGTTCCATTAACTGAAGTGCCATATATGTATCTAAGTATGGAAATGAAAAATTTTTATTGATTTGATAATACTGATTGACCCCCGCCTCTCAGTATTATTTCCAATAATTGGTATCAGAGCAAGTCCTTTGGTAGAAGATTGATTGCTTGGAGGAGATTCGTGGAACTATGGGAAAGACGCTTAAGAAGAAAGCACCTAAGAAGAAGAAGACATCTCAGAAGATCTATGACAGTGGGTGTATTGATTCAGGAATATGTGGAAGGAGCACATCAAATTCAGAATCACTTCAGAATGAGGATGAACAAGATCTATCAGTTATGAATTTGTTATCCTCTAGTGATACATCTATTTGTCCTCTTAAGGATGATGAACGTGATAGCGAAACAACTGAATTTTCACTTATGGGTGAGCAAGAAATATATCAAATAGAGGCAGAATTTAAAAGGCTTACAGACAAAAGCAGAGATCAACAAGATCTATTGAACACAAAGGAATGTGCTTTCAAAGAAGAAGCTACCAAACTAAAAGCTCAACTAGAGGAAGAAAACAAGGTAAGGAAGTTATTCAAGAACAAGGAAGATCAATGTCAAAAGTTGCAGGATGAAGTGACATCATTAAGAAATGAAGTCAATGAAAGGAGCACAATCATCAAGAAACTCAGAGATAGATCCAGTTATTATGAAAGACTTGAAGCTACGATCTGATCGCTAAAGGAAGATCTTGAAGAATCAAAGAAGTAGAATAAAGATCTACTCCAAGCTCTTGAAAAACAAGAAAATGAAGTTCTTGAATTAAGGCATTAGTTGGAAGAAGGAAGGAAAGATGAAGAAGACATGAAGAACCACTATCGTGAAAAGGAAGAGCATCTTTAGGTTAAGGTAAATATTATAAATGATAAATTAGAAGAAAAGGATAAGCTCTTACGATTTCAAGATAGTACTAAGATCTTGGATGATATTCTAAGTATTCAAAGGTCTCCTGCTATCAAAACTGGTCTCGGTTTTTATGAATGCACTGAAAGTGAATCTAGCTCACAAGGAGAGGCAAGAAACTCTAATGAGAAATCTGAAATGCACAACGAAGAGATGAGAAGAAAACCCCATCAACAGCCAAGGAAAGAAATTCTTCAAAGGAAATCTTTTACTCCTCCAATGTATAATGTTGAATGTTATGTATGTCATAATCTTGGACATGTTGCAGCTAGATGTAGAAGAAGAATGGTTCAAGATCATCACACAGAAAGAACATCATATTCCAGGTACTTTCAGGGATTCTATTTTTCTTGCAATATGTTTGGTCACAAAGCTGTTGATTGCTACAGGAGGAATATGAAACATATGAGATGTTATGCATGTAACAAGCTTGGACATATAGCAAAGGAATGCTAGAAGAAGGTTCGGGCACCAAACCAAAAGGAGAAAACATCATCACACTTGAAGATATGGAAGAAGAACGAAGTACAGTCAGAAAGATGTGGTACAACACAATACACTCAGACACAGCACAACACAGACATAACAGACTCAGGGGGAGCTGAAAGTGTAAAACTCCAATGTCCTAAATCTCATACACAAGTTTCGTAAAGTGAAGTCACGTATATACGCGAGTTAGACACTGGAAAGTCACGTATATGTCAATCTGAGGAAAAGCAGTAGGGACAGGCTCAAAAAAAGGGTCTAATATGACTCAGTCCATTATATGCTCTATTGGTTAAATAGTTACAGTCTGCTGAGGATGTGTGGAAATGTCTTGATACTTGTAAGATGTCTAGAAGTGTTTTGATCCTAACTTCATGATGATGATGTCTTGATACTTATTGCCAATATATGCATGATCAGATCTAACAGTAAGCAGATGGCACAAGTTGAGGGGGAGCATATGCCTTTAATAATGCATTGTTGGAATTATGGTTAATAGTCCTTAGTGATGATGCTTATATGGCTAAATGATATATCTTGCTATGATGTGGTTATGATTTGTCCATGATAAAATCTCATATGATTCTTGGGGTTACATAGTTGATGTTCAGATCATATTTGTGGATTGATTCTCAGATGGTGCATATATGATGCTTACATGGTGATCTTCATAAGGATAAGGAAAAGTACAAAGCTTGAATACAAAACTTCATTACTTGATGATGAGTCTCTCATATGCTGCTGTCATCATGTGCATAAAGATCATCTAATACAGTTATGATGCAGGATACCTATAGTTCTTGGTGCTCATGTGCATGACGATTGTTGATGTTGATGATATTGACAAAAGATCTTGAGCTCAAGATACATAGTGCTGGATACATGAATGATTACTCTAACTTGCATTGTTGGAGACATGGTGATGATGAGTTCTTACCTACATATGTTGATTGATGAAGATATTCCCAAGTGATGATACATGGATGATCTTGTTGATAAGATGGCTATGGTGTTTTATGCATATGATATAATGTGAATGATTTTATGATGATGAGTTGATATCTATATGCAGACATACCTTGTCATAGGACATTTACAAGTTGCTGATTTCGAAATGGTTGTACGCGAGTTTCATAAGGAGTATCCACGTATATATGCTTTTTTGTGTGGATACAGTCGCGTATATTTTAATTTGAAGGAAATCAGTGGGCCAAACTCAGAATGAGAAGAGTCTGATATGGGCCTGACATAAGCCATCTGGTACAGATGGAACAGGCACAAAGGGAGAACATGATTGATGGTCTAGATGTTGTTGATAGATGCTTATAGAGCAGATCATACATTGTGTATGATGACTATCATGGTCTTATCTAGATGTTTGGTCTCATGCAAAGTTCATATCAAGACTCATGATGTAATAGTGTGTCTCTATCTATTGTAGTCACTTAATGAAATCTCTTCTGGTCACATGATGTAATTTGTAACCCCTTTATGCATAAGAAGGATGATGAAATATTTCAGTCATATCAAGGTCATGTAACAACCTATGTTGGTTTCCCCACTATGCCTGGGATGGATGATGTAATGTTCTTGTTTTATCATGTATCCCCACTTGGTTGGGTGGATGAATTAATATTGGTATATCCCCACTAGGATGGGAGATGGATGTATGTATGAGTCTTTGGCGATAGGAAGGTCATTTATGATAGAGTCATGTTCTTTCCTGTAGAACATCTTTTTGTAGACCTTGCTTACAGTGAGGGGGAGCATGAACAGCTCACTTTAGCAAAGCAGAGACTTCAGCATGTACTCAAAGGGAGCATGGACAGATTAGTACACCTTGGCATATACAAAGGGGGAGCTCATTTAGAAATTTCAGCAGGTACTCAGGGGGAGTATGGTCAGCAGGATGTTTATCAAGGAAAGTGAATATCTTGGTCCACCCTTTGCCCTTGATGTCAAAGGGGGGGAGTTATTTGGTGTTGTTTCCATCAATTCCAAAGGGGGAGATTGTTGGCATTATAATGCATGTGTTGTACTTGATGGAAACCCACTCATAGAAGAACATCTCACTTATTTATAACTAGATGAATCTTCAGAAGAGATATCAGATGTGGCTGAATGCATGGGATGCAGGACAGCTCAAAGGAATCAGATGATAGTTCTAAGTGTGACAAGTTAGCTTTCCATCAAGTACAAAGGGGGAGATTGTTGGCATTATGAGACAAGTGTTGTCCTTGAAGGAAAACCACACAGATGACAGAACATAGTGCAGCGGGTCAGTAGCAAAGAATTGATGATCAGACTACAAAGAATGAAGAAAGAAGAGTATATATGCAGGTTCAGAGTATATACGCAGGTTCACTATATACCAAGTAGGGTATACACATAGGTTATACGCAGGTTCACTATGTACCAAGTCGCATATATACACAGGTTCGCTATATACCAAGTAGGGTATACATGTAGGTTATACACGCAGGTTAATATATACAAGGGAGCGTATACACGCGATATTTCCGATCAAAAGTCGCGTATGTGTATGCACGCACTTTCATGCACGGAAAAGCTCGTGCATGTGGGAAAGCTCATTTTTGGGTCCGTGGTATTTAGACCTATGGTTTTGGTCCTTAGTATTGCGTCCGAAGTGTTGAACCTAGGTATTGGGTTCCTGGTATTGGTTCTCAATGGTTTTGGACCATGGTATTGAGTAAGGCCCAAGACTATAAAAGGAGAAGAAGGTCATTAGGCAAAAGCAATTGAGAAAGTCTTGAATATCTGATGAAGTGTGAGATCTAGTATGCTAGTCATGGGTTTGTGATGCTTAGCTTGATCTGAACCAAGGATGCACTCATGTGGATGATGATGAACGATGGATCAGGATCTTAAGGATTGGAATATTTATCATTATATGGTTTGACTATGGATAGACTAGATCTAAATTATTGGTGCATGTTTTATTGTATGAATGTTATTATCTGGGTATGTCTAATGTCTGGAACAACTGCGAAGTTATGATTGAATATTTATAGGTCTGTACGTGGGTTGTCTTTGGTTAAAGCGCGTATGTACAGGGGTTTGGTTCGTCATACTAGCGTATACACTATGATATATGATATTTGAAGTTTCAGTTGGATCTGGTTATTTTTGCAGAGTTTTGTTGGTTGTTCTGTGTTTTGGTGACTGTGTTGTTGATAGGGTTTCAGAGTTTCAATGATTTAGAGATTGAGGATGCTAGTTAGTGATTGACTTTGTGCTTCAATGATATTGATGGGTCCAGTATGAAAATTGGATGAAACATGGCCTTCAGATTATAGTGTTTTGCTTTAGGAGTATCCAGTCTGAAAATGTATGAAATGTGGTCCCTGGAGGATGAATGGAGATTGTAGGTCGGCACGTATGTACTAGTAAATGGATCAGCTAGTACAAGAGATAAGGGGGTTGTAGCTCCCATCTAGGAGATTCTGTAAAATGAGAGAGGGTTGTAGCCCTCTGCAGGTAGAAGCCTGCATACTGGTATAAGACTGCACCAGTACAGAACTATTGTAAAATGAAGTTTCTTATTAAAAGAAGATAGAGACGACTTGCAGCAGGTGGTTTTCACCCACATTGGGTTTCCACCTTATATAATGGTGCTCATGTGTGCTTCTTGTGTGATGATATGTTCTATTTTACTACACCTTCTTACTATTCATATGGTTAATGAAGTTCTGATGCACTAACTAAAGATCAGCATTCAATGGATTAACTGAATCATAAGTATTCTGGATATACGCTAGTTGCATTAGACACAGTTGCGTATACATGCAGGTTCCATTAACTAAAGTAGCATATATGTATCTAAGTATGGAAATGAAAAAAAATTATTGATTTGATAATACTGATTCACCCCCACCTCTCAGTATTATTTCCAACACAAAGCATCTATATCTGAAACATCATAAACAATGTAGAATCATAAACACATTGACCATACAATTGCATTCATAAACAATAAGATTCACAAATACACGATTATATGGAGGAAAACTCAAAGAACTTTACTAATAGTAAAAGAAAGGATTACAACCTAGCTGTCTAATCCATCATCATCCTCACAACATAGAAGCCCTCTTCACCTCATGAAAATCAAGACCACCCAACAATACAATATCTCTTCTCACAAATAAACCAACAACACTTCCTTACAAATTACAAAATTCCAGCCTCTAGATCTCTGAGATGAGGGATCCATTTATAGATGTCTTGCAAGGGTGTGATTCACCTTCGGGTTTTTGATTAGCGTCATTCCACTGATAGTTCTTAGTTCCACTTGGAGATTTCATTGATCTCTTACGCATCCCTGGGCGAATTCAGAGAGGCAAGTGTCACAGGAGAAGTTTCTGGAAGATTCCATGATCATCCACTTAGCAAACTGTCTCTGCCATTTGTCTATTCTCGCTCATCACACACCACAGAAGGTTCTTTCAGTATGCATCGCACCTGGCTAGTGTAGCAGCCAGTATGCATTGCACCTTGACCATGGAGCAATCAGTATGGTCCAGTTTTGACCAGTTCTAAGTAGTCTTTCAGGTGGAATTTCTGGGAAATGATGTAGTCAGTTGACCATGATCCTTTAGGGTATGAAAAAACACTTTTAGGGACTAAAGAGCCCTTGGTTTATGGACATATGATTTTGTGGTTGCAATGCCCAAATATGTCTATAACAAAGCTTTATCCATTCCAAGTCCACGTTGAGAGGAGGTTTCAATGGATTTTATCATACGTTTACCAAAGTCTGAAGGAAATAGTGTAATCATGGTGGTAGTTGACATACTTACCAAGTATTCCCACTTTTATTCATTATGTCATCCATTTAAAGCTAGTACGGTTTCTACTGCATTTATGAAAATAATTCAAAAGCTACATGGAAACCCAAAGATTATTGTAAGTGACAGAGATCCCATTTTCTCTGGAAATTTTTGGACAAAATTATCATCTTGTCTTGGTACTCAGTTAGCTCATAACTCATCTTATCATCCTCAATCATATTGGAAAACTAAGATAGTAAAAAAAAATTGTAAGGATATCTTCATTGCTTTGTATCTGATAAACAGACATAATGGGTCAAATGGTTTCCTCTGGCTGAATGGTGGTATAACACTTCCTTCCATATTGCAGCAAAAATGACCCCATTTATGACACTTTATGGATATCATCCACTGTCCATCACATCATATTTAAGAGAAAATTTCAAGGTTGATCAGTGGAAGATCACATCGAGCATCAACAAAAATTTCTCCAAGTCTTAAGGGATAACCTCACTTTCACACATAATAGAGTGAAACAATAGGCAGATCAACATCGCAATGAAAGAAGCTTTGATGTAGGTGACTAGGTATTCCTACAAATACAACCATATAAGCAAATGTCCCTCAAGAAAGCCTATAATGATAATAAATTATCACCAAAGTATTATGGTCTGTACAAGGTTTTGCAAAAGATTGGTACTATGGCATATAAATTGGATCTTCCTGCAAATTCCTGAGTGCACCCATTTTTCCATGTTTCATTGTTAAATAAGGTTAGAGGAGACAAGCTCCCAGTTCAAATAATATTTCTAGAACTTGAAGAGGAAGGAAAAATCATATTGGAACCTTAAGCACTCATAGAAACAAGAATTGAACATCTACAAAATCGATCAATTTCGGAGTATCCCATCAAGTGGAAGAACTTACCCACTGAAGATTCTACATGGGAGGATGAGAATTTAATATAGAAGCATCCAAAACTACTCAAGCATTGAGCGCAACAATTTAAAGAAGGAGAGGGGCATGTTAGGTCCCTATAATACTAGTGATTCCCCCATTACTATTGCCATTGTAGCCTGTATTGTTATTGTTGTGACCCTATTGTCCCCATATTGTTATTATTATGCCCCATATAAGCCCAATATTGTTATTGTCGTGTCGTGATATTATTATTGTTATGTCATCTTTGATTATATTGTCACCCATTAAACTCATATATATAGAAAGGAGTTTTGTCATTTGTATCATCAAAAAATTGTTCATTTGTGTAATGCAAAGGAGTTTTCCCCCTCGATGAGGCTGATTTTGAAGTCATTGTTCTATCTTTTCTTCTATTTTGTTAGCTGGTTGCATGAAATATTTTATGATACTCAATCAACCTTGTGGCATAAAAAATGGTTCAAATCTAGGCATATGATTACAAAAGGAGTGTATTGGAGGGTTATCAATTATTTAGTGAGTGACCCATGAAATTTTTTTGAGTTTAGATAGTATGTCATTTGTAATGTATAATGAACAATTCCTTGGGGAGAATATTTAGTTCAGGAAGTTTTATTGTGATATAGTGGAAAAACATATATCGTCAATTTTGGATGTAGTGGAGAATTATGGTACTTTATGGAATATTAATTATTCAAATCATTAAAACATAAGTGTGATCATTCCAACTCGATGTCATCCATTATTCAAGGAAGGTTGATCCTTTCAAATCTTATTGTGAGTATTTGGTATTATCTAAGTTGGTGGTGGAATTCATGTCATGTATTGTCCACTTTGTGATGTTTCAAGTTGCATGAGTAGAGGCTACAATTTCTATTTTAAGCTGATTTTATCCTACAAGGCATTTTAGAAGCTACCATGTTCTAGTGCTTAAATATAAGGTGTTATTGTAATTACCCCATACCGGTGACACAATAATAGCCACTATGTTGTCCCAATCAAAATGTGTCACAAAATGGTTTCCAAGTAAGGTTCATCTTAAAGGAATTTTCGACACTTTATTGATTTCATCCATGAAATGAGTTGTAGAAATTTTTTTCTAGCACTAAACTCGTTATATTCATGAAAGGTATTGAAATATTGGTATTGTAGCAACGATATTGTAGCCACATAGGTGTGATGTTGAAGCAATGTTGCTATATAAATAAGGTTGTCTCATTATATTTAATGATAAATTTTGGAGGGTATTTTATTAGGAGAAATAATAAAAGTATCATGAACCCAAAAATAACATGAACATATGAATTTAAGCATAAATTACTTCTTTTCCTTTTTTATTTATTTTTATTCCTTTTCTTCTATAAGATATCAATTGCGGGAGGAAACTTAGGAGGCGAACGATTAGCTAGGGTTACAATATTTTACAGAGGTTGTTCTCCATGGAAGGACACAAAGGAGGGATCTCCACTCCCTCCTACAAGCATGTTGTGGCCAACAGAGGTAAAAAAACCATTGGAATATGATTGAGGTCCTTCAGATGGAAGGAAAAGGAACAGTGAATAGGCGCAAGATGGTACTAAATCAAGGGAGAATAATAGCACTAAATAAAATGACGAAGTAGACAAGGAACAGGGAAAAAAGACAAAGCACAAAAGGGACCATGTAAACCCAAAGCTATGAACACACCCAAAGTAGTTTTAAATGATCCTGCTCTTCAGGCACATAGGGACCACATGTAGACATATGCAATCATTTGTAAATTCATGGGCTTATGGCTCAGTGAAAATTTTTTACAAACGTGGATTAAATACCACTAGAAATGAAAAGGAAGCATAGACCTACATCTGGGGTCAAAGGGATTCTTTACTATGGTATTTGCAAATATTGAAGATAAGGACAGATTTTTTGAAGGATGGCCCTACTTTTATGCAGTAGTAGGCCTTTATATGCGACCATGGATTATGAATTTTGTCCCAAAGTGTGAGACTTTTACCTCGGTCCTGGTTTGGGTTAGACTCTACTCCCTACCTCTTGATTACTAGAAAATAGAATCCTTATCTGACATAGGAAATAAGTTAGGGCATTTTGTCAAAGATTTTAAGGCCACTAGAAGGTGAAAATATACTTCCTTTGCAAGAATATGTGTCGAGATGGATCTCTCTGGAGCTCTACCAGATGAGGTAATATTGGAAGTGTTTGATGAAGAATGGGTGCAAACAGTTGATTATGAACATATTCCATTCAGATGTCGTAAATGCCATGAGCATGGGCACCTATTTAGAGACTGCCCTCTCAGTAAAATAGAAAACAAGAGTAAATATAGCACCATGAAAGATACTGAAAGCTTTCACAAAGTGGTACACAAAGGAAAAGGAGGCAAAAGGGGGCTGAAGCTACATCAAATAGAAGGGCAACAAGCCAGTCAGAACAAGATCCAAGTACTAGAAGGAGAATAAGAGATAGTAAAAGTAGATCAGATAGAGGGAGGAAGTCTAGAGGAGGAGGAGAATGGAGAAGAGGGTGAACAAACATAAGATATTAATAAATAGAAAGAAACTATGATAAGTGATACAAAAATGGAAATGGACCAGGAAATGACCAAGAGTGAGATGGAGATGGAGGACCATGAACTATAGTAGATTCTTGATAAAGAGAATATAGATCTAGAAGGATTCTTAAAACAAGGAACCAGTGAGGAGGTGGAATTGTTACCTCCAGAGGAGTTCAATAGAGTTCAGCAGTTGTTTATATGGAAAACTCAGACCAAAGGGCTAAAGGAGCAAAGTAATAAAAAAAGGCAGGGAAGCGAAGGTGTGAAAACTATGAAAACTACACTAGGATTAGCACCTAGAAACCCAGGAAAGAAAAGAGGCAGGAAAAATTAGAACGAGCTATTGATGGAATGTGGAAAGCCAATGATAGATTCAGGTAAGATGAAAGACCTAACCAGTTACTCCTTTACAAATATTTAATAATGAAGTTCACTTCTTGGAATATTAGGGGTCTAGGTAGTAAAAGAAAACAAACATTACTTAGTAACAGAATGAAACAATCAGCGCTAGATGTGATCTTCATCCAGGAAACTAAATGTTCCATTCAAAAAATAAAAGAAATTCATAGCAATGCTCAATCGATTTGAGTTTCTAGAAGTCAAAGCAGAGAATACAACAGGAGGCATACTCACTCTTTGTAACCCCCAAAAAATTGGCATTATAGATGTAGAGGCATCTAGGGATTATTTATCAGTGATCATTCAACCTATGGGAGATAAGGAAACCTACCTGGTCATGAATGTGTATGGCCCGCAAAGAATGGATGGCAAAATCAAGTTTTTAGATTCTCTAGGGGATCTCAGAGATAGACATGCAATAATACCATGGATCTTGGGGGGTTACTTCAATATGATCAAATCACTTTCGGAGAAAAAAGGGGCGACCAGAATTCTAAGTAAAGACTCTATGGCATTTCAAACCTTTATAGATAATACAAAGCTAGTGGACATTGTAACGAGTAATGGTATCTTTACATGGAACAATAAAAGAGGAGGAGAGTCTCAGGTGGCCTCAGAACTAGACAGATTAATTATCTCAGAGGACCTTATGCTCAATGACAAGGAAATGGTAGCAAGAGTTCTCCCCTTTGGAGGCTCTGATCACTGGCGGTTCAAGGCATTGCTACCCCCAGAAACAGACCTTTTAGATTTGAGAATATCTGGCTCTCCCACCCAGATATCATCAGCAAGATAGCCAACTAGTGGTTAGAGGATTTGAATATTCAAGGCACAAGAACGTTCCTTCTTCAAAAAATACTGAAACATATCAAGCTCAGGCTCAAAGATTGGAACAAGAATGAATATGGCAATATTTTTGAAGAAAAAAAATATGTTGAAGGTAAAATGAAGGAACTCAACCAAGCCCTTATCACAGATAGCTTTGATAAATCCTGAAGTGATCGAGTCACTAAATATCATCAAGATTGGGAGAATTTATGTAAACAAGAGGAAATATTTTGGAGACAAAAATCTAGAGTTCAACGGCTAAAAGAAGGAGAACGTAACACTAGATTTTTCGATAGATCCACTATAGTGAACAAAGCTCACAATAGGATTTCTTTTATTAAGGATGAGGGAGGTATTCTTCCCAATTCTCATGAAGAAATAGAAGCTGCACTAGTTCAGCGCTTTTGAGGTATAGAAAAAGAAACTTTTTCAGATAGATAACATGCCATCATGGACTTAACAAGACATGTACCTAGGTTAGTGTCTAGAGATGACAATTTCAAGCTTAATAAGCTAGTGACTGAAGAGGAGGTTAGTGAGGTCCTCAAAGAAAAGCAGAATGGTAAGGCACCAGGCCCAGATGGTTTCAATGTAGATTTCTTTAAAGCTTGCTGGAATATAGTCAAATATGATATTCTGAATGTAGTACAAGATTCCAGGTTGAATAGAACTATTTTGAAGGCACTAAATACCTACTTTATCTCCCCAATCCCTAAACAGGATTTGGTAGAAACTCCTAACAGGTTTACACCCATATCTTTGTGCAATGTGGTTTACAAGATAATATCTAAGGTTGTGGCAAATAGAATCAAGCCTCTTCTTCCTACCCTAGTTTCTATGGAACAATCTGGATATGTGGAAGGTAGACAAATTCTCAATAAAATCATTTAAGCTCACGAGGTGGTGCACTCTCTGATGAGCAATAGGAAGGTTGGAATGATCATGCAATTGGACATAGCCAAAGCTTATGATAAGCTGAATTTGACCTATATCAGGAAAGTTATTATTGCTTTTGGGTTTGATCACAACTGGGTTAGATGGGTAATGGCCCTAGTTACTTCTTCCAGCTTTTCAATTTTGGTTAATGGTTCTCCCTCAGAGACTTTTATTCCTTCAAGAGGCCTCAGGTAGGGAGACCCAGTCTCTCCCTTTCTCTTCATCCTCACGATGGAAGGACTGGGTCAGTCTATCAAGTATGCAAAAGAAGTTGGTAAGATCAAAGCTCTCCAACTTTCTGAAAATGGACAGGCCTTGACGCATCAACAATTTGTGGATGATACCATGCTGTAGGGTATCCCCACGGTCAAAGAAGCTCTTGCATATAAGAAAATCCTAAGTGACTTTTCCATGGCTTCAGGTATGGAAGTTAGTCTCTCCAAATCTAAGGATTTTTTCTTTAATACTCATATTTCTATTTAGAGGAATATCTGTAGAATTCTAGGCTTTCAAAGAGAGATCCTCCCATCAAAATATTTGGGAGTTCCTCTAACTAACAAACCTTTACACAAGAGAATCTGGGAGTTGGTGATTAATAAGTTGCAAGATAAATTCAGGAAGTGGACTATTAGATCTTTAAACTTGGCTAATAGGTTGGTGCTTACTAAGGCTGTCCTACAATCAATACCAGTCTTCATGCTTTCAGCTCTCCCAACATAAAAAGGAGTCCTGCAACAATTCAGAACCATTCAAAGAGACTTTCTTTGGGGCAAGGGGGAAGAAAGAAAGAAATGGGCCTTGGTTGCCAGGGAAAACTTTGCAAACCTAAAAACGATGGGGATATTGGATTGGATGATCCTGAAATTCTAAGCAAGGTTTTAGGGGAAAAATTATGGTGGTGCTAGGTAAAAGACCCAGAGGCTCAGTGGGCTATTATTTCAAAAGAAAAATATGCCAGCACTTGGTAGAATAATGATCAAATAAGGATGTTTGGAAATGTAAAGGGCTGAAACATTTGGAAAAAGGCCTGGGAGAACAGGGGTTTAGTACAAGAAAATAGCTTCTGGGAAATCAGAGAGGGAGACTTAGCTTTATTCTTGGAGGATAAATGGCAACAAGAACCCATACTATTAAAACAAGAATTGAGAGACCTCAAGGAAGAGACAGATACAAAAGGGCTATCTAAAGTAAAAGATTTTTGGGACCAAACCAACAATATAGGAAAATGGAGGACCTAGAGGAACTTTGATTTCAGGGATGACAGCCCCTTGAAAGCTAAAGCAGAGACACTAATGAAAATGTTAGAAAAAAGGAAGATTTTAATTTCAGGGGGGCATGACCAGATGAGATGACGCAACAACAAATAGGGTAACTTTAATCTTTAGGAGGCAAAACTCATTCTCGTTGAATTTGATTCCCATGTTCCGGATAGGATTTAGCAAGACCTATGGAGGCATCAAGGTTGGATGAAAATTAAACTCTTCATGTGGCTAGTTCAGCATAGGAAAAATTTGACCTGGGATAACATTCAGAAGATGGGTGTCCTGGGGCCTTCCAGATGTCAGCTTTGTGAAGCCCAAGAGGAAACAATGGAACGCCTTCTCAACAATTGCATTTTTACCTCCAGGTTCAGGGATTATTTTGCCACTATTTTCCAACAGACTGATAGAGACAAAGGGAGTATTATCAACACCCTAAACAAATGGAGAAGAAACTTTTCAGATTATGAAGTTCTTGGCTCATCATGGACTCTCACGCCAAGCTTCGTTATTTGGAATGTCTGGAAAGAAAGGAACAATAGAATCTTTAAGAATGAAAATAAGCCATCCCAATGCCTTTTTTAGCAGATCTTAAAATAGCTCAAGGAGATGGTTAGCACTATAGTGCGAAATCTCCCTAAGAACCCTCCTTCAGTAGCAGAATTGAGAATTCCCAGTAAGCTGGGTTTGCGGGGACTTATTCCTCAAGGCCTACATAGGAAGGTTATAGCAATGGATTCTGAGCAAGATTTTTGGCATCCTCCCCCTAAGGGTTTTCTGAAATACAACATTGATGGGGCTTCAAAAGGCACCCCGGGCACTACTGGTTATGGAGGGATATTAAGGGATGAGAAAGGAAGCATTCTTTTTATATTCTATGGCCATTTAGGAAGAGCCACTAACAATATGGTGGAATTAACATCTATGGAGCAATGTTTAGATTTCTTGGATTAGGATAACCACAAAATGTGATTGTAGAGGCTGATTCAGAGTTAATCATTAACTGGGTCAAGAGAATCAGCTGGGGTACAAAGCTAGAAAAAGCGCAAAGAACTGGAGGCTGATCCAGGTCTTTCAAAGGATTAAAAATCACCTCCATTTCCTTCGAACAGTAAGTTTTAAACATGTGAGAAGAATGGCCAATAAATTGGCGGATCTTCTGGCCAATCAAGGAGTGATCTACACAGAAAATACGGTGGCGATGAGTTGGCAAGAGTTGGCTTAGAACAAATTAAAGGCGAATTGTTATAACCAGGAAGATGAATACAGGATGGTGTTTCGAAACAGAGCCATGGAGATGGGGTCCAGATGACTCAATAGCTTTATGATTAACAGTTTTGTCACAGTCGGGTCTTTGGTGGGTTGCAGGCCATTGTCCGCCTTCACAACCTGAGTAAGTAATTGCCCCGAGAGACCCTGGTTTTTGGATGATTGGCAAATTGGTGGGAGTTACATCTTTCTTTGGTTCTCGTATAGTAGATTCAGCGAGAAGACAAAATTTGGGAACTCTCAGTGGCCTCAATACCCTAGGTTTTCCTTCTTTGATCACAATACTGCATCGGTGGCGGGTTTTCAGTGATCGTAGGCCTTGCAAGCAGGATGTGGTTTTTCCGAAATTAGAATGATTCCATTTAGCAAGCTACACATGGCAGTAGGACCGGATGGAATACCGCCCTCATTGCGTGTTATTGTTTGGTGATGTAGACCTATGCGATATGATCCTCAACCGTCGGATTAAGAAAGGTGGATCTACGGTTGTGATCGATTGAGCATGTTGTTGGGTCCATGAGGGTAAACTTCGTGCTTCTAAATATTGTGAAATCAACCACAGCTGTTGGATCGGGTGAGGATGTTCGATGGTTGAGATTAAAGATGCATGTTAGGAAGATGGTAGGAGGCATTAATGCTTTGTATTATGGGCAAGTTGCAAATTGTTCTTGGTGGGAATCAGTGTTTTTTGCACATTCTACTGGTTCGTGGGTTTGTGAGTTATTTGGACATGAAATCCTTATAGATTGTCACATTTTTTCCTCTTCGGGTTCGTTTCTTTATTCTCGTTAGCCGGCTTTAGCATGGTTTTTCTTTTGAGAATTTTGAGGCTTGGTTTGTAGGGATCGAGGCTTTTGCCTTTTTCTAGTTAACAAATTGAGTTTGGTTCTTCCTTGGTCCATAGCTCCTCGTGGACTATTGTAATTTATATACTTTATTTAATGATTAATGCAATTGAAGGTCGGACTCTTGCATCAACAAAAAAAAGGATATCAATTGCCAAAAACTCTATTTTTCACATGACATGTGTCTAATTATCCCATCGTGGTTCGCATAAATGGATCCTATTTTTGAAATAAGAACATCACAATTCAAACATCCAACAAGGAGTCTCTCATACAAATAATATGCAAGTTGCTATTGATATATATTTCATTCAACCTTTTCCAAAAGGCTTCCCTTCATATAATATTTTGATGTATTCAAATATTTTTCCAATTTTCTATTAGTGGATTCTTTTCCTCATTAAGGATAGAGAGATTAATGGACCCATTGCATATATATATTCTATCTTGTTTATTTTTCATAGGATATTATAATTGATAATCACTTCTTGTGATTCATTTATCTCGTATTTTCTTGCATTCATATTGATGATCAAAAAAATATTGAAGATTTCAACTGTAGAAATCAAATTCCAATAGGATCATAAAGAGACAACCAGGTAAGAAAACCAACATTTATACTGGGAAAACCCACCTAAGGAAAACCCCAAAAATCTTTTCCTTAGATAATTTTTTCATTTCAACAATAGGCACACCTAGATATTCTAGTCAATCATAAGATAAAACTACCCAACAATGTAGACTTCGTCAAACTTTGTCTAACTACCTCCTACTCAAGTCAAACAAATTATGAAGAATTCTAGTCTTATCTAGTCTGCTAGGGAAGAAATTCAATTTGATTTTTCACCCAAAAAATATAGTTTTGCTGCACTGGCATGCCTCGGAAAATTTATCCCATTTGTCACATGTGTGAGGTCATAGAAAAAATATAGATCCACACATGTGAGGTCACAACAAAAGGACAAACGCACAAGTGGAAGGTCATATGTGAGAGAAAGAGGGAGATCGTCATACTTCTTAATCCTTATTGCCTCCTTATTTTATTTGATGCCCAGTACATATATTTTCTTGTGTGATATGAATTTTGCAAAGGCAAGGAGTTCAATTACCTTATATATACATTTCTGGTTGGCCAAACGGGTGTCTATTTGACTGGGGCTGACTTGGCTTCCTTGGAGCCAAAAACTAAAATATAAAATTCAAAATTTTTCTTTTGAAATAGGACATGAAGAAAATCTCTTATATTTATCATTATATATGGATCAAGAGCTAAAAATATTAGTTATGATTATTGACCATAGTGAAAAAACTCAACATACCTTTTACGCCCCAAGCTAAGAAGTACACAATTTTCCTTTAATGTCCTTAAGTCTTGGGTCAAAAAATAATGCCCAATCTCCAACTTTGAATATTTTATTCTTTATGAACTTTCCCTGCCACTGAGTTCTTTGCTACTAAATAATAGTTATTTGATGTAGATTATCCTGACAAATTTCATCTAGGTCATTGATTTGGAGAAATATTTGTTCATATGATTAGATAGTTTCATTCCAAGTTTTACTACTATGATCAACATCTACACGTCCATCTCTATCGGTAGAACAAGACAATTTCTATATACTACAAAATATAGAGTGTCGCTAATTATATTTTTCCATGTCGTTTGGTAGGATCATAATACTTTTTGGATTTCATCCAATTGAATTAAATTGTTTTTCTTATGATGATCGTAATGATTTTATTTTTTCCTTCAACCTGCACATTGTCCTATGGATGATATTCCATCATCATCATAAATTGTTTCTTATATGTTTCGATGATGTCGTCAATGACTCTTGAGGTGAAGTGTGTTCTTCCATTGGTGACAATATCCCATGGTCCCCTAACCTAAAAAATATTTCTAAATGGAGGAAGTCTATTATTACATGTTTTGTTGCGAGTGTGAGTTCCTTTTCTTCCATCCACCTTGTTCCTTTCCTTCCATCCACCTTGTAACATAATCTAGGATACAATATTTTTTTTTGAGATGGAGTGTTGATTTGTGAAATGAAATAAATATCAAACTTCTAAAAGGATTTTATCACTAGTTTTGTATGTAATGACATATAATTATACTAGGATATCCTTCCCATGCATTTGTAGTTGCCGCAACTTTTCATACCGTGTTTGGAATCTCATTAGATGGAGCATAGTAATACACTTGATGGAGTAATTTATATTCTATCCTTTTATTTTCAAAATTGATTTCATAAGGCTCATCATGACAAACCTCAAATATATCGTGGATCTCATCCACTCACACAATTGATTTCATCAGGCTCATCATGACAATCCTAAAATATATCGTGGATCTCATCCACTCATACACATTTTCAGATAACTATATACAATCATATGTAAAATAAGCATCCACTGATCCACGAAAACCTCCAAATTTTCTTCATGATAGTTCGAAATGTTTATAGACCAAAAATGTTAAAAGATAACGAAAAAATACGTTCGTAAGGAAGTTTGTCTTTGTTACATGACTCATTATTTGTGGTAAGCCTAAAAAGAAAATATGTAATTGCATTTCCTTTTCTTGGTTTATTAATAATTATTATATCACATTGTTGCAATAATAACAATCTTGACACCCTACGTCAGTAATTGGTTTGTCCATAAAACTATTTAATGAAAACATGGAAAATATGTAAGATCACATGATATCCCATTATAAAATTCCAAAATTTATTTATGGCATGAATCACCAATACATTTTTTTGTGTTCCCACGTAATTCAGTTATATGGGGGATATAATAATGAAGTATATTTTGTACGATTGACACTCTTCTGTCCTACCAAAAAAAATCCAATAGTAATATTCAAAGCATCTATAGATATATGAAATGGGAGGTACTAATTAGGCCGTCTTAAGATGGGATCCTTGGAAAATATCATTTTTAATTCCTTTAATTCATGCTAGGAATTTTCTATCCACTTAAAGTTGGAATTTTTTGAAAGAATACAAAATAAAGAACAAGCTACTTGTACAATTGTTTTAATAATGTGATGATGGTAACTTGCAATTCTAAGGAAGCTACATCTGACTATTCATGTTTCTGAAGTTGATAATTGAATATTACATTTCTTTTGGACTAATAACATTAAATAACTTTCATTACGAAGGTTCAATTGATATTTATTACATATTAATAATATTTTTTCAAGATTTGCTAGATCCATCTCAAAATAATCACCATAGGCTATAAAATTATAAATCTAAATTTCCACAATTTCTTGGATCAGATTAGAGAATGTTCCAATCATAACTCATTCAAAAATTGTGGGAACATTACAAAGTCTAATTTGCAGAACACAGTAGGAAAATTTCACCAAAGGAAAAGTAAACATGGTTTTGTCCTAATCCTCAAGAGTAATCTAAATTAAGTTATATCTACTAAACCCATCAAGGAGAGAAAGCTACTTCTTTTCTTATACTAAGGTGTCTATATCTTTTCCATAAATGGTAATGGAAAGTGGTCCTTATGAGTCACCTTATTTGGTTATGTATAATCGACAAAAAAATTCCACTTGGTATTCTTTTTAGGGATAATGGCAAATGGGGATACCCATTGGCTACCAAGAATAGGCTAAATGAAATGAGATGAAAGTACTTTTCGTAGCTTATCTTTCGCTATGTCTAGGAGATCTAGGCTAATTTATTGAGGAGAATGGCACATCAGTCTAGAGTATTCCATGGTGTAGATATGGCAAGTACACAAATTAGAATGAATTTAGAACATGTTAGTGTAATGTTAGGAGAAATCATCACTATGATTTTTGTAAAACCTTAATCAGTTTATCCCTTTTAATGTTCTATTATCCTTAGATTTCTAACTACCCCTCCCATATCTACCCACTTTTGCAGGTGTGTCGGGGTAAACGTGAGCCAAGGAATATTATAACATGACTCAACCTCCTAAATCACCTTAAGGAAATAGAGTCGACAAACCAAGACTTTAATGACTTCCCTTAGGTGCTACAAGACCCCCAAGAGCTAAACCACCCTTCTAGGTGCCGAAACACTGAGTTAACTTACTTTCCATTGATCTGCACTCTCATATGCTGGAATAACACTACACAAATTCAACTCTAACCCTCTAATCACATGCACAAGGCTGAAAGCGACTGAATGCAGTCATTTTTACCCATTTTTTGACCAGCGACCACGAGATCTAAGCCAGTTTTTCAGGGCTAGGAACCAGACCTCTATCCATAACTTAATGAAACTCTCTAGAACAAAAATGGACACAACAAAAATTCGTTTAACATGAAAATTAGATAAGAACTTGATCTAATCAAGTCTAACCTTGACAGTCATTCTATCAAACACATAATGAACATGCAATATATAGATCATGAATTCATATGTTAACATAGAGATCTAAAACATATCTGAGAATCATCAAGAATGTCTAATTCCCTCTCACAATATCTATAATAAAATATATTAGCTCATGCATTCAATAACCAATCATTTACTAACCAAAACATGATAAGAGCCATAATTTGAATCTATCATATGACCATGCTTATAACCACCATATAACCATAAACATAACAACGATAGAACAACCATTCAATTCAAATAATAAAAAATATAAATACTCATGAATTACATGGGCAAAATATCTCTTATTAACATATGCGAAATCAAACCCAGTTAGGGACTTCCACGTACCACCTAACCATAGATTGGGCTGAACCAAATCTTTCACTCAACGAATCACCCTTGTGACATATTCAAAACATGAATGTGGGACTCACAACAAAACCAACCATGGCTTCATCAGGATTTACTGCATATCCCATAGTTATTGGTCAAGGGCTTTCTAGGCCTGAAACCCTCATCTATAAAACAAGGATTTACCATCTATCCTTCCATTAATGTTCAAGGGATTCCTAGGCCCAATCAATGAAACATACACTATTAGGATTTACAGTAGTCATGACATTACCAATCAAGGGATTACTAGGACTAACAAGCATGGATGCCTCTATATTTCTTCTTCAATACCTTGAGTACTTTTCCTCTCTCCACCCCCAAAATCTACTAGTTATCCTTCCATTACCAATAAAAAGATTCCTTGGCCTCTGGGAATTTTCTTGGGACCACCTCACCCAGTTCCAAAACCATCCGAAAATCCAACTTAACCAAATGAAAGAACCCCATCACACCATGGTTATCTAGAAATGCAAGGTAAGACTGAAACCACTATCAAACCTAGAGATACCCATTCCAAAGAAAACAAGACAACCAAATACACACATGCATCTACCATGCATGCCAAAACTAGTAAGGAAATCATACATGCAACTCAATACTTTTAAGTAATCTCATTGTAGCTACTTGATCCAACTCTTGCTTAACACGTGCTTCCCTTTTCTTCCTTGTCCTTCCTTTGCCTTCCTTTATCCAATGCTAGAGTTTAGTTATCCTTTATCCAATACTAGTAAGTGCATAAGAGCATGAGAGAGAAAGTGTAGAGAGAGCTCCAAAACTAAACTGGAAGAAAAAAGTCTCAACTAACAAAATCCATGAACTGATCCTAAGAAGAATTTTTATTATTGAGGCCTATATTTTCTTCATTTTCCTCTAATATACTTCAATTTCCTCCTCACATACAATATGTGATCTTTCGCCTTGCTTTTCTCCTAATTTCCTTTATTTTATAAATAAAATTCTAATTAATGTCTCTTGCCTTTTCAAATCCTTTACCATTTCCTTTTCCAATTTCCCTTAAGCCATAATAAACCAAATGAATACCCACTAAGATTTCTTTACCAAACATTTAGCTTGGAATATGAGTCCCATGACCTTGGTCTTATTTTTCCTTTTTTAAACTTTATTACATGAAATTTTATCATGAGGATGTTACAGACCGCCCCCAAGGGGAACCCCATCATCAGTGTTCTATGACACCTATAACCAACAAGACCATTGAAACCAAAAGATACTTCCCATGGAGATGTATAACATATCTCGTTGTAGCATTACAATCACCTTTGCTAAAAAATGACAAACATACCATGTATTAGAGCTTTATAACATAACTCATTAAGGTATTTACAATAAAAACCACATATGCTTATCCACATTTTATTTGAACAAAAAATAATCATATTGTTTATCGAGCTTAATAAACATAACGCGATAAAGTATTTATAATGATATACACGTATACACATATGCACATTTTCTCTAACCAACAAATAAAAGGATATGATACCCGCATCAACAATAAGGAAGTCTAGAGGCACACTGGTGGGCTCCAGTATTGCAGCAATAATGTTGCAACTCCTATGGCTTCGTTCTTTACTTTTATCAACCCTGTAGTTCGTAACAAACTTGAAAGCAATAGTGCTATATGCACAAGTACTAGCTTTTGTCGCAGCTATCACTGGATCAGCTGGCACAAGTCCGCTAGGAGATTAAGCCAACTTTTATGAGCTCTGAAAAGAAGCTTTTAATGGTTATGGATGAAAGCTAACTCAAAGGAAGCTAGTCTAGTTGCAAAAAGAAGCTGAAGGTGAAAAAGGAACGCAAACCCTAGTAAACCCTGGTTCTACAGACTAACCCTACAGGTGCAATTAAAAGGATGAAAGCTACATAAATGGATGCCATTAACTTCCAGAAAGGTAAAATGCATGTGACTAAGCTACTTCTGAAGAGAAATATGAACGAAACATCTTTTTGCATTTTTGAGTAATTTGTGAGGATTATTTTGCATGTGCTTTAACTGTTTTTTACTGTGCAGAGGTTGACTGGCGAAAGGGAATGGAGTAGGTGCTTGCAGGAGGTTGGAAAGGTTAGAACAGGGCCTAAGGGGTCCCTAGCACCCTTCTAGAGAGTTTCACAGTGCTCGAATCCTAGGAAACCGCTTTTGTGAGCTTCTACAGGAAGTCTACAAGGGTTCTACAGGATGTTCTGTGGCTTCTACAAGATGTTTCTACAGGATGTTCCGAAAGGGAATTTTGAAGGGCTAATGGTGGAAAAAAGGTGAATAAGTGGGTATGGAGGTGAGATAAGAGTGTGAGGAGGTCTAGGACTTGGTGAACGAAGCGAGTGAGTGATAAGGATGGTTGGATTTGTTCAAGGAGGGGTAGAGCAATGTTGCACAAAAATATGGAAATTAGGTCAACGTGAGGGAACGTAGCAAATGTGAGGAAAGAATCAGAGTTGGAGGATGGAGCAGGCGGTACTGATGGAGTAGGGGTAGGCAAATAGGTATCACAGGTGCTTTGCAAGTTATTTTCAAAACTATTCAATCAAAAAACGGAAAACCAAAGACCTAGCTACTTTAACCTAATCTGACCTAAATATCAGCAAAGGAAATGAACAATAGTTTATTTGCAACGAAATCATGTGAAATAGCTATGAAAACTAAGCAATCATGAACCTGAGCACATAACTACAACGAGCATCAACTTCTGCAAATGAGAATCTAACACTAACAATTGCATGATAAAACAAAGACGGTGTTTTTGGTGGCGGCAAGGACACCTTGGTCTCAGCTTATAGTCCCACAGAGGGAGAGGTGAGATCAGGGGTTCTTGATGGCATTTTTCTAAATATCTTCTCTATTATTAACCTATCAAATCAATCTGAACATGAAAAACCTTTTTTAATCATCAACAATGACTTAGGTAACCAAACAAATTGTAATCTACTTAATAGAAATTATTTGATAAAGACATTAAAAACAGATAACAGTACACGAAGGAAGCCTTGGCACTTGGGTTTGGCCCAACCCCAAGAGCTGTAGGCTCCTAAGAAAAAGCTCATAACTGATGCCAACTGAAACTGCTTTCCATTATTCAAAAATAACCATGTCAGAAAGAAAGTTGTACATATGAAACTACAAAATGCGCAGAGAAACTAGAAGCACTATAGTGCAAAATAAAACTACTCAAAAAAGTAACATACAAAGGCTGGAAGCCTTCCTATTTGTCCACTACTAGGTTCTCCAATAGCCCTCCTTAACTCGAGGGGCTCGACTGCTCAAACTGCCAGTGATCAGTCACTTTACACAAAACTGCTCGGCTGCCCTTGGGTATCCTTTTCGGTGGCCTGCTGAACTCCGAGATGAGGGTGTAGAATTCGAGGAAAGGGCCATTTAGTGCAGGATACACCCTTCCTATGAATCCTCACCCTTTTTACTTCATGCTTGGCTGTCATCTGCCTCATAAATATTTGGCCTTGGTCCAAAATTTGTCCAAAAATATGTAATAACCACGTGTTAGCCTTCTTGGTTAAGTGACTATTCTCATTCGTTCGGCTAACATAAATATACTCAAAAAACATGCATAAACTATGAAAAATGGTGGATTGATGAAGAAAAATAGGAAAAATGAGCCCAATAAGTTACCCGTTTTTGGGGCTCATCATCACCCCCTGCTAAATGGGTTGCTCATCCTCTGAGCAACTAGTCTAGCTCATCATCCTTGATAGCTTTGACTACCTCTCTCACATCCCAAGCCTCGGTGATGTCTTCTTCCCAAGCCTCTGAGGTATCACAGGTGCTCTGCAAGTTATTTTCCAAACTATTCAATCAAAGACTTGGAAAACCAAAGACCTAACTACTTTAACCGAATCTGACCTAAATATCAGCAAAGGAGATGAACAACAGTTTATTTGAAATGAAATCATGTGAAATAGCTATGAAAACTAAGCAATCATGAACCTGAGCATGTAACCACAACTGGTATCAACTTCTGCAAATGAGAATCTAACACTAACAATTGCATGATAAAGCAAAGACGATGTTTTGGTGGCAGCAAGGACACCGTGGTCTCAGCTCATAGTCCCACAGAGGGAGAGGTGAGATTAGGGGTGCTTGATGGTCTTTTTCTAAAGATCTTCTCTGTTATTAACTAATAAAATCAATCTGAGCATGAAAAGCCTTTTTTAATCATCAACAATGACCTAGGTAACCAAACAAATAGTAATCTACTTAACAGAAATTATTTGATAAAGACATTCAAAACATATAACGGTACACGAAGGAAGCCTTATCACTTGGGTTGGGCCCAAACCCAAGAGCTGCAGGCTCCTAAGAAAAAGCTCAGAACTGATGCCAACTGAAATTTCTTTCCATTATTCAAAAATAATCATGTCACAAAGAAAGTTGTACAGCAGAAACTACAAAATGAGCTGAGAAACTAGCAGCACTATAGTGCAAAATACAACTGCTCAAAAAAATAATCTAAGAAGGTTGGAAGCCTTCCTATTTATGCACTACGAGGGTCTCCAAAAACCCTCCTTAACTCGAGGGGCTTAGCTGCTCGAACTGCTAGTGATCAGTCACTTTACACAAAACTGCTCGACTACCCTTCGGAATCCTTTTCGATGGCCTGCTTAACTCCGAGCTGAGGGTGGAGAATTTGAGGAAGGGGCCATTTAGTGTAGGAGACACCCTTCCTATGACTCCTCACCCTTGTTCCTTCAGGTTTGGCTGTCATCTGGCTCATAAGTGCTTGGCCTTGGTCCAAAATTTGTCCAAAAATCTGTAATAACCATGTGTTAGCCTTCTTGGTTAAGTGACTATTCTCATTCATTCAACTAACATAAATATACTAAAAAAACATGCATAAACTATGAAAAATGGTGGATTGATGAAGAAAAATAGGCAAAATGAGCCCAATAAGTTACCCATTTTTGGGGCTCATCACTCACACATTAACCCTCAAAAATAGTACCAAGATTCAACTCCTTCCCAAGAAGTCCATAATCCTAAAACCTACATCCAATGTCCAGTGATACAATCCTTCTGCTACTTTTTCCTTCAGTGAACAATTACTAGCTCCTTCTTTTAGGGCACACTTGCAATGTGCATATGATTCCATTTTGCAATGGTAATGACCAAAAAAAATACATTCCTAACCTTCCCTTCACTGCTATATAGTCCCTCAAGAAATCTAGTCACCCCCTTCCATGTAGTCACTCACCTTCTAAGTTCCCCGACATACCCTTTCCTCGGGGATGCATTTGTTAGAAATATTTCCTCGCATCATCGAAAGTTCCAAAATCCAAGGCATATCCCTACCTCATAACCACCATATCGGTCATAGAATTCTCATGGAAATAAATGGACACTATTGGGTACCAATGTACCATAATGGCCTTGCTCCTGAACGCTTTACTAGCATATTACTATTTATTCTAATTTCTTCTCGCTACTAGTTATAATTCTTGTAGTTAGTTTCAACAAACCCAAATGAGGCATTTCCATGTTTCCTGTACTAAGCAAATAATTTCTATTAGATTCAAAATGAATTGATATAAATCCAAATCATACCTCATTGGCAGCTCATCAATAAAGTACACCTGTGAATTTGTTTGCTTCTTGTCACAACAAATCAAACTAGCTCTTCGACAAAATCATCTTGTATAAACATATCACATCCAGTTAGCTGAAAATGCAACCATCATACATCATAATCATATATCACATACCATCATCATAAACCAGAATCATAGGTCCCATGTAACCATCATAAATCTGAATCATAAGCATAATAAAACTAAAATAAAATATTGATACTTATCCTTCAGTCAGTTCTTTGCTTCTACCTTTGTCCTTTCCACACACAGATCAAATTAAGTTGCCACACCTAACAAGAATCTGATGCCTTTTTTCCTCTTCAACCACATACACATACACATAATGTACATCACATGCATACACCCACACATGGTGTACAACACCACACAATACATGCATCTATTCCAGGCATGCAACACAACACATACAACTACACCTGATGTACAAAAATATGCATACACCTACATTCAGCATACAACACAACACATACACATATATCTGGTGGACATCAAAACATAATACATACACCTACACCCGATATACATCACAACACAATGCATACACCTACACCTAGTCTACATCACAAAACAATGCATACACCAATACATCACAGCAAAATACATACATACATCTACACCAGGTGTACAACGTAATACATACATGCACCTACACCTAGTGTTCAACATAATACATATATGTACCCACTGTAAAATACAATGAATACACATGTCATGACACAACGACTACACAATACATATAACACAGTGCCACATATACACAACACAACATCTACATAGTACCACATGTGCACAATGCATGTATGACATGTAAATAATACCACATGTACTCAATGCCACCTCTACAATGTGTACACAACACCACCTACACAATGTGTATAGAGCACAGGATGTACACAACACCACCTGCACAATGTGTACACAACGCCACACACACAACACAACCTACACATTGTGTACACAGCACCCCATGCATGACGTGTACACAGCACCACATGCATGACATGTACATGGCACCACCTTCACACAACACCACATGTACAACATGTACACAACATCATGTGCACGCAACACCACATGTGCAATCATCCACAAAACACCATATGTACATAACACCACATATTCAACATACATAGCACCATATGTACACATCACTACATATCCAACATGCGCAAAACACAATGTGTACACGACACCGCATATCTAATATGAACACAACACCATTTGTACATAGCATTCCATAAACGACATGTACCACATATACACGATCGTAGTGTTACACATCTAGAGACAACACTGACTCTACCGAGAAACCTTGCTTCTAATGTCTTTCCAATATACACTGTTGTCCTAGCATGCCACAAAATGCACCTCTTTCTTTCCACTGATATATACCTGAACATTACTTGCGATAGAATAAACATAGATATAGCATAATCACACAATATCAATTCATATCCACATGATATCTACCTCATAAATATGTTAGGGGTACTCCTCCACTTGCTTCCTCATAAACCATGAACCTCTTCATGTCATTCACCAACATAGGAAATAATTACTCCACAAGAATGATCCTTCACGACCCTGTCAAACAATGACATACATACATATATACATATAAAAATCAAAATAAAACAATCATGATCCCTGATGACCAGGTCAAGAAATGGCATATCTATATATATATATATATATATATATATATATATATATATATATATATACATATATATATATATATATATATATATATATATATATATATATATATATATAGATATATATATATATATATACATATATATATATATATATATATATATATATATATATATATATATATATATATATATATATATATATATATATATATATATATATATATATATATAGATATATATATAGATATATATACATGAACATAATCATAATCACAACACAATTACCAAATATCATAAGGTTAACATTAGGAGAACTCCCTTTATCTATGCACAACATGAACAACATTGAGAAGAATAGTTACGAACATAGCCAAGTCATCTGGCACTTAAAATCCACATAATTTACCTTTCTTGTTACCTTTTGCATGACTGTCCTGCCACCATCCATTTACGCCAATGGATCCAATCGATCCAACCGATTGTCATATTCTTGACTTCAGTTGCACTTACCTATGAATTGAGCTTCATATGGGTCTTACATTACTTGTCGAGCTTCATTCATCTCTCTCGATCTCCATTAATCTTGTCTTTCCCAACTAATTCCCAAGACCCTCAAAACATTAAAGGAAAGGAAAAGAAACAAACAAGAAGAAGACCATGAAAACCAATAACAATTTGACATTAGAAACAAAGTGGCAAATCCTTTCACAAGGCATAAAGAAAACTACAATCAAGCACAAACAAATAACAAACCATTGAAAGCATTAAACTCTCAACATAAACCATTACTCAATCCCTATGGGTTCCCAATACTTTCAAAGGAATGTTCAACTTGAGTCTTTTTCAAGATTTCATGGCATTCTCTTTTCCATGTAATCCCCTACATCATGCTTCCATAAACACACAATTATGAGTGCATAAATAAACATAATAATATACCAGTTACCTTACCTTGTTGTACCCAATATGTTTCCTTGTAATTGAACTCATACATATATCATCTCTCAAGGGACTTTAATTCCTTTTTGACTCCAACCATAACTCAATACTAGTTGTTATACCTGTCAAATACAATTTCGTGAATATAACACATATGCACATAATTTTGAGACAAAATAAAGGTTAAGAAGTCTTCATGTATTCATGTAAATCACTCATACATTTGGAAGTCAAATTTCCAAAATAGCCAAAGGAACTATCACCCAATTCCTTTCTTTTAATTTTACCTTGCTACAATTGAGTCTTATTATATGATATCACATCACCCACCTATTAGATAGATATAAACAAATCAATTGTTACATTGTCATGATAATACCAAGCATGCTTCTCTGTAATTGTTCACATATTCTAGTCACATGTTCGAAATTTCATGACATCATATCTACTAATTTGAACTCAACCTTTACAAAGAATACATCCATGTCATAATAAACTTACAGTCACAAGTCATAATACTACAACTAACACCCACGTGCAGTCAAACGTATATCATTTGTCTCAACACATATTCTATTAGTGAAACTATCTTAAAATAAGATTATTCCTTCTTGTAATCTTATAGACACATACTCATATCATGCAATTAAAAAAACATTGAAAAAACTTGTAAACATACCATATTTGATAATAAAAAATATACGACATATTTTAACTCATACTTGAATTTATCTTAGGGGAGGCTAACAAATGCATAGAAGTGAGTCTAGATTAGTACGAAACAATATAAGAAGTATATCAACTAATACCTGAATATCATAACCATAACCATCTTCACAGAAAAATATAGATTAGTAAAATACATATATCATTAAGATCTAAAATTCAATGACCATAGTCATCACGTGTATGACCACCATGCATATAACAACAAATCAACTACCATGCATGACTAGTTGGCAGTGCACATGACCACTCTATTCAACTAGCATCTATCATGCATGTAACCAAACCAACAATAAAATGATAGGCATGCATATAACCATAATTCATATATCAACCGTTAACCACATACCTTCATGCCCAACATGAAATCTTGTATGACAATGTACTGTTACCCGGAGGTCTAGTGTTGCAGCCTCGCTTTGATGATCTACATCTCGTGTTCAATCACAGCCATCACATCAACATCATAACATACAAACATCATCATGATGAAACAAGACCACAATAATGACCATCAAAATGCATGCATAATAAACACATAGACAACTAACACGCATGCATGACAAACATATTTCTCCCCTCCAGTCCAAGTGTTGAACCATGTTTTGATACCATTATGTAACACCCCATCCAATATATACTAACTTTCACCATCCTGCCATGATAAACATGCAACGAGGGATACTATAACATGAATCAACCTCCTAAATCACCTTAAGGAAATGGAGTCAACAAGCCAAGACATTACTAACTCCCCTTAAGTGCTACAGGATCCCTAAGAGCTAAACCACCCTTCCAGGTGCCAAAACCCTGAGTTAACTTACTTTTCCATTGACAAGGACTCCCACGCACTGGCTTAAGACTACATGGATTCAACTATAATCCTTCATTCACATGCATAAGCCTGCAAGGGAGCGAGTGCAGACTCTTTTACCAAGTTCTGTCCCAACGGTTACGAGATTGAAGCAACTTTTTCAAGGATAGGTTCTAGACCTCTTCTTGGAACTTAATGAAACTATCCATAACATCAAATTAAACAAGGACAAAGTCTTTAACATCATGAAAAGGAAAGAGGCATTAATTGGCATTTTATTTATGAAATAAAGGAAATTAAGGGAAAATGAAGTTAAAAGGCCATAGGTTGCATGTGATGAGGGAATATCATGACAATCTAGGGAAAAGATAAATTAACTAGGGTAAATAGCAAGTCCAATAAACTACATTGACCAAGTTACATTTCCAATATTTAGGTTAGAAATTGGTTGTGTAGGAATTCAAGGCAAAAGAGGGGCTCATGTATATTGTTGCATTGGTGGAGAAGGATGAAGTGGTGTAAAATGCTGAATTAAGGCCTATTGAGGGGCTCCAAAGAATGGATTCCTACACCCTTGCTATCAAAGTTTCTTTGGAGGGGGAACTATCCATATTTGAGAAGGTAAACATCACTAAGCATAAGAGTACAAAATTGAAAGGCTAGGAGAGAAAAATTTATAGTATTGTGATTGATCAAGAACCACTCCTTGAGGTTTAGGATTCTAAGGATGTTTCTAGGAGGCAAATTGCTCTAGTTGATAAAATATTCTTATATACAAAGTTTAATCTAGGAAGAGATCTTCTAGTGGAATGGTCTAAACTACTTATTAAAAAATATTAAATGTGATCTAGGCGTAACTCTTTCAATGGGTTCCTTCTCCTCCACTACGACAAAATTTTTCTACGGCTAACTATATTCCTTCCTTTTTAATTTTCATTTGTAAGGTGTGAAATTGACAACTCAATGAACTAAGTATATAATTTTTTAATTCTTCTAACATGTTACCAATTTCTATCATGGTGACTCCATTTCCCATAGTATTATTAACTTTTGACAATATATCTCTTAATCCCCTCATAGTATTCGATGTTCCTTGGGAATATATTCAACATACCATCAAATAAAAACATAATAATATTATGATACATCTCCTCCACCCATTAGATTTAAGATTTTAATACAATGACCACAAATCCAATATAGTAGCAATACATGTAGTGGGTCTATAACTAGATCACCTTGTACGCTTTCGTCTTCATTCTTAATCATTCTATAGGCATACTCACTTCATTCTGTGTCCCTACAATTGTCTTGATACATTTCCATGAAATTTCACTTCATTTTAGCATAGGTGTTTAGCGTAGCGTAGTTGGAGCATTCATGAGTGTGCCATGAAAGAGTTTTAAATTCTTGACATTTCATAGAGAATCATAACTTTGGAAAAGGACATAAAAATTGGAATGCAAGGGGCTTGAATCTTCTTAGATGAATAAGCCATGGAAGTTGGGATAGGTTAAATGGAGAATTCTCTTCATTTTAGTTGCATGGTCTAACTCTTGAATGGGAATTCCAAAGGAATATGTATCCTTAATAGGGACTTTATGTGCCATCCTTTCATAACTAATTCCCTTTTCATTTATATATTCCTTGCTTGTTAGGAGAGAACAAATATTTGGAATGGAGATGACCTTTTGGGTTGTATTCAGGAAACAAGATCTCTATTGAGGTAAGGGATGAAGCTCGCATAGTCTTAGGTTGCTAAGTGGAATATTTAGTCTTCCTTTTTAAAAACAAGCTAGTTGTAGTACACAAGAAGTGAGGTTAGTTTACATCTTCTCCCCTTATGATTGTCCCACATTATTTGTTTTATGGGAAACTTTTAGTGGAGCTAACAAATCTTATTTATTCATCTCTAATAATGTGCATGGGAAATAAAAGATATATAATTTGTAAAACAAGTTGACTTCAAGAACAAATTTAATAAAACACATCACACTGAGCTTCTTAAGAGAGGTATCCTAATTGAATGAAACCAGAAAACAAACATCTAAAGCATTACTGATAGTTCTTCACCAATGATTCTAAAAATGGATGGTGTTTGATTTTCCTCATAATTGCTTTGTAGATAATTAAGAAGTTGTAAATTTAGTTATTTAGTGTTCATGTGGAACTTGTAGACTACCATGCACCATATCTGCTAATATCATCTATTAAGTGTCAATAAGGTAGTAGCACTAGTTAAATATGGTAGACTCAGATGCTTTAATGTTCTTCCACAAGTGACAAAATCACACATTTTACAAATTGAAAGGCTTACACTTGCAAGAATTGAAATACTAACAACAACACTTCATCAAGAAGGTAAATCACTCTGTTATTGAAAGTAATCACCCATATAGGAAATAAATCACTGTATTCCAAAAGTAAACATGCATGTACCAAATAAATCACTATGTTGGAAAGTAAATGCAGAAGAAGGAAACAAATCACTTTATTGGAAAGTTAATATATAAGAAAAAAAGTAGACGGGTGACTTAATTAAGCTGGTTTCTCATTCATGAAATATGTAAATGAAATGCCCATGAATTGATAAAATATTGCAATACATGAGATCTACATAAGAACATGAATCAAGGTTGATTCTTCAAAAATTGGAAAACAAGAACAATCCATAACACACACAACATTAGAAGGAAAAGTAAATTCTCTAACTAGTTGTACTAAAATGGAGTAAAATGGTGGATTGTAACAAAAAAAATTGATTTAAAAATGAGTAAATACTTAACAAATTACAATAACATGAATTGTTAGAAAAGAAAGTAACTAATCACACCATATAAATTCTAATTAAAATTATAAATAACTCCAACTAAAATTGAACTTATAAATAACCATGACTAAAATACAGGAAGTACATGACCACATAAGGGTCCCTACCTCATTATGCAAAGGATTCATTAAACATGTAACAACAGGCTTACATTACCAACACACAAAACTATTAGGAAACCAGCTCACAAAAAGATAAGAAGATAGATCAACGCCTTATAATTCAGCCTCTTCGAGGGGGAAACCTCCTTTACATTACACAAATGAACAATTCTTGGATGATTGAAATGAAAAAACCTCCTTTCTATATATAGGAGTCTAAGGGGACACAATACAACCAAGCCAACCTAACAATAATAATATAAAGACACAAAAATAACAATAGTAGGATTCTATGGGGCACAATAATAACAATATGGGGACAATAGGGGCACAACAATAACAATAAGGCATACAATGAAAATAGTAATGGGGTAATTGTTGCACTAAAAATTGTCACCTTGACATTCTTCAATCTGTGTGAGTCTATCGCCGCTCATACTTTCCTCGTTTACAAGCCTTAAGCCTCAATTCTTCACATCAAGCCTTGAAAATAAGAGAAATCCCTTAAAAGTCTCTAAAACTCTGGTTCTGCACGTTCTCTTAGCATTACTTGTGGTCCCGCACCTAATGGTCATGTCCCCTATGCACCTGACAGCTCTGTCTCTATGTAATGGGTGTAGACCCCGGTAAAAGTCAAAAAAGGCACAAGTACATTCTTAAAAACTCACTTTGAGTCATTTCTAGAAGCTTCTAGAAGGAATCTTCAGGTGGCAAGGTCGCTCCTTTAAGGTTCATGCATCCCATACCTTAAGGAGCTAACCCCTTGATGTGAGGAGCTTATCCCTTTGAAGGAGGACTCTATCGCTTCATAGGTGGACCTGTAACCTCCTTCCTTTGCACTATAAAATGAACCATTGGGCTAGTTATTGAGGAGGCTGAAAGCTGAATATTTTTGAGGTGAAATGCTGCTAGAACTTAGTCTTCCTAATTGAGCTTTTGTGAGGAAAGATTACATACCTATTTGATCTTATTTGGAAGAGTGTGAGGGTTTTCAAAGTAAAGGAGATTCCTATTTCGGACCCTGGGAAGATCTTGTACAACATCAAGGCACAAAAGGTTGTAAAGTTCTTCTATTTCAAAGTTAATACAAATAAGTTTATTTTTCTCAATAAGCTGTGTTTTATAGTTTATTTTATGGATTCCTTGATCACCATAATGAAAATTATTTATGATATTAGCTATGCAAGTTTTATTCGATGTGTGCTTGTTTGTGATTGCAGGTTCTCAAAAGGAAACTCTTTCGGATGGTTGAAGGATGGCTGCTACAAACTAGCGTTGGACTTAAGGTAGCGTCTAAACACCTCTATAGTTTTTATTAATGAATCACAATATGTTTAGAGAAAGGTAGATTTGCTTGTCTTTCTTGTTGCTAGATACCTTTTGATACTAGGGAGATTGGCCTTGTCCACAAGATCGATTTATCCGGCCAACAAATTGGCGAATCCACTGGGGAACTGAATTTGGATTTTGGTTTTCCTTTTTTTTTTACTTGAGAAACTTTTTCTTGTTTCTGGTTTTTGCTTGATGTTTGTGGGATTGGGTAGTTTTTAGGATCTGGATTATTTTTTATTTTCCAAAGTTTTTAGACGACCACACTTTCTTTTTACAGACAGTGCGGGCATCTCCACACTTTTCCTTTAGTACATAGAGCAGTAGTGCATCTGGTTCTTCTAGAAGCCTACGAACCTTGTCAAAATTTTTGAAAAACTTATAATGTTTTCTTCAAGTTATGTTTAGGTTTTATTTACGGCTTTTAGTGTCTACCCAAATCTGCATGTGTTCTGTCAAAATCTCTTGCAAGTAAGTTCCATTGGTATTTTTGTTTTAGGTGATTTTCTAGAAGTTTTGCATTCTATGATTACCCTTCGCTTGGTCTCTGTAGTGACTCAGATATTAGAAGCCTAAGAAACCTTAGATTACCCTCTTATCTTTTGTCCTCTTGATGAGTCTGACTGGTTTGTGAAATCTGTCCTTGGTGAGAAATAGATTTCGTTTTCTCTTTGCAAATCTTTGAACGAACTTTCTTATAAGTTTTGAATTTCATTTTTATAAAAGAAAACACATTTGGATGTTTTTTGATTGATTTGTTTTTCTGAATGAATTAATCCTTAGTTTATTGAATAACTACGTAAAATGTCCTCAAAAAGAATTGAAGCTTTTATACATTAGCTTTTTCATGTTTTTAGATCTCAAAATTAGTTTTTGTAGTTTTGAGTGTTTTCTAGAACTTGTAGATCTCTTTTGAAAGAATCATTTTTTGTAGTTTTTGAGTTTTGAAAAAGAAAAGGGATTTTTTGTGAGCATTAATTAGTAGTCTCGTTTTGAGTTCTTATTGAAAACACAAAAGGATTTTCTTTCTATTTTCATGTTGAAAGAAGGATTTGTTTGTTAAAGAATTGCATTCTCAAACTCTTTCTTTTAGCTAAAAATTTATTGGAAGAAAAACGAATTGCTTATCATTTTAGGTGCATTTTTAGTGCTTTTGGAAGCCGAGTCTTCACACCATCAAAGTTTCATTTCCATACCTATTGACTTAAGAAACAACCCATAAAAGTAAAACTTAATTAAAATTGATCTAGCAATCTTTTTTATTTCTAGGGCTCTTATCACCAATATAGCTTAGGCTAGTATCTTGGAGTAGGGAGTAATCAACTCTCCAAGATAGTTAAAACAAAAAAGTAGCTATATCTTGCAGTAGGAAATAAATCGAATTGTAATTGATATAATCTGGCAAGCTCCTCTTAAAGGAGTCAATCACGAGATCATGTCCGAACCTTTGAGACAATCAAGTTTGTCTCATTGGGAAAGATAGAAGATTTGCGCGTATTAAAAATGGTAAACCTCAGATTAACCATTGTCGAGGAGCCTGGGGTCACTTGTTGGTAAACCTCAGATTGATCATGTCGAGGAGCCTTCAAGGGGATTGAGCTTTGTTACTCTGCCCTTGTGCGTAGATCGGATCATAGAATGTTCCCCCAATTGTATTTGTTGTTTTTGGTAACCTCAGTGTCCATATACTTAAGATTATTTCCTAAGGTGATGGTGAAGGACGAGTCTCACTGTACCTAGAGCAGACATATACTAGACTCACTTAGACTCTCTGGGGGGTTCTCTTCACTTCAGATAGTTATGTGAAGAAACTTGTGCCAGTCTATTTCATTAAGCAGGTTGTCGGGGTAACTGTTCCAACCGCCCTTTTTGTATTAAATTCTTCAACGTTGGATTTCACCACCAACAAGTGTTTTTAGTACGGGAAGTTACTGTCTATGTGTGGTTTGAACTCTTAGATTTTTTAGGCATGTGATTCACTTGTTTGTTTCTTTATAGACATTAGGTGCTTTTATTGAACTTTTCTTTATTTGCGTGTGATTATTTTCATCCTACACCCAGAGATTATTATCCTTGATCAATCATGTCAAGACAATCATCTATGTTTTCCCAATCACTAGAAACATTTTTATATGGCAGTCCTACTGTTCCTTTGTGGTACCAATCACTTTCTGGTACATTTTCAAGAGCAACCCCTTGACCGACTGAACATCAGTTACCACTTGGTGATAATGGAACTAAAATGTTGAACATAGAACAGATCTTTATGATGTTTGGTAGCATTCAAAATCCTCAACCTCGAGGTAGTCAATTACCGCCTCGGGGGCAAGGTAGTCAGTTACCACCTGGGGGGCAAGGTAGTCAGTTACTGCCTAGGGGGAAACCTCAAGGTAGTCAGTTATCACTTGGGGAGAAACCCCGAGGTAGTCACTTCCCATTTGGAGGGCTACCTCAAGGTCTTCAACCTTCAGGACAGGACATACCCCAAGGTCAACCCCATATTCCTCAAGATGCTTATCAACCCCAGAATCAGTACGTGCCTCAGGGTTATCAACCTCAAGGTCAGTACCCAACTCAAGGTTTCCAACCACCTTCTAGTCAGTCATTTTTACAAGGAGCTAGAAATATACCTCCTAGTTATCAGCCCTACGTTCAACGAGGTTATGGTCCTCCATATGTACAAGCTTTTATGGGTCCCGGAATGAATATGGTGTGTGATCTGTCTCGAACTCAACAAAATTTGCAACCTAATGTGCAGTTATCTAATAAAACTAGACAACCTTTGGTTTCTGGTCCAACCTAGCAACCTATCCAACCTACGATTCAAACCTCTGCACCTAGTTTAGTTTAGCAGCCTTGGCCTAGCTCACCTCAGATTCCTCCTCGAACTACTGCTGCAACTGCTACATTTTCTGTTCAATATACCAAACTTGTTTCTGGAGTATCTGTAGCTCTAGTTTCTACTATCCCTACATTAGTGTCAACTCCTCAAGTCTGTGTGCCCCAGTCAGGACCTACGGTTCAGACTTTGGTCCAGATGCCTACAAGACAAGCTGGTCCAAGTACAATTGCAATGAGTCAACGGTACCAGGGAGAGTATCAATTTGGTCCTACTATACAAAATCTAGTTTATCAGTATCAATCATACCCTGGCTATACTTATCAACAGCCTCAACAACCCCAGTTTGGTTCGGTTAATCTTAGTTTTCTGGGAGGTTATAACATTCCTAATTCAAATACGATTCCAGGTTATCCTGGATATCCTCCTCCTGGAGCTGGTTTCATTACACAAGGTTTTCGTGAACCTAACCATCAGTTACTATTTATTGAAACTTTGGATTTACCTGATTTTTCACACCTTACGAATGATCCAATTTACTATCTTCTGTATTGGCCGCAAATGCCTAGTAAGTTGCCCAGTGATATCCCGCAATTCTAGGATAAGTCAGGTGAGGATCCATCAAATCATGTTATGAATTATCATCTCTAGTGTACATCTAATTCAATCATTGATGATTCAATTCAATTATGTCTTTTTCAAAGAACTCTTATTGGTCTTACTGCCAAATGGTACATTGAGTTACCCCGAGGTTCTTTTTATATTTTCAGTCAGATAGCTACTTCTTTCTTCACTCATTTTCAGTTGCCTATCAGATACAACAATGGCATGAAATTATTAACTTCACTAAAACAATCCACGTCCACATATATTTCTGATCATATTCATGAATGGCAACGTAGAAGGCATTTAGTGAACGTTTTTATTTCGGATCAAATTTTAGCAGAATGGTTCGTTAAATCATTGTTACCTAAAATCACTGAAGATGTAGCTAAGGCAGGAGTTGTCACTGAAGAGCAAGTCATTGCTCAGGCTCAGTACATTGACCTTGTTTATATGCAGTCAGGCACTTTACATGAAAAAATCCCTAATCTTCTGAAAACTACAGCTCCTTCAAGGTCTCATGCTACTGATGGTATGATTGGTTCAGTTAGTACTAAGAGCAAGAAGAAATCTTCAAATAATTCTTCTCCTACAATAACTTTACCTAATTCTCCAAAAGGAGATTCTTCCACTGAAGTTTCTGCTAATTTCCATGTCATAGATTCATCTAGGACAAAATCCAGTAGTAAAGAGAAGGGGAAGAAAAAAAAAATCAAAATTAAAAGGATAAAACAAACAAAAATGAATCTAATGACGAAAAGTGAAAACCTCACTATCCTTGTTTCATCTACGATGAGGAACATTTTACTAAAGAATGCCCATATCGAGCGGAGTTTTTGAAATTCGTTAAAGGTTCTCAAATGCTTGCTGTCTTGAAGGATCCTTGTCCTACTCAAGATAGTAAAGTAGTTGCATCTTCCTCGAATACCTCAGAAGAATCCATTATGATGATGTCTCATGTCAGGATTGTGACGCGATCACAAGATTATGGTAGTAAAAATCCTGTTGATGGTAAAGAAGCAAAATTTTCTAATTCAAACCCATCAACTACACCTCCTCCTAGGTCTGCTCCACTACAAATTGAGAAACCCAACCCAGACTTAGTAACCAAACCACTTGCTAAAGGTACATTTTGGAGATCAACTTTCAATCCATATGCGAAAGCTGATCAGAATTATAACATTGTTGAAGACTTGGCTGTTGCCCCTTCAACAATGTCGGCTTTGGATGTGTTGTAATCATGCCCGGCACAATGTAAATTACTATTGTCTGCTACAGGAGCTATTGACATTCAGGATTCGAACCTAATAATCTTCGATTTAGAGAATAGTACACCCCGCCTTCCTCATCAAATGGCTTTCCAGATTCAAGTGTTAGTCAAAAACAGAACTTCGTTTAGGACTGTGAATGATGAGGGAGCTTCTACGTGTATTATGTCGATCCAATGTTGGAAATCACTTGGTTCTCCTACACTCAATCAGTCTTCGACAATTCTAAAGGCTTTTGATGGCTGAGGGTTCCATCCTTTTGGTATTTTGGAAGATTTACCTATAGGGGTCGAAGGAAAAACTGTAAATCTAGATGTGAAAGTATTTGATGACCCTCTAGGTTACAACCTTATCCTGGGTCGTAGTTGGTGTTATAATATGACTGCTATTGTTTCATCAGTCTCTCAGTTTGTTAAGTTTTGTCATAATAGAAAGATCGTTACAATAGACCAGCTGAGTTATTTCTCTTCTGACCCAGCCTCTACTGATACTGTTCAACATTTCGGTAAAACAACTATCCCTTACAAGGATGTTGGGGTAGGTTTGATTAAAGATTCTGGTTTACTAGGAGCTTTTTCCATCCCTCCTCCTAACATATCGCCTTCTATTACAACTATTCATATGATTTCATCGAACACTATTGCTTTTGATGATCCTTGGATCGTACCTTCCGATTCTGAGGTGGATTCATTTGATGGTGGAATGCCTTTGAATCCCTTTTCAATTGCATATCAGCCGGTACAGTCGTTTTCTGACTCCTCACCTATCGCGAGGATAGTTTTCTCCTGTCTAAACCTCATTAAAAAATGAAATAAGGAGTCATCGAGGACAGTTTTTTCCTATCTCAGCCTCGTTAAAAAATGAAACTGGATGTTGCGAGGATAGTTTCTTCCTGTCTTTGTAGAGATATAAAAAGGGTCTCTTTCACCTCTAATTACCTCACATTAATATGTCAATCCGGGAATGCTTTGTTATTTCAAAGAGTGTCTCAGTCTGAGGCTATCATTTGTCAGAGTAATGCTAGTATTATAGTGTTTAGAAATACAAGAGTGAATGGATGATTGTCTACAGCTTAACCCCTTCAAAAGATTAAATCACACATTCAAAAGACTAAGCAACTTATCAGTCAAGAGTTCGGTAGCAATAACCCATCCCTTTGGAAACTGATGGAAAAGGAAATCAGAGAAAAGATTGTGGATCTGGGAGCCGGATAGTAGATGCCAATGCTCACTACAGCTTAAGATCATTCTTCGCGTCAACACCAATAAATGGAACGACAGATAAGAAATGGAACAACAATTAAGAAATCGAACAACAAGTCTGAAATGGAACAGAAAATCCAAAATGGAACAGCAGCTAAGAAATAGAACAAAAACTAAGTCTCACAAGCAGTAACAATCTTAGTCTATCAGATCCAATGCATTAATCGTAATCTACAGGAATCAAATGGCAATGTTTCACTCTTAAGGGCAGATTGAATAACACACACCAATGGAACAACGCTTGAAAACCATATACACACGCAGCACACTTAAATAGTAATCTGATCTAAGTATCGATTTTAGTTAGAAAGAATATGACTACAATTCAAAATACAACAGCATTGTTCATAAATCCAACACTCACAAAGAACATAACTTCCAAGATTAATTCTGTAACATTAATGAAAAAGTGCACAACACAAAGGCTATGTAATGGAACAATAACAGTATTCTGTAAAGACTAGCAGTATTATATCAACTCCTAAAGGAACAACAATATGATGTAGAGTCAAAACAATCATTCTATCTGTAGAAGCCTTAATAAATTAAACATAACAGAGCATGTGATGTAGACTTATAAAACACATCAGATTAGCAAATGACGTCGATAAGCAAACCACGCATAAACCAAACGTAATAAGATAGGAGCAAGTGTCCTCCAGGGCCGGGCCCTTAGCCTCCGGGGTACACCGCTTGAAGTTATTCCAGACTCAGAGATGAAATAGTAACCAAGTTTGCATTAATGCATAGAGCAGAATTACAATAGACCAGTTCTTAATGAGACACGATGATCAAAGTTTTGATCTTAAAAGAAATTACATAAAAGCATAACCGTATCTAACTCTCTCTTGAGCTAACAGTGCTGCGCCTTTTATAAGGGTGACGACGGAGATATCTAAGTGCAGAAATAGATAAAACAACGATCCCTCAGGATCAAGGATCCCGAGGGATTCGCCGAACCGTTAGTCCTCAGTCATTTCTTTTCTCTCCTGCGCCGAGCTGATATCTCCACCTCCTTTCCTGGGCTGATTCGCTTTGATTTTCTTTGCCTTGTTTACATTTGGTCTCCCATCAAAGGGACAACAGTTAACCTCTCTTTTTCCTTTCCTTTGGAACGGCAACTTCTTGTTTTTCCTCCTTCCTGCATAAGGAAATGACAATTGTCAGTGTTTTTGTCTTGCATATTAATCTCACATGGTCTATTATAATTATTTATCATTTTCCTAGTTCATGATGCAAAAGGTTTGTAAGTTCCAATGAACAGATACTGAAATAATCATCAAAAACATACCTTCTTTGGTACTCCACACACCCCCCTGCTTACCCTATTTCATGCCCTCATGAAAACATTGTAGTTGACATGTAAGGCAGTGAGAGAATAGGCTGGAGATGGAATCTCATGAGGAGGCCTAGAGCCATGATGCTTAACTAGGTATTCAATGAAATGGCCTGTCTGACCCTCAGGGATCTCATACAGGGCTTGGTATCCGGGTGCACGATGCCAAATAATTGGACTCCGGAACCTATATCCTAACCAGGATGGCCCTGCCCTCTAAACAATTTCGCCATAGAGGTGCGAGCGGTTGGCAGCTAATTTAAAATTCTCATACTTAAATGGTTCCCTGAGCTGGATATTCGTATTATAGATTTGATACCGAAATTTAGCTGCATCAATGGCAGGGTCTTTGATAGAGAAAAAGTATTCTAATCCCTGTCGAATGAGTACCTCACACATGGGTTCTAATGCTTCAATTACACCTGGAGTCTTCATGAGGTTTCTATGTGCTCTCCACGAGTGTACTGGGTCCCTAGGCTCAGCCCTTACCCACAAATCTAATCTGTTTTCTTGCCTTTGGAAAGTATTATAGGCTTTAAGCTACTTAATTTGATTAACCCCAAATGAAATAAATGCTTGCAATTAGATATCCCCAACAAAAGGGCCAGGGTTCAGCTTGGTCTCCTGGTCTAATACAAGGTTATGTAAATAGAACTCACACAGTAGTCTCTGTACTTTTACCCCGTAGTCCTTACAGTAGTCTATAAAATCATTGACGATGTTAATTTGTATGGGAGCACCTACTTTAACAACCTTTATTTTTAATTGCAAATACCGTTCCATTAAAAAAAAGGCATAATTCTTAGCAGGGGCTGTACATGCTAAGACGTCATTGTATAAAGAACACAAGGTATCCATCTGCTTGATAACTATATCTAACCTATGAGTTACCTTCGCGACTTTCTCTTGTTCCCTTCGCCACCCTTCAAAGGCTTGGCTTTCGGATAGATTGACGTTCCTAAGCTACTGTTGTAGCTCTTCATACTTTTCGCGAGGGACCGTTTGCTCTCTAAGCTTTTCTGCTTCTTGCTGAGCTTGCTTCAAACCCTTTCGTAGGGTTACTGTTTTTGGATCTCTTCTCCATGCGGCAGTGGAGGCCGGGAGTTTTACCTGAACTTTCCTATTGTGTTGCTTTGAGTTCATAACCCTTATCACTCCCGAAAGTGGTGCCTCCATCTGAATTTCCTTATCACGGGTCATCATCTCATCCATTTCTATCTTAACGTGGATATCAGTCCATTGCTGTTCCTTTTCAATTGGAATAGCAGTCTATTTCTTAGCATCACTTGGAACAGTAGCCTGGTTTTTGACAGGGTTTTGAACAGCAGGATGGATTTTGGTCCTCCGCCCCTTTGCCTTGAGGGGTTTTGCTAGAGTGGTAAAATTTTTCCTTCCCGAAGTCCTTTTTACCCTTTGCGTTGCTTTTAGAATCCTAATCTTTTGGTGGAGCTGGACTATTATATTCAGTAATATTTGTTGTTCCTTTCGCAATTCTTTAATTTCTAGAATTTCCTTAGAAGGAACAACAGGCTTTTCACTGCGGCCTGGACTATGACTAATTCCTGAATTTTCTCTCTGGGGTGTTTCTTCCCTATTCTGCTCTGGCTGTTCCGGGGCAAGAACCCTAACTGGTTCTGTTATTTCTTGGGCGACTTCTCTTTTTACCCCAGTTTCCTCCGGAATTTCTTCTGGTGTCTTCTGGTTAGGAACGGATTGTTCCTATTCAGCATCTCCTATTGTCTTTTCATCATGAACAGGCCGATTTTATTCTCCTTCCTCCTTTGCATGTGATTCTTCAGGTGAATTTTCCTCCTAGGGTTTCTTTTTAGCATGGAGGTCTGATGGACTGAAAGGTTGGCCATATTCGCCCATATTGGCCAAAACTTCGGCCCATTCATCTTCTCCCACTGGGTCCTGTAATGGGCTACCTTCCTGCTATTTTGTTTCCTCCTCCTAGTCAGATTGCTTGGCTTCTTCTTCTTTATCTTCTTCAGTTTCAGTTTCTTTAGATTGCTTGGCTTCTTCTTCATTTTCTTCTTCCTCTTCAGATTGCTCGGCCTCTTCTTCTTTTTCTTCTTCTTCTTGCACTCCTTTCTCATCGTCCTCCCCTTCTGGCCATGGGGGTTGCTCATCTTATATTTCTACCAGCTGGCTGATATTTTCTTGGGGCTTCTCCAGCCTTCCTCGTAGTCGTGCTAGCCGGACCGATTTCCTGCATTTTTCTGGTCGCTCGGGTGTACGGTGGCATGTTTACGCTTTGCCGATTCCCTGCATTTTTCTTGACGCTCGGGTGTACTGGTGGCATGTTTACTTTTTTCTGGACGCTCGGGTGTACTGGTGGCAAGTTTACATTTTGGGGATGGTGCGGTCAATCCCCCATTTATCATGGCAATTAGCTCTTCCCAGCTGCTCTGCTGCTGGGTGAGGCTATGGCTGACTATTAACCGAATCAACCCACGATGACTAACAACTGACTCTACATGTTGTGCCTTTTTTATGCTCCTTGCAACATCATGAAGTGACGAATTCAAAAATCCAGGAAAATTAATAGAGAATTTTTGCTTTAGTACAGCTAATAGTTTAAGATGTCATGGTCTTACCACGTCTTTTCTGCCTTTACAGGTGATGTAGCTTTGAATGGTTTATGCCAATTCTGCCCATGGCTCTCCTAGTGTTACTGGCAGAACTCCCTTTCCTCTAATTACCAGGCTCTGGCCTTCGTCCTGGAAGATTTCTATAATCTTTTGCAATCTTTCATTTTTTAACGTCCATATATGTCCAGTGGCTGGTAGTCCCGAGACTTCTGCGATTATGTCATCAATGACTGCTATGTGTCTCTCCCTCACTATGGAGTAATCCTCTTGCAAGTTTTGCAAGAATTCAATTGCCACAGTCTCGTTAGACTCCTGCAAGCAGCTGAGATAAGTCAGCCACCCTGCTCTTGCTAGGATTTCCTAGGCAGCAGCAGAGACTGTTAACACCTGTGGTTCTCTCCAAATCGATCTTCCTCCCATGGATTCATTGTAAACTCTCAATGGAATGGCAGTTTTTCGTGCTATTGAAACACAGAGGGGCTGACAGATGCAAGATTTGTTCAAAATCTAATGCTGCAGAGTATACAATAGAAATGGCTTATGAACAACAAGTCATGCAGAAAAAATAAATAAAAAAATAGTATGTCGTTGAGCCATGCTATACCCTAGTACGCAACTTCCGGAATAGTGGGTTGACACGTAATCTAGGGAATTATGAGGTTAACCTCCCCCCCCCACAATGTGATAGGCTCTCCTAGCCGTCAAATAAAGAAGTAGTGCTCGCTCTAAAGCAGATTCATAAAGGAACAACGTATGGCAATATGCCATGTTTACAAAAGAAACGAATTACCGAAATCGAGGCATAGAGTTGGATCGCTTAATACGTAAGAAATTGTTGTGATATGATGCGAGGCTGGGGGATAGGACATCTGCCGTGGAAGGAAATCTCATGCGGTCATTGTCAATTGTTCTGTCATGATTGGTAATAATAGATGTCCATGCATTATATGGTTCGGGAAATAATATATGATTGATTACTGAGGTATAAGAAACAAAAGGGTGCTAATAACTTACCTATTGGGGTAAATAATGTGACTTCAATACCATTAACAGTGCTCTGCTGCCGACAGTTGTCCATAACCTTGGTAGAGTTGTTTATTTGACCCATGGAACCATGATCCTTTGTGTATGCTTAGGAAATGTTATCTGATGTCAAAATGTAGGCCATTATGCTGGCTTGGTGACTAGTTAGGCATAATGCCATTCATTAGGAAGGAGCAAAAAGTGGGCATGCCAACTCGTGATGAGACCTCCTGTTCCAAGGGTTTTTTATTTGATATACCTTTTGGAACATATCCCTGGTGTGGTGGCCATAGTGGGAATGCCACTTCTCTTTCATCCTCATGATCATGGTAGGCTGGCTCTTGATGAGACCCCCTATCCTGCATTTGACAACTTATAAGTCATGTTTGCTCTTCTTTTTTTCATAAATTACTTTCCCTTATTTATACACAAAGGGTGGTTCAACACTGCTTAAGAGTAGGAATGGTGGAAGAAGTCTTAACATCTCAATAGGAAGATGTAAACCCTTTGCTCTTATTCCTAAATAATAATCAAAGAGGATTAAAAGGGATCAACATGATAAAGATAACCAATCAGAGCAGAATGAGTACAACAATGACAACAAAAGCTGATAAATAAGCATGTTCTTCCTTCTTTCCTCTTACCAATTTAGAGCAATTTCTTATAAAAATAGCGATTTATGATTCACTGGTTTCAGTATGTTGTGATTTTGTATCCATTTCATAAGTGCATAGTTGTATTCTAAAAGACTTTAAAGAACAGGAGCAATAAGCATCCTCAATTTAGAACAACAAAAGGAACAAGTTGTTTCACAACGAGAGCAAAAGCATGCAAGTGGTGTTCCTTTTGGAAAAAGGGACAACAAAAGACCACAAATGTTGTTCCTTTGGAAAAGGAACAGCAGAAGACGCAAATGGCGTTCCTTTGAAAAAGGAATAGCAAAGATGGAAAATGTTGTTCCTTTAGAAAAGGAACAGCAGAACACATAGATGTCATTCCTTTGGAAAAGGAACAACAAAAATCGAAAACGATGTTATTTTGGAAAAGGAACAGCAAAACATACCAATGCCATTCCTTTAAAAAAGGAACAACAGAAATAAAAAATGTTGTTCCTTTGGAAAAGGAACCAAAAGACACACAGAAATGTCGTTCCTTTGGAAAAGGAACAACAGAAATCAAAAATGTTGTTCCTTTGGAAAAGGAACATCAAAACAGGCAAATGTCGTTCCTTTGGAAAAGGATCAGCAGAAATCGAGAATGTTGTTCCTTTGGAAAAGGAACAACAAAACACACAGATGTCGTTCCTTTGGAAACGGAACAACAAAAATAAAAAATGTTGTTCCTTTGGAAAAGGAACAACAAAAACACACAAATGCCATTCCTTTGGAAAAGGAACGACAAAAATCAGAAAATGATGTTCCTTTGAAAAAGGAACAACAAAAACACACAAATGCCATTCCTTTGGAAAAGGAACGACAAAAATAAAAAATGTTGTTCCTTTGGAAAAGGGACAACAAAACACACAAATACCATTCCTTTCGAAAAGGAACGGTCAAAATGAAAAATGTTGTTCCTTTGGAAAAGGAACAGTAGAACACAAAAATAAAGAAAAAGAACCAAATTACAACAAAATGACGGCTGATCCAAAGGGGGTTTCTCTTTTGAAAAAGGAACAGCCAGAAGAAAAAGTTTTTCTTTTGAATAAAAGGAACAACAAAAATAATAACAGCAAAATGTTGATTCAAAAATATGTACAAAAATGATTCAAGAAAAAAATTATGTACAAACTGTAAAAAGAAATAAATTCCTTAATGATTTACAGGTTAGGAAGGCTTCTCTTCCTCCCCCAAAATCTCCATATCAGAGTCTTGGCGTAGCTGCTGGCAGAAGGACTCCCGAGTGAGTGGTTTACGATAGAGATGAACTCGGTGGCCATTTGCCTTGAAGGCATATCCAGAACCATCAATAGTGATTAGAGTAAGGGTCCCATTTTCATGTACCTTCTGGATTTCATATGGTCCCAGCCAACAAGTCTGGAGTTTCCCAGGGAAGTCCTGAAACCTGGAGTCGTACAAAAGAGCCTAGTCTCCTTCGTGGAAGACTTTATTTTTAATGAGAGAATCATGCCATTTATCTTGCTGTTGTTGGATCAGGGCAGTATTTTGAAGTGCAGAGAGCCTAATTTCGTCCAACTCATTGATCTGCTGCAATCGATTAATCTGTGCCTCGGTTAGATCTAAGCCAACTTCCTGTGCTGTTCGCAATTTTTGGATTTCGAATTCTATGGGGAAAATGGGTTGTTTTCCAAACACTAATTGATAAGGTGAGTAACCAGTGGTGCTTCTCCATGTTGTTCTGTAAGGCCACAGTGCTTCAGGTAGTCTGGAAACCCAATCACGTCTATGTGATGCAATCGTTTTCATTAGGATTACCTCTATTATTTTATTACTGCTTTCTACCTGCCCATTTGCCTGTGGGTGGTATGGAGTACTAATTTCATGCTGGAGATGATAGTTGTTGAGTGTTGCAGATATTTTGTTCCCAGCAAACTTTGGTCCACCGTATGTAATGATTTCTCTTGGAAGGCCATAACGTACAAATAGATGGAATAGGAACTATATGACAGAGTCCTCTGTAGCTCTTGGCAATGCCTCTACTTCAACCCACTTGGTGACATATTCTGTTGCCACCAAAATATATGTTTTCTGATTTGATTATGGGTTAATTGGTCCAACAAAATCAACAGCCCATCACTCGAATGGTTCGATGACTAGCTGTGGTTTCAGAGGCATCTCATCAGACTGACCAGGGTGCCCTACTCTCTGGCAACTGTCACAGGTTTTGACAAAGTTCTTTGCATATTTGAAAATTGTGGGCCAATAATACCCTGTCTGCAGCACTTTATGTCCAGTTCTGCGATCGGCGAAATGTCCACCACATGGTCCATCATGGCAGGCTTTTAAAATGTAAAATATTTCATCTTCTCAAACGCATCTCCTGATATGCATGTCTGCCCATGTATGGAACAGATAACCCCCAATCCAAGAAAATCGAGCACTTCGCTGAACAATCTGTTTCTGCTCATTAGGGGTTAGATGCTTCAGTAATTTACCCACCGCTAGGTAATTGGAAACATCAGCATACCAGGGTGTTTGAACAGCCATAGCAAACAGATGCTCATCCGGAAATTGGTCTTCAACTACTCCTGCATCGATTGGCTTTGGCATTCTTGAGAGAAAATTGGCTACAAGATTTACTTTGCCAGGTCGATCCTTGATTGTGATATCAAATTCCTGCAAGAAAATTATCCATCTAGTTATTCTGCCATTCGTGATAGGCTTGTTTGCTAGATATTTTATGGCAGAATGATCTGTGTACAAGATAATAGGATATCCAGTAATGTAATGTCTAAACTTATTGATAGCATGTATTACAGCTAGAAATTCTTTTTGAGTAACAGTGTAGTTTAATTCAGTAGGGGATAAATTTTTGCTGATGTAGTAAATTGCATATGATTTTTTATTCTCTTCCTGCCCAAGGATTGCTCCAATGGCTATATTTGAGGCATCAGATGATATCTAAAATGGAAAATCCCAATTTGGTCCTCGAAGGACTGGGGCTGTGGATACAAGCTTCTTCAGATCCTTGAAAGCACTTTCACATTTTTCTGTCCAAAGAAAATCAACATTACGAGTTAGTCCATACAGAGGTGCAACAATGTGTGAATAATGTTCTATAAATCTACTATAATAACCAGAAAATCCAAGAAAACTTCGTACCTCTGTTTGAGTGGTAGGAGTGTGAATAAGAAAAATTATTTGGATTTTGTCTGGGTCTACCTGAATGCCAGCTGCTAAAATATAATATCCTAGGATAAGTCCTTCAGTTATCATCATATAGCATTTTTCGTGGCTTAAACAAAGCCTGGTAGCAATGCAGCGTTGTAGGACTTTTTCTAGGGTATCCAATGCTGGAACAAAATCATCTCTACATGGTGTAAAGTCATCCATGTATACTTCAAGTCCTTCATTTATTAAATCTGCAAAAATGCTAAGTATATCCCTTTGGAATGTGGCTGGAGCATTGCATAAGCCAAAAGGTAGAACTCGGTAGGCAAATGTTCCCCAAGGACAAGTAAAAGTAGTTTTTTCTTGATCTTCAGGGGCAATTTGAATCTGATTGTATCCACTGAAGCCATCCAGGAAAGAAAAGAATTTCTTTCCTACCAAAGTGTCTAATACTTGGTCGATGAATGGGAGAGGGAAGTGGTCTTTTTGTGTTTCTTTATTTAGCTCTCTATAGTCCACACAGATTCTCCATTTCCCATTCTTTTTTGGTACCACTACAAGCGGAGAGACCCATTTACTATCAGAGATAGGGTAGATAAAATTGACATCTCAAAGTTTTTGAATTTCAGCTTTTACCACATCTTTTAGATGAGGATTTAGTCTCCTCTGAGGTTAATGAACAGGTCTCACATCTTTTTCTATATAAATGTGGTGTGTGCATAATTGGGGGTCAATTCCTTTCATATCAGGGTAGTCCCATGCAAATTCTTCTTTATATTTCCTTAACAAATGGATTAGCTTCATTTCTTGCTTAGGTGTGAGATTGGCATTAATATTTAAGGTTTTAGCCGGTTCAATTTCCACAATTTTACTATTTGCAACAGAAGTAACAGGTATTGTTTGATCATTTGTATCTTTCGGAGGATCTTCTTCTAATTCATTATTAAATGTTGCTTCTATCATATGACACTTTGTGCAGGATCTGGATTCAGTTTGACTAATGAAATTATTAATGGCATCATCTTCTATTTGGTCTTTGAAATCAAGTTCCTCTTGTATAGTTAATGGAGATCTAATGTTATTAGTAAGGTATGATACAAGGTGCTTATTAGTTTTGATTATTGTGACATTTGGCTGCACTGGAGGATATAGAACTAAGTTCTTGATATTTGGTCCTCTGGTTATGGTCATATTTCCTTACCAGCAACCAATATAAGCATCGGCAGTGGCAAGCCAAGGTCTACCTAAAATCAATGGATGTCCATCAAGTCGGGTTTTGGGATTTATTATTAGAAAATTAGTTGGATATTCCCAGGAATCAACAGAGACCATGACATTATGTAGTGTGCCCTCTGGCCTAACCACAGATCAGTCAGCCAATTCTAGCAAGGTAGAGGTGGGTTCTACAGATGTAATGCCTAGATTTTGGCAAGTAGTGGTCGTTAATATATCGATTGCAGCTCCTAGATCAACTAAGGCATTGGACACGGTCTGCCATAAATTTGGACAGTTACAATTGGATTTCCTGGGTCTTCGTATTTAATGGGTGTTCCTTTTCCTGATTGTAAGTCAAATAGAGAGCTGACTACTTGGACTCTTGGATTATTTGTTATATTCCTCCTTGGTTTCTTTATGCACAATTCCTTGATAGTTTTTCCATATATTGGGATGTCTTGAATGGCTTGGAGGAATGGAATTTTTATGTACAAATTTTGTAATTCTCCCAGAATGTCAAAATCAAGATATTGTATAGGTCGAGGTATGACTAATCGTTCTGGGAATGGAGGAGAGGATGTGGTTGCTTGATTATAAGTTTGTTGTTTATTCACATCCTCTTCTTGTGACAGATGTTCTCTGGGTAACTGATCTTCAACTTGAACTGTCTTATCTCCCTCATTTTCAATAATACGCCCAGATCTTAACTGAAGATCATTACACTCCTTCAGATCGGCTCCTACCTCTGGTGTTTCTATGATTTGGATAGATTGGACCGGTCTGTTATTTGGAATGGGGTTGGTTTCGGTTGGGAGTTGCAGTCTCATATTATACTGGGGATTTTATTGTAAGGCTGGCAGTGTAGGTTGAGGGAGCAGAATGGTTCCTACTGGCTGATCCATCGGTCTCTGCCAGTTTGTCTATCAGGCTAAACTTTGTGAAGTAGGGGGAGTCCATTGTGGTGTGTATGAGTTACTTTGCCAATATGGTGGAGTATAAGGAATATTCGGCCAACCAGCTTGGCTTACCTAATTTAGCCATGGGTTTGATGAAGGAAACGACTGTAGTGACAAGTTTGGAAATGGGGATTGGGATTGACTTTGCCACATATTATATTGTTGAGCATTATATTGTGTTGGCTGAAAAGAAGAAGTTGGGTATGGAAATATACCAGATTGTCTCGGCTGCCACTGACGGCGTTGGTTGAGCAAATACACTGATTCTGGCTCTTCTTCTGCTTCCTTATATACTGCTTTCAATCCAGGGAGTGAGGGACAGCTCTCCGTTAGGTGATCTTTTGTACAGATGGTGCATGTTTGGACTGCATCGAGTGGACATTCCTTATGGCTATGATTTTTCTTGCTTTGGGGACAGAAGATTGCCAAATTCTGTTCTGCCTCCATTTGCTTCTGTTTGGCCTGCATAATATCAAGTTGTGTAGTTAGTGTCCCTAGTATATCAGTTTTAAAATTTTCCAATAAATTTCCAATTTCTACACGCGTTACTCCTTCTGTCGAAATTTTACTATGTCTTACAAACCGATCATGTTCTGCCAGTTTTACTCTTATGCTGCCTCTTGAGCTCCTGATACATAAATCAATAATGTCAGCAAAATTTTCTTGATAAATATCTCCTTTTCCCATAATGTTTAATGTTTCAATCCATTGTTCCTTCATGCCCCTTATTAATGTTGTTTTTAACACATTATCAGGTAAAGGTAGTGATGCATAAGGAGATCTTCGAAGATTATACTGAAAATGTTCCACATAATCCTCTAATGTTTCATTTTGTCTAGCTATCATCTAGAATATTTCGTCCTTCAATTCTCTAGACCTGCAATAGTCCTGATATTTTTTCAGAAAATATTCTTTCATTTGATCCAAGTTATTTATAACCCCGCCACCTAATCCCATAAACCATCTTAAAGCAGCCCCTTTTAATGTAGATGGAAACAGTTTCAATTTCTGGGGGTCGATGGTGTAATCATATCCCCTGTAAAGTACATCAAATTCAAATAAAAATGCATCCAGATCTTCTGATGTAAGACCATGGAATGTAGGTATATGTTGAAGAGGGATTGCTTTCATAGGCACATTTGTTGCAGAATCCACTATGAGGTATTGTAATGTAGAGGTTTGGGTGCTTTGCTAGTTTTGAGCCATTGGGTCAAATATATGCCAATAACCTTTTGGGATATATAGGAGGGTATTCCTAGGTTGAGAGGGAATGGCTTTAACAGGAATAGTTTTAATAGCACTTCCTCTATCTGGGATAATGAGAGTGCCTAATGTTTGAGGAGATTGAGTTTCTTCAAAGATGATTTCTCCAGCACTTCCCTTGTCTGGGCTGTTCAATGGCTGAGTTGTCTCGAGAGGGGATCTCGGTTCCTCAATTTCCCTATCTCTCCTCCTCCTTCACAAAGATTACCAAAATTCCCTTCCTGCAATAGTTCCAGAGTAGAATTTTCAATTTCTTGAAAGTCCTGCTCTTCATTTTGACTATGCACCTCAGCAAAGGCTATAGATGGTGATCCTGTGGCCTGAAGGGAGCTAGTCGGTTATTTAGAAATGACTTTCTTAGGTCCTACTGAGGGCTGACATTCTTCTTTCTTGTATATTTCGTCTATGAAGGTTGGTTGGCCAAGGGTCACCGACCCCTTAGCTTTTTCTGGCTTGGGTAGAGGTTTGGAATTGTTTTCTGGTTTTTTCTGCTTAGTCATGCACTCAAATTAACTACTAAATTCTACTCAAACAAAACAACAACAAATCTGTAGGAAAGCAGGCAGAGGAGCAGGGATTTTACATGCTCCACACATAGGTTCTTACCTTCCATTTTTAAAACCAAATTCTTCCCTAGTAGGTTCGTACACTACTCTGAAAAAAAAAAACAAATGACTACACTCTTTCCCCGGCAACAGTGCCAAAACGTAGAGCTATAAAAAGGGTTTCTTTCACCTCTAATTACCTCACATTAATATGTCAATCCAACAACTTTTTGTTATTTCAAAGAGTGTCTCAGTCTGAGGCTATCATTTGTCAGAGTAATGCTAGTAGTAAAGTGTTCAGAAATACAAGAGTAAATGGATGATTGTCTACAGCTTAACCACTTCAAAAGATTAAATCACACATTCAAAAGACTAAGAAACTTACCAGTCAAGTGTTCAGTAGCAATAACCCATCCCTTTGGAAACTGATGGAAAAGGAAATCACAGAATAGATCGTGGACCTGGGAGCCAGACAGTAGATGCCAATGCTCACTACATCCTAAGATCGTTCTTCACGCCAACACCAATAAATGGAACGGCAGATAAGAAATGGAACAACAATTAAGAAATCGAACAACAAGTTTGAAATGGAACAACAAATCCGAAATGGAACAACAACTAAGAAATAGAACAACAACTAAGTCTCACAAGCAGTAACAATCTTAGTCTATCAGATCTAATGCATTAATCGTAATCTACAAGAATCAAACGACAATCTTTCACTCTTAAGGGCAGATTGAATAACACACACCAATGGAACAACACTGATTACTGATAAATTATGGAACAACGCTTGAAAACCATATACGCACACAACACACTTAAATAGTAATCTGATCCAAGTATCGATCTCAGTTAGAAAGAATATGACTGCAATTCAAAATAGAACAACATTGTTCATAAATCCAACAGTCACAAAGAACATAACTTCCAAGATGAGTTTTGTAATGTTAATGAACAAGTGCACAACACAAAGGCTCTGTAATGGAATAGTAACTGTATTCTGTAAAGACTAGCATTATTATATCAACTCCTAAAGGAACAACAATATGATGTAGAGTCAATACAATCGTTCTGTCTGTAGAAGCCTTAATGAATTAAACATAACAGAGCATGTGATGTAGACTTATAAAACACATCAAATTACCAAATGACGTCGATAAGAAAACCATGCATAAACCAAACGTAATAAGACATGAGAAAGTGTCCTCCATGGGTACACTGCTTGAAGTTATTCCAGACTCAGAGATGAAATTGTAACCAAGTTTGTATTAATGCATAGAGCAGAATTACAATAAACCAGTTCTTAACAAGACTCGATGATCAAAGTTTTGATCTTAAAAGAAATTACATAAAAGCATAACTGTATCTAAATCACTCTCGAGCTAACAGTGCTTCCCCTTTTATAAGGGTGACGGCGGAGATATCTAAGTGCAGAAATAGATAAAAAAACGATCCCTCGGGATCAATGATCCTGAGGGATTCGCTGAACCATTAGTCCTCAGTCATTTCTTTTCTCTCCTACGCCGAGTTGATATCTCCACCTCCTATCCCGGGTTGATTTGCTTTGATTTTCTTTGCCTTGTTTGCATTCGGTCTCCCGTCAAAGGGACAGTGGTTAATTCATCCTTGTCCTTTCCTTTGTAACGACAACTTCTCATTTTTCCTCCTTCCTGCATAAGGAAATGACAATTGTTAGCGTTTTCGTCTTGCATATTAATAACACATGGTCTGTTATAGTTCTTTATCATTTTCCTAGTTCATGATGCAAAAGGTTTGTAAGTTCCAATGAAAAGATACTGAAATAATCATCAAAAACATACCTTCTTTAATTTAGTCTCCACCTCATTAAAAAAATGAAACTGGATGTCTCGAGCATAGTTCCTGGTCTTGTGTCAAGCTCGTCAAAAAATGAAACAAGGAGTCATCGAGGACAGTTTTTTCCTGTGTCAACGTCATTAAAAAATGAAACTGGATGTCTCGAGCATAGTTCCTGGTCTTGTGTGAAGCTTGTTTAAAAAATGAAACAAGGGTCATGAGCATAGTTCCTTGTCTTGTGTCAAGCTCATTAAAAAATGAAACAAGGGATTTGAGGATAGTTCTTTTCCTATGTCAACCTCATTAAAAAATGAAACAACTCCCTTTCCAAGTCGAGTCTTTCCAAGATCTCGAAATCGAGCATTCATTCCATCCACCTGGTTGAATGCAACGAAGCTTGGGGGGCATGTACCTCATTTTGCGTCATTATGTTGGGGGCATGCGAACTTATAACAAGCATAGCTTTTCGTTTCAAGCTTGTGTAAACATGAAACTGAATCCAAGCAGAGTTCTCTATGGTTCAAGCTTCTGTAAAATGAACCTATACCCGGTTTACATCTCATGATTGCCATTTTTATCCACTAAATTTTGTTAGATGAGCCTTGGCTGTTTTCATTCTATTGCCACCATCTCTTTGGCCGATCATATGCTTTCACTTGGTTGCTTTTCCTTTCCTGAGGGACCGCATCTATGAGTGGTTTTATTAGCCAGCCTCTTAACCATTACATGTTTTGAGTAGTTCATCCATTGCCGGAACCAGTTGCTACCCTTTATACCACTCATTCCTCTAGGACGAGTCTTCTTTAAGCTCTTTCCTGACTCAAAAAATATGAAAATATTGTCAAGTTTTTCCCTTTTAACTCGTTAAAATGGAATTGAAAGGACGGTCCACTTACAACTCTTTTCTAACCATATAAACATGAAAAGATCTCTGGACTTTTGTCGTTTCAAGTTCGATATTGGTTATAAAACGACGTGTTTTTGATCGATTTTTTACTTTTTCGGATCGGAGCCATTAATTATGAAAAGTAATCATTGATCGTAATGGTCAAGCAGTTCTCTCAAGTATTATTTTCTACTTTTTCCAGTTTGGGAGACAAAAATTTACGAAAAAGGACACCCATGGAGTTTTCTTAAGTTTTTCTTCTGACTACCTAAAATTGAAAAAAACTGAGTTTTTCCTATACTGGACTCGTTAAAATTTAACAGTAAAGGACCTGTTCAATTTTAAATAGGAATGAACCACTCCTTCTTAGGGTTCGAATTTTAAACTAAGTTGGACTCATCCGAAGGATGAGCTTATAACCAAGCAAATGCTATCCTCCTCAAGCTTGTCAAAAATAAGGGGGTACTTGCCAAAAATGGTGGGGGAAAAGAGCGAAAAAGAACCTCTTTGTTATATTTTTTGTTTTAGAAACGCAGTCAACCACTCTTGAACACGACACTTTTTGTTCACTTGGGTTGGGAAATCCTTTGCCTAATAGTTAATCAAACCATCTTGCAAGTCTTCAGCCGGTTTCTGGGTATTAGCTTTGGCTCAATCATCACCAAACCATCTGCAGTGTCGTTATGTGTTCAAGAGGTTAGTTCAAATAAACCATTCATTTGCAAAATATCTGTCATCCATTTTTACCATCCCTGAGCTAGTTCTTGCCAAACATATTTCTTCAAAACTTGATATATGATTTCGTGTTGTGGTCTTGCCTACGACAGATTGCTTTCTATTGAATTCAGCTCATTATCTAGAAATATGATCTAGAAATCGTCAGTACCTTGGAATCTGCATGTCCTAATGGCAGGTTTCTCGCCTTCGATGACAGGTTTCATCATTGACCTTCGATCAAAGGATTCTATGACATGTTCGACATCAATTCAATTATTCGCATTTCATGGATTATGCTGAGTTCTTTGAGAGCCATTGACATTACTGGTGGCTTCTCTCACACTTGTTAACAATTCACATAATTTGCTGGTAATCAAGTTTCTACCATGTTCGACTTCGACACATTCATTCACATGGATAGAATCGTACTAGTTCGGGAAGTAGAAATCAAGACCCTGGATCTAGTTTCTACCATCCAGGTTGCAAGGGATTTTGTTATTCATTATACAATGGACTATTCATAAACATATGGATGTTCCCATACTATGTCTACATATGTCTATACCCGTGATGTATTGCAAAATAATTCCTGTATCAGAGCAGTTTAGTTATTTTTCTAGTCAGTTTTGATCTGAGTATGGGAATGCCTACCTCAGTAATGATATGTTCACATGTATATATTTTGTAATATTGAATGTTTCTATAGGTTCCGACTGGGTTGTCCACAGGATGATCGTTGAAATGATAAATTACTTCACTCTTCATACATGAAAGACTTCATTTTCATCTATTACAGACTTCACACTTTAGGGGTCAATCTGTTGCACTAAAAATTGTCACCTTGACATTCTGTAACCTCTGTGAGTCTATCACCACTCATACTTTCCTCCTTTGCAATTCTTAAGCCTCAGTTCTTCATATCAAGCCTTGAAAATAAGAGAAAGCACTTAAAAGTCTCTAAAACTCTGGTTCCGCACTTTCTCTTAGCATTACCTGCAGTCCCACACCTAATGGTCATGTCGCCTATGCACCTGACCACTCTGTCTCTGTGTAATGTGTGTGGATCCCAGTAAAAGTAAAAAAACGTGCAAGTACATTCTTAAAAACTTACTTTGAGTCTTTTTTGGAAGCTTCTAGAAGGAATCTTGAGGTGGCAAGTTCGCTCCTTTCAGGTTCATGCATCCCATACCTTAAGGAGCTAACCCGTTGATGTGAGGAGCTTATCCCTTTGAAGGAGGACTCTATTCCTTCATAAGTGGACCTATAACCTCCTTCCTTTGCACTATAAAATGAAGCATTGAGCTGGATATTGAGGAGGTTGAAAGCTGAATATTTTTGAGGTGAAATGTTGTTGGAACTTATTCTTCCTAATTGAGCTTTTGTGAGGAAAGATTACATACCTCTTTGATCTCATTTGGAAGAGTGTGAGGCTTGTCAAAGTAAAGGAGATTCCTATTTCAGACCCTAGGAAGAGCTTGTACAACATCAAGGCACCAAAGGTTGTAAAGTTCTTCTATTTCAAAGTTAACAAAAATAAGTTTATTTTTCTCAATAAGCTGTGTTTTATGGTTTATTTTATGAATTCCTTAATCACCATAATCAACATGATTTATGATATTAGCTATGCAGATGTTATTTGATGTGTGCTTGTTTGTGATTGCATGTTCTCAAAAGGAAACTCTTTCAGATGGTTGAACGATGGCTACTACAAACTAGAGTTGGACTTAAGGTAGGGTCTAAATACTTCTATAGTTTTTATTAATTAATGGAAATACGTTTAGAGAAAGGTAGATTTGCGTGTCCTGCTTGTTGATAGATATCTTTGGATACTAGGGAGATTGGCCTTGTCCGCAAGATCGATTTATCCGGCCAACAGGAATCACTAGTATTATAGGGACCTAACATGCCCCTCTCCTTCCAAAAAGTGTTGTCCTCAATGCTTGAGTAGTTTTGGGTGCTTCTACATAAATTTCTCATCCTCCCATGTGGAATCTTCAACAAGTAAGTTCTTCCACTTGATGATATACTCTGAAATTGATTGATTGCATAAGTGTTGAGTTCTTGTTTCTTTGACTGCTTCAGGTTCCAATATGATTCTCCTTCCTCATCAAGTTCTGGCAATATTGTTTGAACTAGAAGCTTTTCACCTATAGCCTTCTTTAAGCATGAAGCATGGAAAACTAGGTGTACTTGAGAAGCTCTAGGAAGTTCCAATTTATATGCCATAGTACCTATCTTTTGCAACACCTTGAACAGACCATAATATTTTGCTGATAATTTATTATCCTTCTTAGCTTGCTTGAGGGACATTTTTTTATATGGTTGTAGCCGTAGTAATACCCAATCACCTACATCAAAAATTCTTTCACTATGATGTTGATCTGCCTGCTATTTCATTCTTTTCTGTGCCAAGGTAAGGTTATCCTTTAAGAGTTGGAGAACTTGTTTTTGATGCTTGATGTGATCTTCCACTGCTTGAAACTTCGAATTTTCTCTTAAATATGATGTTATGGATGGTGGATGATATCAATAAAGTGCCATAAATGGGGTCATTTTTGTTGCAATACGGAAGGAAGTTTTATACCACCATTCAGCCAGAGGCAACCATTTGACCCATTGTGTCTGTTTATCAAATAAAAAGCAACAAAGATATCCTTCCAAGCTTTTTTTACTATCTCAGTTTTCCCATCAGATTGAGGATGATAAGATGAGCTATGAGCTAACTAAGTCCCAATACAAGAAAATAACTCTGTCCAAAAATTTCCAGTGAAAATGGGAGCTCTGTCGCATACAATAATATTTGGGTTTCCATATAGTTTTTGAATTGTTTCCATAAATGCATTGGAAACTATACTCACTTTAAATGGATGAGATAATGCACAAAAGTGTGCATACACGGCAAGTCTGTTAACTACCACCATGATAACAATCTTTCCTTCGAACTTGGGTAAACCTGTGATAAAATCCATTGAAAACTCCTCCCAACATTGGCTTGGAATGGATAAGGGTTGTAATAGTCCTGGAGTCTTAATTATTTCAACTTTATATTGTTGGAAAACCAAACATTTTGCCACAAACTTTTGAATATTTGATTTAAGGCCATCCCAAAAAAAATCATTCTTAACCCTATGGTAGTTTTTTAGAAATCCTGAGTGCCCTCCTAAGGGAGAGGTGTGCAATTCCATAAGAATCGTTTCTTTGAGTTGGGAACTCTTACATAGGTATAACCGATCCTTGTACCATAACAAATCATTTTTCTAGTTAAATGTATCAGACGTACTGGTATATTGTTGTATCTTTTGAATGAGTTCCCACACTTCCTCATCATTCTTCCATTCATCCCTTGCTTCGCTTATCCAATCTAGTTGGATAATAGAAATGGCGCAAAGAAATGCTTCCACATCCTCATCCTTTCTTAAGAGTGCATCTGCCACAACATTTTGCTTCCCTTTTTCGTAGACAATTTCAAAGTCATAGCCCAACATCTTTGTGACCCATTTTTGCTGCTCTTCTAAAGATAATCTTTGCTCCAAAAAGTATTTGAGATTATCATGATCTGTTTTTACCTTGAAGTGTCTTCCCATTAGGTAGGGCCACCATTTCTTAAGTGCATGTAGAATTTCCATCATTTCCTTCTAATAAATAGCTTTGTGTAAATACTTTCCTTTGATTAGATGACTTTCGAAGGCAATGGGTCTTTGTTAGTGCTTCTCAAGTCCATGAGAATGCATCTTTCTTCAATAATGTTGTCAGAGGTGTTGCTATTCTCCCATAATTCTTAACAAACTTGAGATAATACCTTGTCAACCTAAGAAATCCTCGTAGATTCTTTATGGATGTGGGTATTTTCCATTCCTTAATGGTTTTAATTTTGCTAGGGTCTACCTTAACCCCTTCATGAGATACAATATGACCCAAATATTCCACCTTTTGTACTCCAAAGAAACATTTCGACATGTTTGCATATAATTTTTTCTCCTCCAATAGTTTGAGCACCATGTCAACATGTTGGACATGATCCTTCCAAGACTTCTTGTAGATTAGTATATCATCAAAAAATACTAGCACAAATTTTCTAAGGTACAGTTTGAAAATGAAATTCATCAAACGTTGACATGTAGAAGGTGCATTAGTAAGGCCAAAAGGCATGATCAAAAATTCATAATGACCCTCATGAGTTCTAAATGTGGTTTTTGGAATGTCCTCAATCTTCATTCTGATTTGATGATATCCTAAATGAAGATACAACTTGGTGAACTAAATTGATCCATGCAATTTATCCAATAGTTCATCAATGATAGGAATGGGAAATTTATCTTTAATAGTGAGCTTGTTGGTCTCCCTATAATTTGGACACATACACCATGATCCATCCTTCTTGTAAACCAATACTATTAGAGCAGAGAAAGAACTTTGAATAGGTTGAATTATACCAGCCTCTAGCATTTCTGCAACCATACATTCAATTTCACTCTTTTGGACATAGGGATATTTGTAAGGCTTGATGTTTGTAGGAACACTTCCTGGAATCAAACAGATAGCATAATCATGATCACGAATAGGTGGGAGGCCTTTGGGAGTCTTAAATACCTTGGAATGATTGTCCAAGACTTTTTGGAGATCTAGAGAAATGGATGATTTCGATGTGGGAACCTCTAGTGAACATAATTGTGCAATTATTCCTTGTTGTTCTTTCTTGAGAAGCTTTGTCATTCCATTAGAGCTGATTATCTTTCCCGATTTCCCCGCGATACCCCTTAATTCAATTTCCTTTCCTTCTGAAGAGAATTTCATGAAAAGTTCTTGAAAATTAAAAGCTATTGTACCCAAGGATTCTAGCCATTGGACTCCTAATACAACATCAGCACCACCCATTGGAATGGAAAGCATTAGGCTACTCAATACATATTCTCCCATGGATAGCTTGATATTATGGCACTTTCCTGAGCAATTTATGTTTCCTCCACTTGCAACCATCACTTAACACTCTGGTTTGGGATATAGGAAGTAATTCAATTCTTTGGGTATCTTACAATGAATTAAATTATGGGTACTTCCCGAATCAATCAACACTATTACCTTTTTATTCTTGATATGCCCTTCTATCTTGATAGTTTGAGGAGTGGTAATTCTAGACAGTGCATTACAAGATATGGTCGGATTCATTTCTTCTTTTTCTAGGGTTTTTTACTTGTGTATATCCTCTTCTTTTGACATTTCTTTCTCCTTTTGTTCCTCCTCTTCACAATCTATGTAAAATAATTTCTTCTCGACACACTTATGACCTATAGTGTATTTGCTATCACAACTGTAACAAAGCCCTTTTTCTCTTTTTTCTTCCAATTTTTTTGGTGTCAACCTTGTAGGTTTTGGATGGCTAGGTGTAGCAACACTTCCATATTTATGATTGTGAGTGGTAGGCTTCCTTGTTGCCATAATATTGCTTTCCATTTTTCTTTCCAACCTGAATGCCTTCTCCAACGAATCTGGTTCCCAAAGGTGAACCTCATGTTGGATGTTATCTTTTAAAGTCCCTATGAACATATCAATCCTATGCTCGTCTATAATATCTTTTACTGTTATATTCATTTTTTGGAAGTCCTCAATGTGCTCCATCATTGAACCCTTTTGTTTGAGATCCATAAATTGGCTAAAAAAGGTGTTGCTTTTTGTATCCTCATACTGTGCTATCATTTCATCTGTAAAAATAGCCCAAGTAATAATTTGTTTATGAGAGCAAATCCATCTATACCATACAAACTGATTTGGTTCCAAATATAAAGTTGTAATGCATACCTTTTGTGTGTTTTGCACATTATGGAAATCGAAAAATTGCTCCATCTGTAGTATCCATGTTCCAGGATCCTTGCCATCAAACTTCCTCATATCGATCTTTGGGACATGGTGGTTCTTCAATCCAATGTTAGAGTCTATGAAATCATGATTATCATTTATTTTGTTCTCATCATGAGTTTCATTTACTACCCTTTCACAATTAGTAAGCATTTCTTGTATAAACTTTGTCAAATATGTCTTCAAATCTTCCATGCATGTCTTCAAATCTTTTTTCAAATCTGTCTTCAACTCATCCATCTTATTTTCCATTCCATCTATCTTAGCTTCCACATCCTCCATCGTAGCCTCCACGCCATTCATCTTAGCTCCCACACATTCATATTGGCTTTTACGCCTTTCTTTAACCATCCATCTTAGCTTCCAAGCCTTCCTTCAAGCCATCCATCTTAGCTTCTACATCTTTCTCTAAATCATCCATCTTAGCTTTTGTTACTTTTTGTGTGAGTGACATTTGTTGTACTTGGTCTTGTAATTTTGATATATCATGTTGCATTTCTTCCTCTTCATAAGTCATGCGAGAGCTTTCAGGTTACTTACTAGGTGTTTCCATTTTCTTTCTTCGGGGCATCAATTACTGACAATAATTCTTCACTATGCCCTTTGAATTCCTTGAAACTAATTTTTCAAACCAAGCTTATGCAAAAATTGAAAAAAAAAACTACACACCTTTTTTTTTCACTTTGTAGGATCTTGATATTAAATCTGATGTATTTATGTGATTTTAGCTCTTCAAGTTCTGAAATCACGAACTATCGCAGCCTTCTGTGTCCTCTTTCCAATGCCACCAGTCTAATCAAAATTGGATTCTCTAAGAAAGATATATGCACAATCTCCCAAGATGACCTCATTATATACCTTTTCAAAAGAGCTAAATTGTATGAAGTGCCACGTGTAAACGTTTTGACCTTTGGATCTAAAAAGTATATACAGGAAACTACAGTCCGTCGTCTTTTTGAACCTCCTTACAAAATTTCAATCTGATTCTCACAGAGATAGTTATGACAATTTTCCCACGGTCACCTAGTTGAAATGTAATTCGGGGGTTTGCAAAAACCCTAACTTCCTTAGACTATATCTCCGAAAATATAGCAAGGCAAGTTCTGAAAGTCAGAGCCGAGGGTCACACTGATTTTTTCTCAAATGGGTTTTTGTTTTAGCTTCTGAAACTTCATAGTGAAATAGTTATAGCAAAACTCCCACGATGACCTATTTTAGCTTAAATTTTGGAACGTGCAAAAACCATAACTTCCTCAGATTATATCTTCAAAAATGCAACGAGATGAGCTCTGAAATTCGGACCCAAGGTTCAGCACGATTTCTTCTCAAATGGGTTTTTTTCACTTTTGAAACTTTGCAGAAAAACATTATCGCGAAAATTCCACAATGACCTATTTGGAGCAAGGAAACCCTAGAATCCAAAGCTCTGATACCAAATGTTAGGAAACCAGCTCACAAAAACATAAAAAGATAGATCAACGCCTTATAATTCAACTGCTTTGAGGGGGAAACCTCCTTTACATTACACAAATGAACAATTCTTGGATGATTGAAATGACAAAACCTCCTTTCTATATATAGGAGTCTAAGGGGACACAATATAACCAAGCTGACCTAACAATAATAATATAAAGGCACAAAAATAACAATAATGGGATTCTGTGGGGCATAATAATAACAATATGGGGATAATAGGGGCACAACAATAACAATAAGGGATGCAATGACAATAGTAATGGGGGAATCACTAGTATTATAGGGACCTAACACACACACACAACCAATAAGCTTTCAAGTAAAAAGAACCCAGATTACAACACTCTTTCTTCCTTTCTCAAGTAGGGTGGGGTATTCATACAATACTCAATCTCTCAAATGGATCATAAAACTAATAAAATCCCATGAGAATCTTTGATTCTAAGGATACACTCCTTCATTACAATAGTATTTTAAAAATACTAGAAAATCTCACATCAATTGACTCACTTAGGCACTACTACGAGAGGTAGTAGATTGAGTCAAATATGTTGTTGTCAAAATCCCAATGCTACATGCCTAACTACCCTTTGTTGCTTCCTTTGTTGCGGTAACAAGATATGTGCCCCATAGTTGATTGCCGTTGTGCTCCTATAGGGAATCATAGGGTTGCAATATGTTATGCCTAAAGAGGTTGTGGGTGGTTTATAGTTGATGCATAGGGTGTTGCAACATAAGTAGTCATTGATGTTGTAGATCAATAGTCCAATGTATTGTAGCATCAATATTCAATGTGTTGGAGCATGGGTGGTGTTCAAGCAGCACACGTGTTGCAACAACATAATTCAAGATATTCTAGCAATATAAAGGTGTTTTAGTAACATAAGGATATTGAAGCATCTAAATTTCCTTGGGTCCTTTTCTATTGCCTTCAAGGGTAGTTATATGATTCTATCTAAAATATTCTTGATGAATTCTCATTACTTAGAATAAAAGGAAAATTATAGGCTTAATATATAAATGAGAACACTAAAAGTGACATATCACATGAAAGTTGTATCTTGGTAAAGAGTACATCATAGAGAAAAATGGGTTAAATATGGTGTGGAGATGGGAAAATGTTATAAAAAGGTGGGGAATGGGTGTTGAAAGGATGTCAGTTTAGAGGTCCATCATTATTGTAGCTTATTTTTGTTTTCCATGTAGGTTTTAAAATTGTATTTTAGGTTTTTCAGAAAGAAAACATTATTGTTCTTTCTTTTGTAGTGGAATATTATGCAGCCATTCATGCAAGTCAACAATTGAATTCCAGTATCGAATAGCACACTATCGTGCTGCTACTAAAATACCATTCAACATTCAAAAAATATAATTCAACATTAAAATACCATTGTCCTTGGGTTTCTAGGAAAGAAAACATCATTGCTCTTTCTTTTATAGTGGGTATTATGCAACTATTCATGTAAATCAAAAAATGAATTTTAGTAGTATCAAATAACACACTATGATGTGACTATTAAAATACCATTTAACATATAAAAATATAGTTAAATATTAACCAGTAAAAGCACTTAATTATGAATCTTTTTGAAGGTCACATCACTATAATAATCTAATCTATCAATAAAGGATCAAATTCTGTACATTTTCCCAAAATCCTTATAAAAATTAATATTAAAAAAATAATATTCTAAAAAACTAAACTGCAACAATGTTATCTTTTCGCAAAATTCTTAAGAAAATATTATTAAAAAAAACTAAACTGTAACAGCTAAATACATTTCCCATTTTATCACCTTTGTAAATCCTCCTACGTTAGAAAACTTAACTTCAACATTCCTTTTCCCTGTAACTATACTCACCCTTCAACTATGACTATACTCACTCTAGACCACCTACCATCACATTATCTACAAAATGTAGTAGAATAGCCCAGCTGCACCCTAGGTACATTAGTTTCGACAATGACCATAGCCAACCCAATTAATTTCCGCTCACTCAACCTACCGAATGTAGTAGAAATCATACATCGTTACCTCACCAATGACGATGATCATATCAACCTGATTCGCTCGAGTGTACGCTCACATAACCTACAAAGAGGTAGTAGAGAGACCACACAATCCGTTTAACATGCAAATGGACTAATCGTGATGCAGTACAGAACTTAATTGATCTACCCTGCCCTCCGTCCACCTAGCAAAGGTAGAAGACGACAGTGAGGGTCATTCTAACGTAATAATGAACAAATCCAATTGAACTCAACCGAAATGGACATAAACCAAAAATGTCGTGCAACGTCACACTGGTACCCTGATGAACTTCTCGCCTGACTAAAGAAATGGACAAATCAAATTGGGCATATTCCCTGTAATTCATATACCTACTCTAACATGACCTTAAAAAGGGTAGGGCAGCGGCAATGTGCGTTGGACGTACAGTTGGAGAGACAAGCTGTTCAGTTCCACGCGCAAAGAGGCAAGTGAACATGGACTTGATCAACGAATGATAATAGGTTTTTACATATAAGCAGAAGTCAAACCCACTCCCAATACCACTAAACCCACGAACTCTCTCAATCTTCAGTCCTTATAAAATACGGAGGCCTCCGGATGTCGCATAATTTTTTCTCCGATCTTCAAAAAAAAATATTCGCATAGCAAAAACAAACCTAACTACCAAATCGTATCTTTAACTCGTGACAAACACAGTGGGAAAGCATCAGCAACCAAGACTTTAATCAGATGTGCGTGCAGAATGAGGAGACAATTTAACTCCGTTGAATTTATAGGCAAAACTTATTTACCAGTATATTTAATTGGGTTTAGCTATATATATCTACCTTTAAACCTTTAAATATATACTGATTTAAATCTAACAGTAAACATATACAGCCAAAGCACATTAAATATCATATAAACTAGTAAATAAATATTGCTGACCTAACTTAAACAGCCCTACCCAACCTTATGACGTGATTGTCCATTGCTCTACTGACCTCACAATTCGTAAATGACTGTCAAGGGGAAGCTTACTGATCAATGACGGATAAAGACTTCGGATGTATCTCCTCTCCGATGCTGTCACAATGTAAAAGATAACCATGACTTTCGAACCAGTTTAACTCACAACAACTCTAGCTTATTCCCTTGACCTAGCTGTATGCAGATGGCAATTCTGGAATATTCAGGAAATTTAATCTAACGAACATGAGTAAACTCAAAGAGTTGACATTGTGCAGCCTCATTAGATTTAAAATATTGGAGAACCGAGAATTCGCATGTCATTCAAATTGCCTACTTTTCTCATTCTCATTTAGCTTTACTTTATTTGGAGGGGAGTTTCCAGTATATTGGATGAAAGAATGTAGATGTTATAACTAGAATTGTATTAAGTAGCACTTCGACTTTTAACAGTTTTTTTAATTCCTCATAAATAAGTTTTATCCTAAACTCTTTTCCAGAAATTTCAATCTACCTTCTTTGTCCTTCATAATTCATATTTAAAATATTATAATTCCTAAAATATTTCCAAATCTAATAAAATTTTCCATTCAATTTTCAAAATATTTTAGAAACTGCGATCCTTACAGGATTGAACCTCTACTGGAACAAAAGCATTTTTTATTCAAGTCACCGGTGAGCATGGGGATGGAAGCTCTATAGACTATACTTCTTTGGAGAATAATGCTATGATCTTAGATGATGGAGACGGCACTCAAGTTGGCACGCACATTGTGATACTGGTGGCATTGTTGCAAGTGGAATTGTCCTACAACGTACTATCTCCACTGTAGATTGTGATGTCAGTGAGGGTCATTAAAAATTTCAAAGTAAGCCGCAGTAATATTAAGTTTTATCGTTTAAAATTAAGTTATGTTTTATATCTTAGAAAATTAAGTTATTATTTAGAAAATAAACTAGCACATAGTATAGATTCATCTTAGTATAGATTTAAGATGAGTTTAGAAAAATTAAGTGCAAAATTATTTTAGAGTGCAAAAAATTATTTGTAATTTTTTATTGTTTAAATTGTATTTTTTAATGTTATAGAGATTATATAACATGTGAGTTGATTCATTTTATTAGCCCACATTAAACTAGTTTTTTATTATTATTAAATTTTTAATTACATGTCAATATAATTCATATTAAAATATTATATTCATAATTGACATTGGATATTTTATTCTCTATAAAATTAAAATATTTTCCTTTAACATTTTTTTTATATAAATATATATGAAGTTGATATTAGTTCAAAAGCTGAAATTATGTTAGGTCATATGAACTAATTAAATATCCATAGCATATTTTTTCCCTTTTTAATAATAACTCACATTATTTCTTTATTCAAAAAAATAAATTTTCACAATCCACTATGTAATCAACCTCTCTACTCAATGATTATTTATTTTCCAAAATAATTTTTTCTTATAACTATAAATGAAACGAGAATAAAATATTTTTATAACTACTCTACCCACAAAATTTACAATCTATGCACAAAGTACTATATGCTCATGGATACATGCAATTGAAATCGATGCATTTTTTATTTGTAACATGACTCACGAAAATAATGTTAATAGATATGTTTAATTTGGAATAGTGTTTTTTTTTATTTTAATTTAACACGCATTAATAAAAAATTTATAGATATCAATTAAATTATATTTTTATTTTAAATCATTATTATTATTTTTTAAATTAATATTTAATATATATATATATATATATATAAGAAGATTGTGAATAGATTTTGTTACCATTTCATATGTTAGTACCATAGTTTATCAATACCATATTTCTAAAAAAAAAAAAAAAAAATTGTATTACACTTGTTTATGTGATATTTTATTTAATTAACCAAGATCCATCTTAACCCTGGATCTACCAAGTGCCGAGAGGGATCAAATCTCTCGAGGTGCAAATTTATTTTTTGAGTGCAAAACATGAGACAAGGTTTTCACCTCTATAGATATGATCGCTCTTGACACTTCATAGATCTGAGGTTAAGATTGAACTAGGCTTGTTATATATATATATATATCTATGTGTGTATATGTATCTCTTTCTTATTCCCTGTCTCTATCTCACCACCAAACATATACACTCTATCTCCACATCTATTTGTCTCTCTCCATCTCCCTTCCTCTCTCTCTCTATCTCTCCCTCTCACCCTGCTCTCCCTCTCACCCTTTTCTCCCTCTTCCCTTCAACTCTCCTCTCTCCCTCACTTTCTCTCCATCTCTCTCTTATCACTCCCTCTCTCTCTCCACCTTTCTCACTCTCTGTATTTCTTCTTCCCTCCCTCTCTCCCCACCTCCAACTCCATCTCCCTCTCTCCCTCCCTCTTTCTCTCCTTCTCTCTATTGAGTCATATATCTCTTCCTTCATCTCTTTGTCGTTTTATCCCACCTCCCTTTGTCTCATCTCCCATCCTTCTCTCTTCCCTCTAACTTTGTTGGTATCTTCGTCCTGACCTCTCTCCCCCAATCTCTGCATCTATGTCTCTCTCTCTTCCTCTTATCTCCTTAACTCTCTCTTCTCCTCTTCTCTCTCTTCCGTCCCCCCTCCCTCACTCTGTCCAAATCTCTCCCTTGTCACTCCCTCTCTTTATCCACCTCTATATTATATGTCTTTGTTATTTCCTCCCTCTATCAACCCCGCCAAATCCATCTCTATCTCTCTCTCCTTCTCTACTTCTCACTCTCCCCTCCTCTTTGTCTTCATTCCTCTCTCCCACCTCCCTCTCTCTTAAATTTCATTCCACAATATTGTGTTTAAGAAACTATGTAAATTAAGAAAAACTCAATTAGTTGTAAAATACTAAACCTATATTTTGGGTCAATCATGTCAAAGAAAACACAACAATAAAAAATTTAATCAATCATGTAGTATATTTCCTCTATTATTGTTAGTCATTTTTGTTTATTCTCATCACTTAAGTCTTATATCCTTATTTAATATGCATATATGCCCATTCTTAGTAATATTATTCATATTATATATATTTCACATCTTTATATATAAAAGTATTCTCATTTTTTATTTTATTAAGACCTTGATTTTATTTCTACGGGAATCATTTTAGTAGTCCCCATGATGGAGGGTTTAGATATATCTCAAAATTAATGGTAAGCTTTTACCTTTTAGATTTAATTAAAAAAATTATCAAATTAAATTAAAATAAAAAAATTTATAAAATGTTTTGATTGTGAAACAAGTTATGTTTTTGGGCATTTGGTGTTGATAATCCATGATATTGACCCACAATATTGTAACACCACCTATTTACATGTTAATAATATCTACAACAAAGTGGGATGAATATCCACGGTTAACAATCATGTCATATTATTATAAAATATTTTGATTGTGAAATAAGTTATGGTTTTTGGGTATGTGGTATTGATAAGCCATGGTATTGGCCCATGGTATGGTACACAAAGCCTATTCATAAGTTAATAACAAAATCAAAATATAACTAATTGACTATAACTTTATCTTTTTATTATTATTCGAGCAAAATTTAAATGTTTGCACACATCACCCCTATTAAATTTGTTAAATGTTAAATGTTAAACATTTACCCTTCACATTTACCCCATAGTGGGATGTAGAGCATCTCGAGACGCAATGAGTTTAATTAAATGAAAACACAACATAATTACTTTGGAGATAAATTTCACCTTGGTTTGAAAATACTATTAAGAGTATTTTAAAATTTTCCATGAAAGTTAGATTTCTATCATCCACATAATGATTATAGATAATTAAATTAAAATTTTTGAAGGTCTATTAAAAAAAATGCATATTGGTATAATTGGATGGATGCTAGGAATGTTGGTTCCACAAAGTATTATAAAATGTTCTTAATAGTATTTTTATCTTTATAATTAAATTGATTAATTAAAATAATGTCATTTGAACATAAGCTAAAATATTTTTTGTGATATTATATTAAGTAAGCCATGGTTTTGTTGCTAAGGCTATTTACAAGTGAAGAATCTTTATGATAAAATAATATCAATGATAAGTTAATTGTGAGTCTCCATGGTTAAGCGTCATGTTACAATATTCTTATATAGTTATATTTTGGTTTAGTTTTATTACTTTTCTTGAAACTTAGTAATGTGATATGCATCACGAGTTTAATCTTAGCATTTACTGACCATTTAATTTATACCAGCCTAGATCCATCTTAATCTAGATCTATCAAGCTCCACGAGGGATCAATTCTCTTGAGGTGAAAACCACCTTTTGTGTGCAAAACTTGAGGAAATGTTTGCACTTCGATATATTCGATCCATATTGGCACTTTATGGATTCAGAGCTAAGATATTTAGGTTGGTTCAAGTGATGTCCATCCACACAAATTCTTTCTAACATGTGATTAATCTAATCATCCTAAATATGTTAAATATTTCTAAGTTTCATGTGAGGAGTTTATTATCTTCTATGCTTCATGCACAATCATTTTGTATTTATATTAAAATCTTGAATTCGAGTATATGAATATTCACATAAATTTCATATTTGAACCTTAGCTAATCATTAAATCTTGTCATGAAATTTTCAATGTGCAATATTCTAGGATGATGATTATGGGGGATCTAGGGACATTGTTTTTCATTTCTATTTAATATGGGTCTAGACTCAATACCGAACATCAATAATAACTTTGTGCATACATTGAAATCAATCCATGATATTGATTTATTTAATTTCAAAATAATTCACATCATAAATGTATTTAGATTAGATAAAAAATAACATCTACATATAACACATTTCATCCTTAGTTATCATTTCTTTTGCCTTTCTCCATTGACTTGCTCCTTTTTGTTCATTTCTATTTTATATGGGTCTCGACTCATGATTACTGAAACATAAAAGGTAATGTACCTTGTTAATAACTATTTTATGTCTTCATTAAATCAATTAACATTATTAATATAATTACTTTTAAAGAGACACACATCATTCATTCAATTACATCAGATCTACAATTAGCATTAGGACTAAAATCAATGCATCTAGTGCAAACAATTAAATAGTATTAGAAATTTATGTTTACACTAAAATCAATCATCAAGTACAATCAATCAAACAGGATTAGAAATCAACTTCTGCAATTAAATGAATGCATCAAATACAATAAATCGAATAGGATTAGAAATCCACATTTAAATTGAAATCAAGGCATATATTTCAGTAAAGAAAGAAAAATATTAAGGCACAATTTAACTTGTTGACGAAATAACCTTTTTCACGAGAATTAAGTTATATAAATTCAAGTAATATTGTTTTTTCATTAAAATATATTTTTGAATGCATAATTAGATTCAACACCCCGAAAAACCCCTAGGGCACATGAATTCATATATTAAACAACCTAGAATCAAGTTTTTAAAAATCTATGTCAATTTTTGTTTAAAATTAAGTAGAAAAAATGCAATTAAAAATTTCATTTCACCTATTCGATAGATTATGGGAAATATTAATGCCAAAATAATGTAAAATATAGTTACAACCTTATGCATTCCTTTTCCCTTTTAATTTAGTGGGGTTCCAACAATTTTTGATATATGGTTTTTTATTTCATTTTGAGACGTTGATGGATTTCTAAATCAAACTTTTTTTAAAATTTTACAGACTTTTTACTTCCTACTCCTATGGTTATTAATTCTTAGTATTACATAATGTCATATGATATTAAACATAATATTATATAATACTATGTATTTTCATTTTTTTTTGTAAATTTGATATGTTTCTATTACTCAAAAAATCATGGATGTATAGATTTTCTAGATGAATCCCATAACAATTTGTTTCTTCTTGTGCAAAATCTATAGGAAAAATCCAGACACTGAAGCCTTCATAAGCAACCCACTAAAAAGGAGACTAAAAAAACTAAGTGATTAGACTAACAACAAGATCTTCCCCATCATCCACTACATTACCATTTAATTAACGCAAACAAAATATCCATATGATAACAATGCCGACAACTTACAATTGCAAAAATATAGATGCCCATGATGACAAAATAGGCATTTATCACCTGTAAAATGAGATTCCTTCTAGAACATAATCAACCAAGCATGCCTATGAACACACCAAGAAAGGCACCAAGATACAACATAAACAAATAAAATCCCCTCAATAGATAGACCCATAGACATATGTTAGGACCAAGCATAACAAAACAACGATATTCAAAGCCAAAATTGAAAAAGAAACCCAAATGAACAAAAAATAAACCATTTAAGGTCATACCATCATGCCATAAATATCAAACCAAAATATTTTCCACTAATATACCATCCTGCTCGATCATTGGTCATTATTTGAGTAGGATATTGTTATCGAAACTCTCACACTAAAACCTAGAGGATCCATCAGATCTCCATTGTCTAGTTCACAAGTGATTTAGCCTTCCAAATGTGTGAGGTAAGAATAAATATTTCCAAGTAGAATCATTGGCTCCTAGGTATCCTTTTAATGTCTTCCAAGGAGGAGAATGCATTGTATCTTTCTACTTTATTGCTTTTCATGACTAAAACTAAGAGGGTCTTTATATAATAATGCAAAGCCACTGAGTTCAAGTATTTCTTCTTCCTACCCATGTTGTGACGAAGGTTAGGAACCAATGCCAATAAGTACACCATGATCTCCAAGTCCAAATGATATTGACATTCAATCCCTACTTGAGTCTCTATCTTTTGAATTTACTTCCTTGTCTCTAGTGGAACTGCATTAAAATAGATGGCAACCAAGCCATGAGAAAATAATCTTTCTCCTCATCAACCTAAGGAGAACTAAATCCTCCCTCGCATATGCATCTCATTATCTACCTAGGCAATATGGATAGAACACTAGAAGAAGACCTTAGATAATTTTTATTAATTCATCATCGTGCAAAGAAATAAGAAAATATACCAGACTCACCAACAAAAGAACCAGGGCACCACCCCATGCAATCACCCACATAACTTGAGACACAAACTCCATAATTGACATGGAATCTTTCAAGGGAAGGATAGTCCTAATATGCTTGAATGAGAGTCAAAATCCAAAACCGTTAAACATAAAGAAGTACCCACGTATACCCATGATCACTAATTAGTAAAATGGTGAACAAAACCCGTTAACAAAAACCACTATAATTTTTCTAGACTTGTTACAGATGCACGACGGCTTACAAATGCCTCCAACCATATAATAGATCATTGTCTAGAATTGGAAAACATCAAAAAGTTGAGAACCACCAAAGACCACATGCAAATAATTAAAACACTCTTGCCTTACAACATGACCTACAAATGATATATAAGACCTGAATAACAAGACTCAGAGACCCCAAAACCAAACTCAAGGAAAAGGCTCAAAACCTCAAACCAAAGGAAAAGAAATAAAAAGCCCTCACCTTGCAACAAAAGATTCCTTTAGTCTTCCAAACCCAAAAACAATGACTCTAAGACTCTAAAACTAGCCTAAAAACTACTTAAAATTAGAAGACCAAAATAATTAGGCACAAAGTGAACTCAACCTTATACTCCATAATGGTAGACGTCAACCCATCAACATTCAAATATGTCCACTGCAATACACATAACAAATCGGCTAGGGAAAAAAGCCAAATATTCCAACACCTATGCAAGCCATCATCTCTACCTCTTACGACAACAATTCCTCACATTAACATCGATGCGAGAAACTTATCTAGTGTACCACCAATATGTTTCACTTGTTCATACATCCTTATTTTTAGAGTTATAGTTATTGTTGGACTTGATGGCTAAGGAAGCGAGGATGGAAATAATTATGTTTTATTTATTGAATTAATAAACGAATTGTTTGGAAATATTCAGGAAAGAGATCTAAAGTGTTATAAGTTTCTTTCCAACTTATGAAAAGTTATTAGTGGTCGAAATCCACATAAAGGACCTTCCCAAAAAGTCTCTAAAAACCCCTAATATAATTTTGTTAAATATATTAGCATAATGGGTGACAAATATTACGTTAATTAATTAGATGGAGAGAAATGTTAAGCTGGGTGAAAATCCTAAAAATGCAGTGTGAGACAAAGACATGTTTTAAAGAAAAGGAAAATAATACTTTCTTAATTTAAAAATAAAAGTCCTAGGCGAAATGGCCGGTGGACCTGAAAGTTGGATGCTAATAAATATCTACTCTGAAGACTAAAAAGAAACCACTAAGGAACCTATGAAGTCTGTTTATTCCTGAAAAAATGTCTTATCTTGGGGGAACTCTTGGAGATACTTCATGGTTGGGTGAAACATGCAATGTTCCCAAATAACCACCAAATGGTAACCATAAATAGATGAAATTCTTCTTATATTATATTTTTTGATTCTGAAGTTGTCTAATGATGTGTAGTGATAGAACAAATTTGATGTTGCATGTTGATAATTATTTATATGTGTTACAGTTCTGCATGCATAGTCTAACTAATTTTCTAAGAAACAACTTCAATGGGATATGTTTTGTTGTAATTCTTGTATAAGATAATGAATGTATGAGACGAGGGAATATCTCTATACCAAATACTATATGTATTAATATAAAGAATAATTTTCAAAGTATTTTCTTATGATTGAACTTCTGTTGGCATAGTATGCATTTAGATTTAGATGAGAGAATGAGATAAGATGATAGATTTTAAGCTTATGTGGTTTTCATTTGCAAATTTTTGATTTGGATCATCCACAACATTACCAAAATCTTGTCGATGTTTCAAATCCCAAGGGGGATACATCTTCACAACAAAATTGAGTGATAGATTGAAGATGAAACTTAAAGACTAGTCCAGATAAATACTTAATGCATAAAACAAAAACAAAAAGGCCTAATAATTTAAAACTAAACCTAAGCCTACATATTAGATCTATTATATTATCATTCTCAATTATGAGGAAGTATGGAAATTAAAGAAATTTGGCTAGAGATATTATTTCTATAGCAGTGAAAGAATAGACGTTAAGTATCATATTGTCAGTTGTATCATATATTCATTGAAACATAATCAATAATATCTATATAATATGTAGATAATAAAATCTATCTCTTCCTGTTATTGATGGAAGCTTTTATAATAGAACAAAAACGTAGTGGTTTAGATGAGATTCTCTAGTTAAATTCCTATGCGTCCACATGAGTATATTTCATTTTTAAAGTATACTATAGATCGAAAGAAATGAAAATATATTACTGTAGTATATGTTTGACTAAGTTAAACCACAGAAAAAAACATTCAAGTACCCTGAATAAAATATCGATAAAATGGAAATGGAATTATTCCATTCACCTGAGGAAACTGTTGGAGGAAACAGTGCGCAACGAAAATTTAAAAGGCATACACAGCACATACAAAATCATAAAAACATAACACAAAGATTTAACGTGTTTCACCCAACCAATCTGGGCTACATCCACCAAAGAGAGGCATCGGCAATCTTATTATTCAACAGGATATTACACAATTTAATTCTTCACACACTCTCAGCTCACCCTATTTTCTACATACATCTCCTCTACGGGCTTACATTTCATTTATATCTGGAGTATAAAATTGAATCATAAATTCTCTCACAACAAATATAGGATGCATTAACTCCTCGTCAAGAATAATGGAGCTAATATAGCAACTAATCCTATTGTTTTCACCTACATGAGATTTTTTCTAAATTAAATAAAACAGAAAATCTCAACAATCTCCACCTTGACAACAATTAGCCTGATACCCTATTCATTTATTATTTTATCTTTTCTGCAAGCCAAGAGAAGCTAGACACCAATATAGCTTCTCTAACAAAACTGGTTTCATTAACATGTTTGCACAGTTTTCCTTCGTATGCACTTTTTCAAGAGAGACTCCCCTTCCAGTGATAACCTGTCTTACAAAATGATACTTAATAGGTATATGCTTTGATTTACTACGATAGACCGGATTCTTAGCCAAATGAATTGCACTTTGACTATCACAAAATAACTTTATGTTGTCCTGCAACCTACCAAACTCACCAAACAAACCTTTCAACGAAACCGCTTCTTTGCAAGCATGTGAAGCAACTATGTATTCTTCTTTAGTAGTGGATAAAGCAACAATGTTTTGTAGCTTTGACATCCAGCCAATAGCTCCACCTGCAAGAGTAAAGACATATCCTGAAGTTGACCTTCTCTTATCCAAATCACCTGCAAAATCGGAATCAACATATCCGCAAACAAATTCACTACACCTGTTATAAGCGATACAATAATCACTTGTGCCTCTCAAATACCGAAGCACCCATTTCACTGCTGACCAGTGTTCTTTTCCTGGATTTGCCATATACCTGCTGACAACCCCAACTGCATGTGAAATATCTGGTCGAGTACAAACCATCGCATACATTAAACAACCTACTACATTGGCATATGGAATTCGAGACATATATTCCTTTTATTCATTTGTATTATGACATAAACTAGACAAAAGCTTAAAATGGGAAGCTAAAGGGACTGAAACAGGCTTCACATTGTTCATACCAAACCTCAAGAGTATTTTCTCAATATACTTCTGTTGTGATAGCCACAACTTTCCATTGCTTGTGTCTCTGAAAATCTCCATGCCGAAAATTTGTCTTGCTGCTCGTAGATATTTCATATCAAATGTCCTAGCCATCTGAGCCTTTAACCTGTTGATCTCTACAATGCTTTTGCTTGCTAAAAGCATATCATCAACATACAACACTAATATAATGAACATGCCATTACTTAATTTCTTAAGGTAAACACAATGATCATATTCACTTCTTATATAATTTTGACTCATCATGAAAGAATCAAATTTCTTGTACAATTTTCGAGGTGACTGCTTCAGACCATACAATGATTTCTTGAGCCTGCAGACAAATTTCTTGTTGCGATTTCAAACAGACCCTTCCGGTTGTTCCATGTAAATCTCCTCATCTAAATCTCCATGTAAAAATGCAATTTTAACATCTAGTTGTTGTAATTCTAAATCAAGTAAAGCAACTAATGCTAATACAATTCAAATTGAAACAATTTTTAAAACTGGTGAAAATATCTCATGAAAATCAATGCCTACTTTCTGAGAAAAACCTTTTGCGACCAGCCTTGCTTTGTACCTATCCTCTGTATCATCAACACCCCTTTTCAATTTGTAAACCCATTTACATCCCACAATTTTTCTGTCTTTAGGAAGTTCTACCAGATCCCATGTGCCATTCTTGTCTAATGTCATCATCTCGTCCTTCATAGCTTATTTCCACTTTTCACTTTTAGAACCTTCTACAGCTTCCTGATAACACAAAGGTTCATCATCGTTAGCAGTTAAAGCAACTGAACTAAAATAATCATCATACCTTTTAGGAGGACATTAGATTCTCGTGGACCTCCTTGAAGATGTTTCTGGTACTTCCACAATTTGTTGATTATTATCTGTAGGAACTTCTTCATGATCTGCATCTGAAACATGTTCATGATCTACATCTGAAACTCGTTCATGATCTGCATCTGAAACATGTTCATGACTTACATCTAAACCATGTTCATCTTGACTATCATCAATATTTGAACTAGTTTCAAACTGAATGTGTTGAAGCTTAGATACATTATCCTGTTTCAATTTATCATCTACATCTGGATTTTGAAGTGAGGATTCACTAAATTTAACATCTCTGTTAATGATGATCTTGTGAGTAGTAGGATCCCACAATCTGTATCCCTTAGTCCCATCACCATATCCAACAAAGATATACCTTTTTAATTTAGGATCTAATTTAGAATGCTGATGTTTCGGAACTAGAGCATATGCATCACAACCAAAAACTTTCAGTTTAGAATAATCACAAGGATGACCTTTCCATACATCTTGAGGAAATTTTCATCCTATTGCAGTTGATGGTGATCGATTTATCAAATAGCAAGCTGTAGCAGTGCTTTCGTCCATAATTCCTTCTGCAAATTGGCGTTACTCAACATACTTCTTTCTCTCTCTAAAAGAGTCATGTTCATGCGTTCAATAACTCCATTTTGTTGAGGAGTATATACAGTGGTTTTATGTCATTCGATCCCAACGTCCTTGCAATAATTATCAAATTCCTTTGAAGTAAACTCACCCCCATTGTCATTTCTTAAACATTTAATGGTTCTTCCAGTGATGTTTTCAACTAATGCTCTAAACTGTTTGAAAATTGTAAACACATCAAACTTCTTCTTTAACATGTAGACCCACACTTTTCTAGAGAAATCATCAATAAAAGATACAAAATATGACGAACCTCCATATGAGGTTGTAGGAGATGGACCCCAAACATCAGAATGGATATAATCAAGGATTCCCTTACTAGTATGTTTTCCAATTTTAAACTTCTGCTTGTTTTGTTTCCCAAACAGACAATGTTTGCAGAAATCTAACTTATCAGACTTTAAATTAGGAAGTAACTTATGATCAGATAAAATCTTTAGACCTTTTTTGCTCATATGGCCCAACCTTTGATGCCATAAACCAATAGAATTACTGTCATTTTCAGACACTGTAGAAACATGATCTGACTCTGTTCTTCCTTCTAACTTAAAAATATTTCCTACCTTCTTTGCTTTCATTACTAGTAAAATTCCTTTATAAACTTTCATTACTCCACCTTGAATAAAAGTTTTATATCCATTAGTGTCTAGTACTCTTAGCGAAATGAGATTTTTCCTTAGTTCAGGTACATGTCTTACATCTGTTAGAATTTTATTTGTCCCATCAAACATTTTAAGCTGGATGCTTCCAATTCCCACAATGTTACTTGTGACATCATTTCCCCTGTAAACTACTCCATCATTAACTGATTTATAAGTTTTAAACCATTCTCTATGAATGCACATGTGATTTGATGCACCAGAATATAACAACCAATGTTGATCATGATTAGAAAAATCATCTGATAACACTTCATCATTCATACCTATCTTGGATGTCGAACCTGTATCTGTCGTGTTTGCTTCTTTCTTCTCTGTTGAAGAGTCTTCTATGGATGCTTGTTGTCTCTTCCAACAGTCCTTCTTCAAATGTCCCAATTTGCCACAAAACCAGCACTTCACCTCACTCTTCTTCCCTTTCGATTTTGAACGCGACTCGTTGTGCTTACTGAAGCGTCTTTCTTTAGAACGACCTCTGACCATCATTGCTTCTGATGTAGAGGTTTCTGAATTTGACCTCTTCCTTGTCTCTTCGGACAACAAAGCTCCAACAACATCATCAAATTCAAGGGTTTTTAATATAGTAAGACTTATAGAAGTAACAAAATGATCCCATGACTCATGCAATGAGCATAATAAAGTTATAGCTTTATGTTCTGATTCAAATGTTACTTCTATACTTTCTAATTGCACTAGGAGAGTATTAAAGACATCCAAATGATCAGTAATAGATGTACCTTCCTTCATGCGCAAACTGTACAATTTTCGCTTCAGAAGAATCCTATTGGTTAAGGATTTTGTCATGTATAGCTTCTCGAGCTTTGTTCACAAACCAACAACAATTTTCTCTCACACGATGTTAAACAAAACATCATCTGCCAAACACAGTCGAATACCGCTCAGAGCTCTTCCATCCAATTCACTCCATTCATCATCTGTCATGGTGTAAGGCTGTTTGGATTTTCCCAACAACGCCTTCGCCACGCCTTGTTGCACAAGCAGATCATGCATCTTCACTTTCCAGATCTCGAAGTTGTTTTTGCCATTGAACTTCTCGATCTCAAAACGAGCACTTTGAGTTTTTGCCATGTTGTAACAAACAAACAATCTCCAATTCCAACTTTTTAATAAATAAAGTTAATATTTAAAAAATGCCTTTGCCTTATACTATACTGCCTTTACCTTATCATAAAATCCCTCTGCTGTACAAATTTCAGATTACAATTAAAAAAAATTGCAGTTTTACCAAAGTGAAAAATGCTTGGCGCGCCGAAAGGGACTTGGTGCTTCCTTGACAGCAGAAGATCCGCGCCAGAGACAAAAACGGTATAAGTCACAAAATTGGCGCGAGTATACCTGTCGTTTCCACGCCAATTGGGATCCTGGCGCACTGGCGCGAGTATTACACTCGGAACCACGTCAATTGGCGCTCCTGTTCCAAAATAAATCGCGCCAACAGCAAAGCTCCACCTTCCACAACTCTATCACACGTACCAGCTCCACAACATGCTCTGATACCAATTGTTGGAGCAAACAATGCGCAGCGGAAATTTAAAAGGCATACACAGCACATAAAAAATCATAAAAACATAACACAAAGATTTAACGTGGTTCACCCAACCAATCTGGGCTACATCCACCAAACAGAGGCATCGGCAATCTTATTATTCAACAGGAGATTACAACAATTTAATTCTTCACACATACTCTCAGCTCACCCTATTTTCTACATACATCTCCTCTACGGGCTTACATTTCCTTTATAGCTGGAGTATAAAACTGAATCATAAATTCTCTCACAACAAATATAGGATGCATTAACTCCTCCTCAAGAATAATGGAGCTAATATAGCAACTAATCCTATTGTTGTCACTTACATGAAAGTTTTTCTAAATTAAATAAAACAGAAAATCTCAGCAAAAACATGGAATATAGAAGTTATTCCTTTAAATTAAAGTTGTAATGTCATCCTAAAATTTCCCTAAATTTTGTTATTGATTATACAAAATCTAGACCGTGATAGGCTTACATTGTTCAGAAATCGAAAGAGAATAATGGAAGTAGTAGTAAAATAATAATGAGATGAAGCCTAGTTAATAATTGAATCAAGTGAAGAATGTTATTAATACACGAGTGTATATGGGTTTAACTAAATCAGGAAATATTACACAAAATAATAAAAAATAAATAAAATTAAATTATATACCTTAGAGACGGAGTTACAATGCCTCTTCATCCATCACTACGAGCACAAAAATAGATGTATGTTAATAGAAGCTTAAACGTGAAACCTGAAATTCATGAAAGAAACAGATAACTATGAGAATCGATTTGTAGGTTATGACAAAACCATCACGGTTGAACCTCGAAAAATAAAAGAAACCACTCTAAAAATATTGTTTAGCCTTAGTTGTTACCAGTTGTGGTCTGGAATTTCCATAAAATAAAATTTAGAATATAGAGGAAGAGAATTTTCTGAATCTTAAAATGGAATAAACTAAACCACCACACTATTATTGAAAGCAAATATATATTACTAAAATAGACAGGAGAATGGATGCTGGATATAAAACCATAACCTATTCCAATAAATCTAATAGCAGAGACCAATTTGAATCATGTAAGAGGAATAACAAGGTTGCAAGTGGACGAGCTATTATCGAGAATTTTTTAGGCTAGTGTACGAAGGAATTCGAAGGAACACTCTGATCGCAAATATGAACCAAGGTAATGGGTTTATTGGTGTATACCCTCATCTATTGAAAACAAATATTCATTGGATAAATGAAATGAAAAAAAGTGTTTGGTAATCACTATATTGAGGAAATGGAAAAAAACCCAGAAGGGTTCACCATATCAGTCCTAGTTTTGGAATCCAAATTTCATCGTTCCAACTCGAGGGAATCCTGTGAACATAAACATTTATGTTAGAATCCTTGAGGAAGGGAACGCAAATAAGAAGATAGAAAAAGAATTTATAAAAATCTTCTAGTTACATATGCGATAGAAGTCCTCCCAAAAACCCTCTAGTGATTAAAAACATCATATCTGCACTTTTACAAGGGTAATGGAGGCCAAATGGCCAGGAATACGTATGTGAAAAATAAGACACCTTGTGAAGTAATAGAGTGGTTCTCTATTGGAGAGAATACTATAAATGAGGCAGAGTGAAGATAAGGAGGATAGGGTTGCTTTTTTTGTTCAACCCTAATCATTTTCCGCCATACTATCAAAAGGATAAATTTTCAACCGTCAATTTGAGTTTCAACCCAAGATTCCATGGAAATCACTTGATCCACGATTACATGGCCATTTCAATAAACTGCCAAGTGTATAGTGTGGGCCAAGAGCCACATTGAAGCCAAATTTTTATATCCCATATGGTTAAGCATTGAAATTATGTTACAGGATTTAAGGAAAACAATTATAGTTGAGACCTGAGCATACTATGTGCTGATGACTATGGATAAATAATAGTATTGGCAGTTGGGTGAGTGGATTATTATGTGATAACATTATTAAACCATAGTGAAATTGGGTTGAACATCGTTATAAGGTGTAATCATATTATATATATATATATATATATAAGGTTAGAATTTGGAGGCATAAATCTATATTGCTATATAAAATCTCATAATATAAGTAAAATAAAATTAAAAGGGTTTAAGATAAAGAATTAACTCCTTTTGAAAGAATGCTACGAATAATGGCCAAATTCATATTAGGTTAATGTATTGAGCTGAAATAAAACCATTAGCCCAAGTACTACAGTGAAAGAAGTTTAGCCGTGGAGTATATAAAGAAAGGTTGACTCATAAAATGCCAATATTTATGAAAATATTTGTTTGAAAAAGAGCAAGAATATTGTAATATAAAGAAGTACCTTTGTGGCATATTCCTGTTACAAGAAAGAATGAAATAAAAAGTTGTTACTTTATTATATAATGATAAAATTAAGATTTTATTTCTTGTGTGTGAAATTAAGGTATGGAACATGTTGTATGAGCGTTATAGATTCAAAAATTAGGAATAAGGGTGAAACCACAACAACAAAAAGTGAATTACATAAATTATTATGTTCTAGAAAAACTAATTTGTGTTTTGGTTTGTGAAATACGTTACAAGAGTAAGTAGTAAAGAGAGAAAAACATGGAAGAAACCTCCAACTAATATTTCGGTAAAGGAGGAGAGGTTTGGGTTGATGTGCGAGGGGTTTGTAGACGTTGTAACAGATTTAAGACAGGAGACCTGAGTTGTCTAGCATGAGAGTTGGCCATGAATTTTTTTTGAAAGCAAGTGAGGTGAAACAAAATAACATGAAAGAATTGACTGAAAAGTCAAGCCACAAAATTATAGGCATATAGTTAGAAGGGGCAAGGATGAGCCCTTAAAAAGGAAAAACGTTGAGAATGAAACTAATAAATTAGATCATGAAAATAAAAAATCTTGAAGTGAGGACAATTCTAACAAAACATCTCCAAAATCAAATAAACCCAGGAAGATGAATCTAAGGAGAGTTCAAAATGATAATACCATCTACCTATAATGGAGAGAAAGAAGATGATGTTGAAGCCTAGATGTTAAATATTACTATGTATTTTCAAGTATACAAATATGATAGCAATTTCAGAGCGAGATTGGTAGCATATCACCTACAAGGAAATGATGTATTGATGGTGGGAAGAAGAAATAATACTTCATATTATTGCTGAAAAACAGTATCCTAGGAATAATTTAAAAAATGGTTCAAGGAAAAATGGTTAATAAGAATATATTATGATGATCATGTAAAGGAATTTATGATTTAAAGTTGGGACAACGGAGTATGGACGATTTCATAGAAATGTTTACAAACCTCTTAAGATATGTTCCCAACAAAAAGTAGGAAAAAGAAAAAGTACAATTATTTTTGAACTGTGTTACACTGTCTTATAAAGAGAGGATTGAATTTGATAATCCAAAGACCATGGATGAAGCTGTAAGAAAATAAAAAATTTGTTATAAAAAATTTTAAACAAAGAACGAAAATTCCAAATATCGGCCTAATAAAGACAAAATTAAATTTGTAAGTGGAGTGAAGAAGCCAAAATCCTCTATTATGAAGAACTTTGGGAGATACCATAAGTGAAAAAGGTTAAACCGAAGTAACCATCAACAACATACACACTTGAAAATTCGTTCCAAAAAAATTGACTTAAAGAATAAAGGGGTGACCAGTGGAAAAGATTGAGAACTTCTAAAATGTAGCAACTATTGAGAACCCCATCTATTGAGGAGTTTTCCACGAAATACTAGATCTGTTCAATAATTACAAGTTTTACATCTTCAAGTACAATAAATAACACAATTAGAAATATACCAAAGATCAATGCTACACTAGAGAAGGAAAAGCGGAGCATCAATCCATAATGATCAAAATTGAAGGTACTATACTAAATAAGGCCAGATCTATACTAGTAGATCTAGGAGTTATTCTTAATTACGTCAGCCTAGAAGTGGTGGAAAAATGCAAATTAAATGTTGAAAATTTTGCAAATTCACTATTAGTCCAATTATCTGTAGGCACCAAGAGAAAAGCAGCAAGCTGGGGAAAATAGTTTCCTCTACACCTAAATGAATGTAAAATTGAAGTAAGTTTAAACATACTCCATTTAAGTTAATATCACTTATTCATAGGCATTGATTGCTTGGAGAAAAATATGTTTTTAATAAAGGCATACCAAAGCCTATTTCCATCAACAAATTTTAGCCTTATAGCTCAAAAGAATTGCCCAAAAAACCTATAAATTATTTGTTGTCTAGATTGAAGAAAACACTTAGAAACCAAAAGATAAATCTATAGATGATTCGTTTGTCATTAGAGAATTCAAGGATTTTTTATAGAAGAAGTTATTGGATTGCCACCAAGGATAGACATAGAATTTACAATTTATTTGGTACTAGGAACTACCTCGATGTCAAAGGCACCATATAAAATGATCAATCCTAAATTTATGGAATTGAGAATGCAAGTACAAGAATTATTAGATAAAGGCTATATCAGAGCAAGTGTCTCCCCTTGGGGAGCCCTAGGTTTATTCGTCAAGAAGAATGATGGGACTTTCGGGATGCACATAGATTATCGACAGTTAGATAAGTTGAACATTAAGAACAAATATCATTTTCCCTACATAGCTGATCTATTTGATCAAGTCATAGGGGCAACAATCTTCTTAAGGTTAAACTTAGATTATGTTATCATCAATTGAGAATAAAACATGAGGATATCCATAAAAAAAACATTTAGAACTAGGTATGGATACTATGAGTTTGTATTACTACATTTTTCACTTACTAATGCACCTGCTACCTTTATGTGCTTATTGAAAAACATGTTCAGTAAGTACCTTGACAATTTTTTATTTGTCTTCATAGATGATATTTTGTTAGATTCAGAAGATAAACAGGAACATGAAGAAAATTTAAGGATATTGTTGCATACATTAAGAGAACACCCCTTGTACACAAAGTTCAGCAAGTGTAACTTTCATAAAGGAAAAAATTAATATTGTGTGCATGTTTTCTCTAAAAAGGGCATACTTGTTGATCCTTAAAAGACTAAAGCCATTATCAATTGGCCAGTACCTAAGGATGTACCATATACTAAGTCCTTCGTAGGAATTAATGGGTATTATAGAAGATTCATTGAGGGCTTTTCCAAAATAGCCTATCAAATCACTTCCTTGTAAAAGAAAGAAGTGAAGTTTAAATGGAAAAGAATGTGTCAAGAGATTTTTGATAAGTTAAAACATCTATTAATAGCAACACTAATATCAAATATTGTAGATCCAAAAAGGAATTTGTGGTTTGTACTGATGCATGCCTTGAGGGGTTGGGTGGTGTGTTAACTTAGAAAAATTATGTAGTTGATTATGAATTAATAAAATTGAAACCTCATTAAATGAACTATGATGTTTATGACTTGGAACTTTCTATAGTTATACATGCATTAAATATGTGAAGACATTATTCACTGGGGAAAAGGTTTACACTTATTATCACCACATAAGATTAAAATATATTTTCACTAAATCTAATTTTAATGCCAAAGGTGCTAGCTAGATGGAATTATTAAGTGAATTTGAATTTGAAATCAAGCACATACAAGCTAAAGAGAGTAAATTCGCACACACCTTAAGTAGAAGTGAAAATCAACTAACTAGAATTTCTATTAGCAGTGCCAAGACAAATTTTGTAGAAAAAGTAAATATTTCAAAACAAAAGGATGAATTTTATCTATAGTTGCAACATAATTACAACAAGTATTATTACCTAGTTATGCAAAAAATCAAGAAAAAATGTTAACTTTCTAGAACTAAACTTGTGTTCCAAATGAAGCTACATTGAAACAACTTATTTTGAATAAACATTATTGGAAGCCTTTTTTAGGATACCCTAGATACCAAAAAAGGTTAACAATAGCGAGAAAAGAAATTTTTTAGCTGGTCATGAATAAGGAGGTGGAAGAGTATTTGGGTAAATGTTTAGAGTATCACTAGGTGAAGGTAAAGATCCAACACCAAGCTAGAATTTTAAACCTTTTACCCATTCTAGAATTGACATGGGATGTTATTTCTTTAGACTTCATTACTAATATTCCAAGAATTAGAAGATAGAATGAATATGTTATGGTGGTTGTTGAAAATTAAGTAAACCATCACATTTTACACCTATTCAATCTACTTTTGGGACAACACAAATTAAAAACATATTCTTGAAAGAAATATTTCAATTACAAGGAATATTGGAAGTAGTGATATTATATAAGGATGGTAAGTTTGCTTCTAACATGTGGAAGACATTATTTGGGGACATGTGGACATAAATGATCTTTAGTACCGCCTACCATACCCAAAAATATGGTCAAATAGAAAGAGAAAACTATATTTTAGAAGACATGTTAAGGATGTATGTTATTGATCGACCCACAAAGTGGGAATATTATTTATGCTTAGAAAAATTTGCATACAATAATAATGATCAAGAATCTATAAAAATGAGCCCATTTGAAATGCGAGGGGGTGCCACAGTCCTTTAAGTTGGAGTCAGTTGGAAGACATGTTGGTATTAGGCCATGAAGTCCTTCAAGAAATGGAACAGGTAGTGAAGAAAATAAGGTAGAATTTGAAGACTTCCTGTTATAATTCTAGGGACAACCATTGGCTAAAAATAGGCCAGTGCCTAGGACATCTATGTAAAACATGTAAAAAGAGTTTCCTTTATCAGTTTATACATGATTTCCTAGAGATACTTCTTGAAACTGTAATGTATCCATAACTCTTGGACAAAAGACAAACCCACACAAGATGGGCACGCTATTTGTGAAAGTGACTTACTGAAGTTGTAGTATGGTTAGAGAGAGAATAAGGAGGAAGATTGAATGTATAAGACTGAAAGAAAAAAATCTTTTACGCAAAATCTTAGTCAAAATTATGGAAGTATATAGACATGAAATGATGGAAAACGTGGAGAGTGGTTTAAGGTTACTTTTAGTAAAGATATACAACTAATGTTGGCTATTTTAAGCATAAGTAAATTTGTTTAATTAAAAGTAACCAAAACTTCATTACACATTTCCAAAGAATCAAAACACATAAATAACTTATAGAAAGAGGGATGAAACATGTAGTAGTCAACACACAATTGGAATCATCCTAAAATTTCATTACTTTCTCCAAGAAAATTGTGTCCATTACACAATGAATTTTGTCTTTGAGGAAAAAAATTGGAACCCCAAAATTGGCCCCTTGATGTTGTTTTAAAGAAGCTATTACATGAAATCAGTTATCAAACTAGTCAGTTGTTACAACTACTTTCTAAATATTTGGTCCTCATAAAACATTAAAGATTAAACTACTTGAAATGCTTAAAATTACAGAATGAGAAAATTTGCAGATATTTGGAACTATTTAAAATATAATTACTTGAGAACTTAACACTCTTGTGTAGCTTCAAGCTCGCTTGTTTAAGCTCCGGGTTCCACAACTCAAACATTCACTGGTGAAATTAGATGTTGACACTTCTTCCACAAGTTCAAGTCAACAACTAGGCAATATATAATCTTATTGTAGGACATTCTTAAGTTGGTCACTTTGTTGTATGTAGATTTTTCAATGAATAAATTCTTGACTAACCATAGCAACTGAAAATACCTCTACAAAGAGTTTGCAATTGTGGCTCCTTTCAAAATTGTTATTTTCTAACGGGAGGAAATGATTCTAGTCTTTGGATCCACTAGTAATGTTTCATATTGCCCCGAGGAAACAATTTTCCCTGGTTGATCCCACCAATAAGGTAACCCTTCTCTGAATCTCTTATCGAACCTGAAATAAAATTTTGCCACTCACTCCTTGGCCTCTAACAACCTGCTTTTATTGTGCTTCCTGTATATGTTATTATGCACCATTTTTGTTATCTCTGATACCAAAATTGTTCTATCTACAATATTTAATGCCTGTAAATACTAAGTAGATTTCGTATTTAGATAATTAATGGTCCTTTTAGCCATTTGTGCACTTTATTGTGATTAGCTCCTATTGGTGTAAATAAGAGTTTGAGAGGCCCTAATGATTGCCTTTTCTTCAGCCATCCCCACTATATAACCTAGACTACTTTGATTTGGTCAATTAAATCATTCCAAGTGATCTCTCTCACCTAAATTAGAGATATATTTACCTTCAACTTTTCTTTCAAATGTTTTATTTCATCACATGTTGATTGGTATTTATTATGATGTCTAGTTTCCTTCTCTTTGTCCATGTCTAGTTGTCTCACCTTATGCTTTAGTTTCTCCTTTGCATCATCTAATTTTTTTTTGTATCTTTTTCAATTCATCCTCTGAGATCTTCAAATCTATCATAACTCTCGTAAGCTTCTTAGTTGGGTCCTCTAAATATGGATGTAGTACAATTGTTCAGACATGTTTGTTTATGCTTTATTGCAAATCTGCATTAATTTCCTTAAGGGATTTTGCTTCATTATTCCTTTCATGTAATTCATGGGTCATGATTTATTTTTATTTTTCAATTTGGCTAACTCTGGAGCTTGAACATGTTATGTCGCATGAAACTTCAATTTCTTCCTTAATGGATGCATCTCACACTGTGCACTTGGAATCAAGGACTAAAAAACTGCTCTATCATCTAGATTCACCCCAAGCTTCATTATAAAATTCTTAAACTCTTAATTTTGTTACGAAGAGATAAATAAATGGCACTCTCCATATTTATTTGATTAATCACCTTTCCCAATAAAACCTCTATATTGATTGTTGGCAGTGATGGTTTGCTAAGATCATTATATATTAACTCCCTTACTTGTCTATGTGGGTTTATTTTATCTGGAAGTGGAATTTCTTTAGTCTTCACAGATAAATTAATTGTTCTAAAATCTACACCAGAGGAAATTTATTGGGGCACAGGGTGAGAAAAAGAAAATATCAACTGGGTTCTTTCCAAATCCATAGTAGAAAGTAGTCTGGTTTGTTAATGATAAATAGATTGAGCTTCCAATTCGGCCATAGCTTTTAGGTTTTTTTTTTTTTTTTATGTTCCTCTCTTTAATTTTCTGATAAGTATCTCTTAAAACATTCAAGTAAAAGTGTTCTTCTTAATTTGTAATTAGAGATGATGGTTCACACTTCATCCTTGCTAGTTGCAACTCAAAAACAACCTCACTTGAAGGTATTTCTACGAATTGTTCAAACTTTGTCTCACCTCCTTTTTTTATTTCTTTCTTAATTGCCTAAGAATTCTCTCCATCAAGATATATAACATCAAAAAAAATTATTTGTATTCCTTTTTGAGTAGGGAGATTGGTTTCTACTTCCATGCCTTCTTCTGTCTATACCATATCATAATTTCATAACTTCTCATGTTCTAGCTTTGGTTAATGACTATAAGGGTCATAAGATATGTCTATCCTCATTTTTTAAATGACTTGGTTTGTGTCATAATGCCACTTCTTCCCTTGTTCAAAGTTCATTTCTTGTAGCATGTTGTCATTCTCTTCTACATCTTGTACATTATTTACAATAAAAAGGCCAATACTCCTCAGTAGTTTAAACAAAAATCCTTTCCTGGCTGTGACAAAGCGTACCTGATCGACATTCCAATGTTGTTTGATAAACTCGAATGAAAATACTATCATGGGTACAAAATAAGGTAGCATGTATGGTGGGATTTGTGTTGCATATAATCTGATTTATGCATATTCCTCGAACAATAACCAATCTCCAACTTTCAGTTTTTTCCTCGATCGTAAAAGAGATTAAGCCTTTGGAAAAAAACTTGGAGGAGAAAAATTATTGATAATTCTATATACAATTGGCATGAAAGAGGAAATTTAATAAGAGAAGCCTTCATTGTTTTGTTTGCACCTAACTATATCAATCCAATCTATCACTTCTTTCTTCTGCTTATTTATATCCATAACATTCAAACACAAATCCATAAATTGGTAAACATGAACATATAGGAAAAAGTATACCATTAAGGAGGGGAGCCTAAACAACCCAGAAAATACTGAAATTGAGAAGTTGTAGATTACTGGAATGTTCCTAGAAATTGTGAATATGCAACACAATGCCAGGTTGCATCACCAAATTAAGAAGCCGTAAAGCTAGAAAATCAACTACGAAGGTCTTATCTCTTCCAAAAATTCACATAATTATAGAAAAATTTGCCCTCACACTTCGAGAAAAACAAACTATGGGAAATTATATTGACTATGATGGAAGAACTAAATTTGGAGGAAAAAAATCTAAACAATTTAATTATATCCTATGTTGACAGACTTTGGTAGACAGGCAGAATGGTTTCATCGAAAAATGCAGTGTAATTATCAGACTGAGGAAAATCCATTTCTTGTCGAATTAACAAGGAACACACATGAAGAATGTTTTCGGCAAGTGAATTCATCACATTTAATATTTTTAGGTAAAAGGATGAAGTTAACTAACTAATGAATTATGGGAAAAAATAAGTTTGAGCGATGATTGTGACGGCTAAGCTTGATTTGAACATTCTTAAAGAAATTTGTTACTCAACCTCACTACCTAGGATGTTTTGACAAACTTCCATTAAATTTAACAAACACACTGGGTCCAAAATATCATGCTCCATATCCATGAAGGGTATATGGGTGGAAGACCAAGATAAAGTGACTTTCTTGGCCATTTTTGAATTTTCATTTGAAAACCCAAAGTCGCTAAGGGAGTTAAATACCCAGTAATTTAGAAGAACCTTAGGGACGAAGTCTATTTTCCTCAAGAGAGGAAGATAGAGTGAAAATTATAGATAAAATAAAATATAATAGTGAAATAAGGCTTTTCGTAAACAAAATGCAAAAAAAATTATAATTAAGGTAATGGAGACAAAAGAGTATGGAAGGACGATGTGGCAACCAATGTGGTAAGTGATGTTGAAGTTTGGTGGGTGAGGTGGAGTGAGGAGGGATGATGTGAAAACACACTCACTTGCTCTCACTCACCTGTAAAATTATTTTAGAACCGATAGAAAACTGTTTACCACCCTTGAGGGCACCCTAGGTGGCAATTGGTTTCATCCCTATGTGTCGTCGGGGCCAATCACAACTGTCCATCACGTCGACGATTGATTTTTCAAAACCATGCTCGAGGGCACCCGATCATATAAACTTCAGGCATGTTGTGATGTCGAGTTTGATTTACATGTGGCCCAAATTTATAGGACGACAACGCGCCATAAGAATTGCAAGCCCTTTAACTCTTTTCTCGACTTGGTATCTATTTGGCACACTTTGAAGTATTTTATTTTATAGTATCATGAAACTTCAAGCCTACAACACAACCTCATAGAAAAAATATCAAATTTGTACATGTCATAAACATAAAGAACCTCATCCTCTATTTTCATTTTCTTCTTTTCTTATTGTCTCCTATATATATATATATATATATATATATATATAGTATATTATTATATTTATATATTTATATATCTATATATATATATATATATATATATATATATATATATATATATATATATATATATATATTGGTTTTTCTTAGAATAAAAAGGAACTAACTCTAAAGTTGGCTCCACATCGGGATAATGTTTTGGAGCAAAACAATAATAACCGTAGATTAGTGCCTTCACCTCCAGCATGGAATCATATTGTAGAACTGACAATGTAATGAATAAGGACACCAAATACTTACAATGGGCAAACTGATATTTACAATGAGAAAGTAAATAATGCTAAATGCTCCAAGTAATGCTTCAGATCTACCCATTTACAAACAATTGTAGCAATTCACCATCAAGATTCTCTAGAATGAAAGTGGTGTTATCTAAGATTTTTGCTACTTTTTTAAAGGCCAAAACCATAAGGGGTCAAACTTGTTGTGTTTAACCTTGTCCTCACTTTTGAGATCCCACCTTTGAAAAAGGTCTCTAGTCTGACATAGTCTACATTTTTCTTTCCAATAAAAGAAAATCATCTTTTCCTGATAACTGATCAATTTTTGAGTTACCTATACTCTTCTTTTGTTCAATTCCACCACCCGATTTATTCTTCTAGCCAATGGATTAGGCTCCTTGTAACATCCCTAGTGAAAATTCCATGTAACAAAAGTTAAAAACAATAACCACGGGTGGATGGGACACTTATTCCAAGCTGAACATTAGGAAAGACATCCTAGAGGGTGTTCATTTGGCTATTTATGGCTAAGGAAATTGGCAAAGGCAATGGCGAAGGTTTTGGAAAGCAAAAGTGAAAATTTTGACACACTTATTTATAAAAAATATGGAAAGGAGGACAAAAAGGAGGTGAAAGGTCACAAGCTGCATGTGAGGAGGAAATTGAAGGAAAATAATGGAAAAATGAAGAAAATAGAGGCCTCATCCATAAAAACGTTTCTAAGGATCAGTTGGTAAGATTTTGTTAGTTTAGCTTTAAAGGTATCTCATTTCTCTCTATCTCTCTCATACTCTTGGACACTTAGATTTTTCTTGGAGCACTTTGGCATTGGATCAAGAAAGGTAAAGAAGGCAAGAGGAAGGAAAGATCAAGGAGGGAAAGGCATGATCAAGCAACTACATCGAGCTTCATTGCATATATTAACTTCCATGTGCATTTTCCTTACTAGATTTGGCATGCATGGGATTGAATGTGTTTCTTCTCTACCATGCCATGGGATTTTCCTGGTGTTATATTATTTAGAACCTACCCTTGCCATTTCTTGATAGGTTTGATGAGGCGGGTTCTCTCATGCGGTTTATGTGGGACGACCAGATTGGATTTGAAGCTGAGTGGGGTGTTTCTTCAAATTGCTAAACACATGGTAGTAGCGGTACCTGAACTAGACTGTGGATGCATGAAGCCACTAGCCTAGTAACCCCTGAACTAGAGTGTGGGTTGCGATAAAGCTAGATTGTGTGCCTCGGTGGGCCTAGGAATCCTCGTGGGTGAATGGCAAGATATATGGTAAAGATAAGAGGTAGATTTTCTCTCCGTTGGGACTAGTGATTTTGGGATGTAATGCATGGTAAATCCTAGAGAGTATGTCTCAGTCTAGGGCCTAGTGGTCTTTAGATCAGATTGCAAATACATGGTAAAACCTCAAAGGCTATGAGGCAGTTAAATTCCTCATGGTGTAGGCGGAGGACTCCAATGGCATCCACAATGATTGGTGTTTTTGATGTGTTCTATGAGTCCCACATTCATGCTTTGAATATGGAATAGGGGCGATTAGCTCAAGAGAAACTTGGCTTAGCCAATCTATGGTCGGGTGGAATGTGGTAGTCCCATCTAAAGTTGGTTCATTGCATTGATTAATGAGAAATTCATTCCATTGCTTTTCATGTGTAAATGTAATGGTGCATATATGGATTTTAATTGATTATATTTTTATTGTAATTATATTCCTATCATTTTGGTTATATTTTCATTTTATGGCAGTAGCTATGTTTTGATCTCAACATGTTTTTACTTGTATTTGAAAGGATATTGTATCTATGAACTAATAAGTGATAAGTAAAAAAATGACACGAGGAAACAATGGTTCATGGTGATTCTCATATAAGTGAGAGATCCCTACCCTTAACTCTGCTATTTACACATGTAGGTTACATGTCGATGATATGTTTGATGAAATGCTTGTCATGGTTAGTAGGTGTCTGGTTAAAGCCTTCATCAACTATTTACTTTTCCATCATTGTTTACTTGTACTTTAATTAATTCTGAGCTTTCATTCCATTGTGGGCAACGGCCTTGGCTCTCGGCCTGAAAAAGTGGCTCAAACCCTAGAGTCACTGGAATAGAACTGGAAATTTTGGATCACATTCACTGGTAAGTAGGTCTATGAGAGCAAATTTAGGTCTCTGGTCACTCCCTTGCCCATACCATGAGAGTCACTAATCCTTAAATTGTCTATAACAATAGTGGGACCTAGGGAAAGGTTGCCTAAATGGCCAACTTGTCTCATGATAGTTTTATTGATGGTGTGGGATGGTTGTGTATGATGTTCCGTCGATCCCACTTCCTTAAGGTCACCTATGAGGTTGAATCTGATCATAGTAGCCTCTCATCTCATGTTTACCCTGATTGGAATGGTAACTTGGGTGGATGTTGGTGGAGGTGTTACAGAGTGGTATTATAGCCAAGTTCATCTTTCGAACTGAATGGGTTGAATGTGTGTTGGTCATACATGCATGTTAGCTTCACGTGTGTCTCTTACATTTATATACTTGTTGCATTTGCTTGATGATGGATTAGGGTTGTAGTATGGTTATCATGGAGAATTTGAAGTTGATTTGGTTAAGAGTATTCAACATGAGTATGTGACTAACTGTATATGGTTATTTGTCACTTACATGTTGATTTTATGTCCCCTACTTATATCGTTGTATGTTAGTTTACATTTTGAACAATTTGATTACATGCATCAGTATTGTAGGTTGATTACAAGAACTGAACAATTATTTTTTACTACATGAGGTTATGTGTATTTATAGTTGGTTAGGAATTGCTTATGCATATTGTTAGTTGCATGTAGCAATGTGTACAATGGGGTAATGTTTGGTGTCATGCATGAGGTCATAACATGCATTGTTGATATGGCCTTGCATTTATGATTGGATCCTAGTTAGAGTGATGTTTATGTGTTGATTCATTTATTTGTGCATGTTAATACGTTTTTATGATTACGCTATACATGTATCATGCTTATTTGGTGATCTTGTAGATAAGGTATCCTCCAAAAGCTATACTAAGGTATGTCAATTTATTGTGATTTGGTTTATCTGACATATTATGCATTTCAGGAAGAAAGAGATCAAATGGCTACCAAGGTGGTCGACTACGTAGAATCTCCCTATGGATGATATGAGCAGCGTGGTGTGGGGCATACTTCTAATTTTTTTAATACACTAAGGAGATGGAATGAAGAGATAAGGACTTGTAAGGTAGATAATGAACAGATCATACATGCACAAGGGAAGAAAGAGAAGGTTAATGTTATACTTCTTCATAGTTTTTTAGACTTGTAGTGACAAGGGCTTCTTTGGTCAACCATGCACATCAGGATGGGATTAATCGAGCATATGGAAGTAGATCTCCTAGTAGACATAGGTCGGATAGATCTGACACGGTGAGAGATGGTAGGTTGTTGGACACTTCGAAAAGGAGGGGTGATGAGTACATGTATTGTTCTAATTTTGATTCTGGTAGAAATCATGATTTTCACCACTATCATATGTACAACATGAATGATATGGGGTACTCTCCAGATTGATTCAAGAAATAAAAACCACCTACGTTTGATGGATATGTGAAGAAGTTGGAACATGCAGAGACTTGGATACTCAATTTGAACAAATTCTTTGAGTTTAATGAGTACACAAATAACATGAAGACCCAGATATCTATCTTTAGCTTGAAAGGTAAAGTAGACATCTGGTGGGAAGATGTTAAGTGAGTGAGATGCATCGGTATAGATGAGTTGAGTTGTCGAGAATTCAAGAAGCCTTTTAGGAAGAAGTACTTGTCAGAAAGATACTACAACAACAAGGCTAAAGAATTCTATGAGATAAAGATGGGTTCAATGACAAATGAAGAGTATATGACCAAGTTTCTTGGGCTATTGAGGTATGTACCATATCCTACTAGTGAGAAGGGTAAATTTTAGAGATTTGTTAGTGGTTTTCCATTAGTATTTAGAGATGATATTGAGTATGATGAGCCCCAGTTACTTAAGGAAGTTATTGGGAAATTGGAGCATTTCCATGAGCAATGAAATCATAAGAATAAATCTCATCATGGATGGAAAGGAAAAGAAAAAGCTAGAGGTAAATGGTAGCCTAAGAGGATAAGGCCTCAACATGTAGACGAGAAAGAAAATGTGGCACCACAAAAGAGATTTAATGCAGCTAGACATGGACATGGGCCACAACAGCAACAATATCATAGAGGTGATGGTATTGGTTAGTTAAAGTGTTGGACATGTGGTGAGGATAACCTTAGTAGATATTGTCTGCAGCATTAGGGTGGAAGGCCTAAGATATACAATGCATAGGAGGCGTAGACTCTTGGGGATGTTAGTCAGTGTATTCCACGTACCTATGCAGTAGTGGACAATATCAAAGTATAACATCAAGCTTCTATCATTGATATGGAATGTAAGATTTATGATCAAGTCATTTCTATTCTGATTGACCCTGGATTTAATACTAGCTATGTTAGTCCTAACTTTGTGGATAAGTGTGGGTTGAATAAGGAGTTGAATGCAGAGTGTTTTTTAGTGCATTTGGCTACAGGTAAAAGGAAGTGAGTTCATATTTGAGTAATATCTTGTGCATTTGATTTGGATAGTATGCCTACAATGGAAATTTTGAATGTATTACTATTGGGTTAATGCCGTATGTTATTGGGCATGGATTAGTTGTATCTACATAGAACCATGGTTGACTACTATTACAAAGCTATTAAATGTGTTGATGAAAATGGAGAACCAAAGGTCTTACATCATATGAAGAAATCCACATTAGTTAGGATAATGATAGATATGAAAGGAAGTGTAGCCATAGGAAAGGGTGGAAGTTATTTGTAGTACGAATTTCTAGTGATAAGGGTAAGGAGGTTGAGGATGCAGATGTGTTGAAAAGGCACCCAGTGTTTGAGCAGTTCAGGGATGTATTTCCTGAGGACATTACAAAGTTTCCACCTCACTGGGAGGTATAATTTTCAATTGACTTAGTTCTAGGGGTAGCTCGAGCATCAAAAGCACCTTACAGGATGAGCACACCTGAGTTGGTTGAGTTAAAATTGTAGCTAAAGGAAATGTTGGATAAGGGATACATTAGGCCAAGTGTATTGTCTCGGGGCACATTGGTGTTGTTTTTTAGGAAGAAAGATGGTACCCTTAGATTAGGCATTGGCTACAAACTATTGAGCAAAGTGACTATCAAGAAAATATATCCTTTGTCGAGGATTGACGACTTATTTGATCAGCTCAAGTGAGAAACATTCTTCTGAAAGATTGACCTGAGATCTGGATAACATCAGGTACGCATCAAAGAGGAGGACATTTACAAGACTCCATTCAGGACCAGGTATCAGCATTATGAGTTTTCTGTTGTTCCATTTGGCTTAAATAATGCTCCAACTACATTCATGTGTTTGATGAATAGTCTGTGGCGTCCATATTTGGATACGTTTGTTACTGAGCACTTAGCAGTAGTTTTGATATTGTTGAGAGAGAATCAATTATATGTAAAGGACATGAAATGTAGTTTCTTTCAAACTAAGGTGAACTACTTGGGACATGTTGTCTCCAAGGAAGGAATTGCAGTACATCTAGTAAAGATAAGGGCTATCATGTAGTGGGTAGCTCTTAAGAGTGTGCATGAGGTGAGATCTTTCATGGGTCTAGAAGGCTATTATAGGAGGTTCATCAGGAACGTCTCACAAATTTCTTATCCTATGACATCATTGGAGAGGGAAGGTAAGAAGTTCAAATGGACCAAAGAGCGTGAGGCTCACTTTGAGCATCTCAAGTAGTTGCTAACACATGCACCAGTGCTACATATTGCAAATCCAGACAAAGAGTTTGTAGTATGTATAGATGCTTTCAAGAGAGGACTTGGTGGAGTCATTATGTGGGATGAACTTGTGGTATGTCATGAATCTTGGAAACTAAACAAGAATGAGTAGAACTACCCGATGCATGGTCTTGAGTTAGTAGCGATTATGCATGCACTAAAGATGGGGAGACATTGTCTTCTTGGTAGTTGGTTTATGCTTATGAGCGATCAAATTAGGTTGAGATATTTGTTCGACCAGCCAAATCTAAATGTTAGGCAGGCTAGATGGTTGGCCATGATCAAAGAGTTTGACTTTGAGATCAGGTACATCAAGGGTAAAGAGAACAAGGTGGCAAATGATATATGCATATCGGTACAGGTACATCACTTGGTAGTTATGAGCTCCTATGGGATGGACTTACAAGATAGGATCTTGTAGGTAGGACAACAGGATGTCAAGTATATGCAGATTGTGAATAGGTTGTAGTAGGATGATAGAACAGGTAAAATTATAGGTCATGGTATAGCTACAGTTATAGGGAATGGACTATTATCTTACAGCAAAGGGATTGGTCAGGTTCTGAGATAGGATATATGTACTGGTTAGTAGAAAGCTCAAGAAGGTGATCTGGAGGTAGCTTCCTATGAAATCTTATTTGGGTCACATAGGTTATCAGAATACACTCATAGAGGTGAAGAGATATTACTATTCGTCGAATCTAAAGAGGGATGTAGTAGAGTTTATGGTGAGATGTTTTGACTATCTGCGAGTGAAAGCAGAGTGAAAAAATCTAGGTGGAGTGCTACATCCGATCATTATTCCCGAGTGGAAATGAGAGGTCATTTCCATGGATTTCATAACAGGGTTGCTGAAGAGAGTGAAGCAGCATGATTCCATAATAGCCATTATGGATAGGTTAACAAAGGCTGTAAACTTTGTTCTAGTAAAGTATACATTCTCAGCTAGTGATGTGGCACTGGTATTCATCCAAGACATGGTTAGAATACATGGTGTTCCAGAGAATATTTTTCATATAGGGATACGAAGTTCATTTCCATGTTTTCGAAGGATTTATTTATAGGTTTGGGCACCCAATTGGCTTTCAGCACAACTTATCATCCATAGATAGATGGAAAAACAAACAGGGTCAACAAGATATTGGAGGAGATGTTGAGGATGTATGTGATGCATCATTAGAGGAAGTGGGAAGAGTATCCCCCTTTGGTCAAGTTTATATACAACAATGGTTATCATGAGTCATCGAGTATGAGCCCTTTTGATGCATTATATGGGAAAATTTATAACAATACCATTAGTTGGAGTGATTTGGTTAGCAGAGTATTGATTAGACCAAATATGCCCGCAGACATGGAACAAGAGATGCAGGTGATCAAGAAGAATCTCCAAGCATCATATGATAGTAAGAATAGTTATGACGATAGGAACAAGTTGTTCAAGGAGTTCCAGGTTGGGGAATAGGTGTACTTGCGGGTCGAACCAAAGAAGAGCTCTTTGCAGATTTGATCATGTACCAAGCTAGCACAACGGTTTTCTGGACCCTTAAGTATTATTGAGAAAATTGGGCTAGTAGCATATTGACTTGCACTGTCTCTAACAGTAAAATTCCATGATGTTTTCCATGTCTCATTTCTTAAGAAGTATGTTAAATATGTTGATCATGTGATTGACTAGTTTGTATTGTAGGTGGAACCAGATGGAGAATTCCAACTAGAGCCTCAATGTATATTGCCAACAAAGTTGCTCATGCTCCAGAATCGAGCAGTCAAGCAAGTTAAAGTGCAATGGAAGCACTTTGGTCCTAATGATGCTACATGGGAGATGGAAGATCATATATGGGCTATGTATCCTTACTTGTTTGTTGGCTGAGGAAAAGAAACATTGATATGGTGGTTTGGTGATTGCTTATGGTGGTTTGGTGATTGTTTATGGTGGTTTGATGATTTCTTATGGCGGCTTGGTAGTTTCTTATGGTGGTTTTGTAGTTTCTTTATGGTGGTTTAGTTTTTTCTTATGATGGATTGGTATATGCTTCATGGTGGTTTAGTATTTTATTTTTGTTTCTTTAGTATATGCTTTATGGTGAACGATATTTGCTTTATGATGGTTGATACATGCTACACGATGTTTTAATATATTATTTATGATGTTTTAATATATGCGATATGATGTTGGTATATGTTTTATATATGTTTTGTTTATGATTTGGAATATGTTTTGGTATAGATCTTTTTAATGATGTTTGTGTAGTTACACCCATGTATGGATGTACATACCATAACAACCTGTGTTATAGAACTCCACTATGTGGTATGGGTGTCATGTTATTATGGTTATGTTATTATGTTATCATGCGGTTATGTTATCATGATGTTATGATATCATGTGGATTGGCACTCAGCAGGATGATCATTGTAAATATCATAATGAGTTGTGATATAATGCTCCAATATGGGGTATGGTGTCTTTTTATCATAATGTTCTTTCCTCTGGAGTAGATCTTTCATTGCAAACACTACATCAAGCTGTGTTAGAAAGCTCCATCAAAATTATGTCTTCTTTCAGCAGGTTGACAAGGTATATGTGTGATTAAACATCGAGGACAATGTCCCCCAATGCAGAGGGTTTTGTAACAGCCCTAGTGAAAATTCCATGTAATAAAAGTTAAAAACAATAACCATGGATGAATCAAACACTTATTCCAAGCTTAATTTTGGGAAAGGCATCCTAATGGGTGCTAATTTGGTTGTTTATGGCTAAGTAAATTAGAAAAGATAATGGCTAAGACTTTGGAAAAGTAAAATGGAATTTTTGGCACATTTATTTATGAGAAAAATAGAAATTGGGAGAAAATGGTGAAAGCTCATAGGTTGCATGTGAGGAGGAAATTGAAGGAAAATAATGGAAAAATGAAGAAAATAGAGGCCTCATCCATAAAAATCCTTCAGAGGATCAGTTCGTAAGATTTTGTTAGTTTAGCTTTCGAGGTCTCTCATTATTCTCTTTCTCTCTCATACTCTTGGACACTTAGAGTTTTCTTGGAGCACTTTGGCATTGGAGGAAGAAAGGTAAAGAAGGCAAGAGGAAGCAAAAATCAACCAAGGAAAGGCTAGATCAAGCAGCTACAACAAACTTCATTGCAGGCATAAATTGTCATGTGTATTTTCCTTGCTAGATTTGGCATGCATGGGATTGCATGTATTTATTTTCTACCATGGCATGTTTTTTTCGAGGTGTGATAGTATTTTCAGCCTAGCCTTCGCATTTCCTTATAGCTTTGATGAGATGAGTTCTCTCATGCAGTTTATGTTGGGTGGCTGGATTCGATTCGAAGCTGAGTGGGGTGGATCCTTGAATTCACAAACACATGGTGGTAGTGTTACTTGAACTAGACTGAGGATGCACGAATTCACTGGCCTAGTAACCCTTAAACCAGATTGTGGGTTGCGATAAATCCATATTGTATGCCTCGGCCAGCCTAGGAATCCTCGTCGGTGAATGGCAAGATATACGGTAAAGTAAAGAGTTAGGTTTTCTCTCCATTGGGCCTAGTGATTCCAAGATGGAATGCATAAAAAATCCTGGAGATTATGTCTCACTGTAGGGCCTATTGATCTCTGTATCAGACTGCGTATGCATGGTAAAGCCTTAGAGACTAGGAGGCACTCAATTCCTCACAGTGTAGGCGGAGTACGCTGGTGGCATCCACATTGATTGGTGTTTTTGATGTGCTATACAAGTCCCACATTCATGGTTGGAATATGGCACGACGGTGATTGGCTGAAGAGAGACTTGGCTCAAGCAATCTACGGTGGGGTGGAACGTGGTAGTCCCATCTCCAGTTGGTTCATTACATTAATTAATGAGAAACGAATTCCATTGATTTTCAAGTGTAAAGATATTGGTGTATATATGGATTTTGATGGCTGGTGTGTTTATTATAATTATGTTCCTAGTATGTTGGTTATATGTTCAGTTTATGGTAGAAAGTATGTTTGGCTCTAAACATGTTTTTACTTTTATTTGAATGGGTATTGTATCTATGACACAATAAGTGATAAGGTAGAAAATGACACGTGGAAACAATGTTTAATGGCGATTCTCAGATAAGTGAGAGATACCTACCCTTAACTCTGTTATTTACACATGTAAGTTATGTGTCAATGATATTTTTGATGAAATTCATGTCATGGATAGTAAGGGTTTCATTAAGGCCTTGATCAAATATTTACTTTTACATCATTGTTTCCAAGTACTTTACTTAATTATGAGCTTTAATTCCATTATGGGAAGTGGCCTCATCTCTCGGCCCGAGAAAGTGGCTCAAATCCCATAGTCACTGGCACAAAACAAGCAAGTTTCGACCAGAGTCACTAGTAGGCAAGCCTATGATAAAAAATTTATTTCTCTAGTAGCTCCCTTGCCCAGAGCTTGAGAGTAATTAAGCCTTAAATTGTCCAGAACAAGAGTGGGACCAAGCGACAGGTTGTCTGAGTGGCTGACTTGTCTCTTGAGCATTTTGTTGATGGTTTTGGACGGTTGTTTATGATTTTCTATCGATTCCAGTTCTTTAAGGTCACCTAGGAGGTCGAATCGGTTATAGTAGCATCTCATCTCATCTTTACCTCATTTGGAATGGTACCTTGGGTTGATGTGCGGGAAGGGTGTTACACTCGTCCTCATCGTATTAAATTAATTTAGCTATTTTCTTAGCTAGTTATCTAGGAAATGGGGTTTTCTCCCCATATACCAATTCAAATGGTAACTTCCCAGTAGATATTTTTGTTATCACCCTATTTACCCACAAAGGAAACCTAAGTTTGGAATCTGAGTTCTTCTTGTTTTCTGCAATAGTCTTCTTCGGAATTCTCACCAAATTCTTATTAGAAGTGTCGCACGGAATGAGTCGATCTTGCGGACAACATACACCTTCCTAGAATCTAAAGAAGACCTAACGACAAGCAAACCAACCAGACACTATCTTTCTCTAAATATGCTTCAATTAACAATAGCAAACAAAGGTTTTTAGGGCCTACCTTTGGTCCAACGCAAGCTTGTGGATGCCCTCGCTCCTTTGATCCAAATGAGTTCCTTTTCGCGAATCTGCAAACACAAACAAGGAAAACACATTAAATAGCACCTGAAAAACCAATTGCATAAAACATATTTAACATTAAAGTCAAGGAGTCCATGAAACAAATAACATAAGATACTTGTTGATAAAAATGAGTTTGATTGTATTAATTCAAAAGAGGAAGAACCTTACAACCTTTGTCTTGACGCTGCACAAGCTCCTCCCAGGGTCCAACAAGATGTCTCCTCTACTTTGACAAGTTTCACTCACTCTCCAATGGAACCAAGAGGTATGTGATCTCTCCTCTCAAGTTCAATCAAAGAGTCTCAATTTCACCAGCATTTACCCTCAAAACGTTCAGCTTCTAACCCCCCTAGTCCTCACCCCAATGCCTGTATTTATAGTGAAATGGAGGGAAGTTACTAGGTCCTCCTTCAAAGGGATAGCTCCTTTAGTCAAGGGATTAGCTCCTTCTCTCTTGGGATGCATGAACCACCTCAGAGCGAACAATCCACGTCAAAATTCCTTCTAGAAAACTCTAGAATTAACCCAAAGTGAGTTTTTTAAGATAAAAATTGCGCCTTTTGACTTTCACAGGGGTCTGCACCTACACCGTTAGGAACAGAGCGGGTAGGTACGCGGCTTTTGTACACAGAAGGTGTGGGACCGTAGGTGACCATGAGAGAAAGTGCGGAACCAGAGTTACATTGATTTTTAATGTCTTTCTCCCACTTCCAAAGCTTGATTTGAAGAGCTGAGGTCTTAGACTTGCTTAGGAGGACAGTACAAGTGATGATAGACCCATACTGACTGCAAATAATCATGGTGACGATATTTTTGTGTAACAGATTGCCCCCTAAAGTGCGAAGTCTGTAGTAGATGAGGATTTCATTTATCATATAGGAAGAGTGAAGTACTTTATCATTTCGAGGATTATCTTGTGGAGAGCCCGGTCGGAACCTGTAAAAACATTCAATGCAAGATATATATATGAGATCATATCATCACTGAGGTAGGCATTCCCATACTCAGATCAAAACTAACTAGAAACCTATCTACTGCTCTGATACAGGAATGATCTTGTAAAACATCATAAGTATAGACTCGTGTGAACATAGTATGGACGCAGCCATCTGTTTATGAATAGTCCACAATATAATGAATACAAAATTCCTCGCAGCTTGGATGGTGGAAACTAGATCCGGGGTTTTCATTTCTATATCCCGAAATAGAACGATTCTATCCATGCGAATAAATGTGTTGATGTCGAACATGGTAGAAACCACTTGATTACAAGTCAATGATGTAAACTGTTAACAAGTGTGAGAGAAACCACCAGCGATGTCAATGGCTCTCAAAGTACCCAGTACAATCCATGAGATGTGAGTAAATGTGTTGATGTCGAACATGTCACAGAATCCTTCGATCGAAAGTCAATGATGTAAACTGTCGTCAAAGGCGAGAAACCTGCCATTGAGGCATGCAGATTTCAAGGTACTGACGATTTCTAGATCATCTTTCTAGATAATGAGCTGATGTCGATAGAAAGCGATCCGTCGTAGGCAAGCCCACAACATGAAATCATAGATCAAGTTGAAGAAATTTAGTTGCAAGGACTGACTCAGGGACGGTCAAGATGGATGACAGATATTTTGCAAATGAATGGCTTATTGGCAGTGACCTCTTGAACACATAACGACACAATAGATGGCTTGGTGACAATTGACCCAAAGTTAATACCCAGAAACCGGCTGAAGACTTTCAATGTGGTTTGATCAACTGTTAGGCAAAGGATTTCCCAACCCAGGTAAATAAAAGTGTCATGTTCAAGAGTGGTTACAAAGTATGACAAACAAACTCATTTTCCTCTCTTTTCCCCCACCATTTCTGGCAAGTACCTCTTTATTTTTAACAAGCTTGAGGAGGATAACATTTGCTTGATTATAAGCTCATCCTTCGGATGAGTCCAACTTAGTTTAAATTCGAACCCTAAGAAGGAGTGGTTCGTTCCTGTTTGTAATTGAACAGATCCTTTACTGTGAAATTTTAACGAGTCCAGTATAGGAGAAACTCGGTGTTTTTCAATTTTAGAGAGTCTGAAAAAACTTAAGAAGACTCCAAGGTTGACCTTTTTCATAAATTTGTGTCTCCCAAGTCCGAAAAAGTATAAAATAATACTTGAGAGAACCGCTTGATCTTTTACGACCAAGGAGTACTTTTTGTTATTAGTGTCACTGACCCGAAAAAGTAAAAAAGCGATCAATGACACGTCATTTTATAACCAATATCGAATTTGAAACGACAAAAATCCGGCAATCTTTTCATGTTTTTTACGGTCGGAAAAGAGCTGTAAGTGGACCATCTTTTAATTCCATTTTAACGAGTGTAAAAGAAACGCTCGGCAATCTCTTCATGTTTTAGGAGTCAGAAAAGGGCTTAAAGATGACTCTATTTGTTTTTTCGTTGAAAATGATAGATTTCGCCTGAATAATCCTGTATTCTGCACAAAGACACAAACATTACTCATACCTGTTTAAAATGGATAAAATCATTGCAAAATACCTTTTCAAAGCGAAACATAAACAAATTTGCGATTTATTTGCTCAAAAAACTTATAAAAAGGGCCATTGTCAATTCTTTTTTACTGTTCGAGTTTGGGTGAGAAAATAGTGCTTTTGCTTAGAAAACTTCCCGTGAAGATTGTGGCAAATCCAACCGTCGGAATCGAGCGCCGTCTTCTCCAGGTACTCCACATCATCCTACTCTTCATTTTCAACCATTTAGTTTTTTGATTTAGTCCCTCATTTCATTTTTTGGGAGGGTTTTTAGGCGCAAAACCCGCGCGCGGGGGTCCGCAGGTTTACCATTGCGGACCTGCGGACCCCGACTTTTTCTCCATTGGGAAAAAGCTCGGGATCCACACCTTCCGTGTAGACGAAGTGTGGACCCATGCACTTTGTCTAACGTGGAGGGTGCGTACCCCACCGCAAGGGTTTTGAACCCAAAATTTCTCAAAAATGGACCAATCAACAAGTTTTCTAGGAATCTAATTAATCTTTATTCTTGATGCAGAGAATATATCATGCTAGATTGGCGCGAACGGGAGCATGAGGACATCAATACCTCCGCATGGAATCATCAACCTTCACTTGATGCTTTGAGGGCATGCGGACTGTACAAGTTCTGGACCATTCGTGGCATGAGGGCTCAGGTAGATTTCTTATAGTGGCTGGTTGACCGATAGAGCGTACAGGACCAGTGTTTCTTCATTGGCGGGCACCGGCTCGAAATCGAGCCAGAGGACATTTATTTCTTGACTGGTTTGCCTAAGAGAGGCGAGGACTTGACTCTATACGGGACTAGGCCAGGTGGCCAGTCTTTCGATAGCCTCCGGCTAGAGTACTGCAACAGCTAGGCTAAGGACAAAGGGATAGACATAAAAACCATATCCCGTCCTGAGCTCATGGTGATTGCATTTACTGTCACTAGACTTTGCGGAGCTGTTGCATTACATGTTGTCACCGGATCCCAGATGTGTATGGCAATTGATTGCTTTCAAGGCACCATCTTCAACTGGTGCAATGCTGTGCTGGCCAATGTGAAAGGCCAACTGAGCAAGGCCAAGAGCAGACGACTAAAGACCTTTGGTTATGGGGCTTTGGTCATGAGTTTTGGCCTGGAGAGGGTTCCTATGCTGATCCCACAGCATCTTACTGTTGGAGCTGGGCTTCCTCGAGAGCCCAAACTGATGCGATGGGTCGCAGTCATGGCCCGTCACCCGGACGAGAGGACAGAGGTTGCTCGGTTCAAACCTGAGTATTTCCAATGGTTGGAAAACCAGGTTTTTGCCATTCAGGACTTCCCTTACGCTGGGATAGATTTCTGTGGTGACCCAGACATGGCTCTTCCACCAGGAGAGCAGTGGGACGAGTCAAGTAAAATCCTTTTCAACTTTTCTATTTTTTTTTTTTTTTTTTTTGCATCGTCTCAAAACTGATAGTAAAAATTTCAAATGCAAATGTGGGTCCACAGCGACCAGCTGCTCTCCGGCCTTTCGAGAGAAGACAACCAGTTGCACCCGCACCAACCCCACAGGACGAATCAGCAGAGGTTTTGGCCGAGTTGGAGGGCCATCTTGAGCGCTTGACAGGGGATATTCCTGAGACCACTATAAACGACATTCCTCGTCGACTTCAGCGCTATGTGATTGGAGTCCCGGGACCTTTTAGGAGGTTCCTTTGCAAGGTGGCCCGGGCAGTGGTTTCTTATAGAGATCATCACCAGTGATAGGATGATCGCCTATTGTGGGCACATGTGACATTTTTGTTTTTTGTACTTATCATTTTTGCCGATCATAAGGTGTTTTTCAACCTATGATCGAGGATGATGTATTTTTTGACACACTCCTATATATATATATATATATATATATATATATATCACTCTTACCGACTTATCTTGTAAATCATGTTATGGAATGGTTTTAAATTTATATGTATGATTATTGCAAATGTCTATTTATCATTCGAGAAGCAATTGCATCTGCTAATGTATTTAAAGACCTTGGAATATGCTGATATTCAATGTAATCAAACTCACGTTCCAAGAGACGCACTCTCAAAAATAATCTTAATAACACTGGATTTTTAATGGCATACACTCTATTAAGCTGTAATACAACGAGTTCAGAATCTAACCTCACTATCAAACTCTGAATCCCAAATGAAATAGATTCAGATAATAACTCAATCACTGCACTATACTCGGCAATGTTGTTTGTTTTTTGACCGAGGCTTACCCCATGCATAGAAACTAACTCGTCAGAGGGCGAATAGATAACCCAAGCTGCGGAAGAAATGTTCTGTGTACTACGACAAGCACCATCAGCAAATCCAATGTATGTTTGGAGACGCATCGACATCTGCAATATCAAGAGTAAAACCAAGATAAGCAGGAATAATGACGAAAAACGCTCTCTAAGCTAAGCACACTTTTTCAACTAAAACACACTTGCTAGAAACAAAAACTAACCTAACTAAAAATCTCCATACCTATTCTTTTAAGTATAATACCTCTTCAAGTAAAGACCATTTTTGGGTTTACCTAAATATTCCCCGTCAAAGTCCACCAACTCATAGGCCCCTTTTGCTAGCTTTCGCTTGACAATATAGGGCCCATGCCACATAGGAACGAATTTTCTAGCACCTAATTTATCATTAGCTTGATCATACAATAACACTAGGTCTCCTTCCGAAAAATTTCGAGGGGTCACATTCCGATCATACTGAGCTTTCATACATTTTGCGTGAGTCTCGATCGCCAATGCAGCATCACGTCGATTCTCATCTAATTGAGCTAAGTATAACAAACGCTTTTCCTCTTCGGAAGTAGCTGGAAGTAACTCGATGGCCATTTGTAGTGACGGGATTTCGCACTCAATGGGTAACACGGCTTCCAAACCATAAACTAGTTGGAAAGGAGTGAACCCTGTTGATGTTTTTACTGAAGTTCGGTACGCCCAAAGCGCTGAAAATATCATGTTGTGCCAATTCAACCGATGAATCCCAATGATTCTTCGGATCATGATAACTAAAACTTTGTTGATGGACTCAACCAGACCATTCGCTTGTGGATAATAAGGAGTTGAACTATCGTGACGCAAACCAAGCTGGCCTGTAAGTTCGGTCATCATAACGTTTCGAAAATGACGTCCATGATCAGTGATTATCGCTTGTGGGACACCAAACCTAGCAATTATATGATTGGACACGAAAATTGCAGTTGTCTTGCTGTCTGCCTCGAATGTAGGCATCGCCTCGGCCCACAAGTAATAAAATCGATACCCCATTTGGAAAAAGGACGAACAACAATTATAGGGTGGAGAGGAGCGGGTAGAGCGCGCATCTTACGATCAAAAATCTGGCAGTTGTGGCATTTTCGGACCGCTGTAATACAATGTTTAAATAAAGACGGCCAGAAGTAGCCAGCGCGCAATATCTTTTGGGCTGTGGCATACCCAGACATATGACTGCCACATGCTCCAGAGTGACAGTCATTTATAACCCTTTCAGCCTCTTCGTGAGTTAAGCAACGTCGAAAAATAGAATCCGCCCCACGGCGATAAAGAGTATCTCCAATAATTTTGAATTGTTGGGACTGGAAGCGAATTTTCCGACGTTCCGACTTTGAAATTTCTGATCGAAAGGATTGGGTCTGGAGATAGATGATGATATCCCCATACCACGGATCTAAAGTGCTAATTAGAAACAAATATTCGTCTACAATGGACTCCTCTACCACAGTTTCCATGTCAGCACGCGGGAAGTCACACATTAACTCTGCAAAAACTAAAGATTTCTTAGACTTAGATTTCTCAAACTCCAAGTCGAACTCCTGCAGGATAACGATCCATTTAGAGTACTTGCCCCCTAGCAATTGTTTGGTCAAAATGTAGATCATAGGGTTGCAATCCGAAATGACTGTAGTTTTACGTAGTAAAATGTAGTGACGAAAACGTTGGACAGCTTGAATGGCTGCCAATGCCAATTTCTCCACATGTGAGTATTTTAGCTCAGTTGGATTTAACGTTCGACTAAGGTAATATATCACATGTTCCATTCCGAATTCATCTTCCTGAACTAAGACCATTCCAATGGTGGAATGGGAGGCGGCGAGATACAAAAAGTAATCCTGGTTGTAGTTGGGAGGATGCAACAACGGTGCATGGGTCAACGCGTGTTTGAGTGCATCAAAAGATTTCTGAGCTATCTCATCCCAAGAAAATTGATTATTTTGTTTCAACAACTGTGTAAAACCCTTTGTAACCTCAGCGTAGTTAGGAATGAATCATCGTAAAAAGTTTGCTTTCCCCTGCAAACTTTGGAGTTGGCGAAGACTCAAAGGAGGAGGCAAATTGATAATAGCTTCGACCTTCGAGGGATCAACGCGAATGCTGGCTTTCGGAACTACATATCCCAGCAATCGACCCGTTTCTATACAGAAGACACATTTGTGTGGGTTCAACCGAATACGATAATGCCTACACCTCATAAAGATTGCTCGTAAGTGGACGAGGTGATCAGCTCGATGTAGTGAATGAGCAGGCAAGTCATCGAGATAGGGTTGCACAATGTGCTTGATGTCATGAAACGCATAAGACATCACCCTCTAAAAAGTTGCTCCGACATTCTTAAGCCCAAAAGGTAATTTGCAATAAGAAAATGTCCCCCATGGACAAATGAAAGCCGTTTTTGTTTTATCGGCAAGTAGAATGTTGATTTGATTGTATCCGGAAAAACCGTCCATAAAGGAAAATATTTCGTTGCCGGCACAATCATCAATGATTTGATCGATATAAGGAGTTGGGTAGTTGTCCTTTGGACAAGCTCGATTAATGTCCCTATAGTCGATGCATATTCTTATTGTTCCCTATTTTTTGTTAACCAGAACAATATTCGATACCTAATCCATTAACGGGATCGGATAAATGAAACCTGCTTTCAACAATTTTTCAACTTCTGCTTTAATTGCAACAGCTTTTCATGGGTGAATCTGACGCAAACATTGTCGGACGGGTTCATCATCCGGGTAAGCTTTGATCTCATGAACAAAAATCGCGGGATCAATTCCTGGCATTTCCTCATAGGACCAGGCAAACACGTCGCGGAATTCTTGAAATAGGGCCTTATATAATTGGATTTCGTCATCTATACATGAGGCACCTATATGAATGTTCTCCACAATTCCGGGCTTAACCGAAATGTCAATGGGAATAGTTCGAGAGATGTTCCCCAAATTTAACTCTGAATCGGGATGTTTCATTGGATTCTGAGGTTCCTTGACATATTCAGTGGTAAAGATTGATGAGAAATCATTTTCAAAATGATCATCCTCAGGTAAAAACGAAGATCTGTGATGGAGATCTTCCCATGGTAAATCATCTACACATAGGATTTCATGAATTTGCTCATCAGAGTGAACAAGTTCAGAAAACGTAGTTAAATCCGAGGTTGATGTGAAAAGTGATTCCTCACGGACCACATTCATTAAGTAATTTTTGGTTGAACACGGGTCGGCAAAAGACTGCACGGCTTCATATTCAATTTCATATGGACTCAAAGGCATAGAATTACCAAATGAGTCTATTTCAGATTCAGAAGGAATGATCCAAGGATCGTCATAAAAAATAGTGTCTGATGTAATCATATGAATGGTTGCAAATGAAGATGATGCGTTGATTGGATGAAAAGGAAAAGTTCCCAGTAAACTAGCATCTTTAACTAATCCTACTCCAACATCCTTATATGGGATAGTCGTTTTACCGACATGCTGAATACTCTCCGAAGAGGCTGGGTCAGATGAAAAGTAAGCCAGCTGGTCTATTGTTATGATCTTTCCATCATGTGGAAACTTTATGACTCTAAAGACCGATTAAACAACCGCTGTCATAGCGTAAGATCAACTTCGACCCAAGAGAAGGTTGTAGTCTAGAGGGGCATCAACCACCTCCACATCTAGACTAACGGTTTTTCCTTCAACCCCTATAGGCAAATCCTATAGAATGCCAAAAGGATGAAACCCACGGCTATCAAAGGCCTTAAGAATTGTCGGGGATTGATTTAGTGAAGGAGAACCAAGCGATCTCCAACACTGTATCGACATAATACACGTTGAGGCTCCCTCATCAATTATAGTCCGATGAATAGGCTTGTTTTTTACTATCACTGGGATCTGGAAAGCCATTTGATGAGGCAAATGCGGTGTACTATTTTCTAGATCAAAGATTATTAGGTTCGGGTCCTGAACATCAACAGCTCCTATAGCCGACAAAAGTAATTTACGCTGTGCTGGGCATGATTGCAGCACTTCCAAAGCCGACAATGCTGAGGGTGAAACAGCTAAATCCTCAACAATGTTATAATTCTGAGCCGCTCTCGCATGTTGATTGAAAGCTGACTTTCGAAGTATACCCTTGGCGGGCGGTTTGATTACTAAGTCTGGATTAGGTTTCTCGATCTGTAGTTGATCGGAACCGAGAGCTGAGGTTGATGGATTAGAATGAGAAAATTCTGCTTCTTTGCCATCAACAGGACTTTTACTACCATAATCTTGCGATCGAGTCGCAATCCTTACATGGGACATCTTCAATATGGGTTCTTCATTGGCACTCAAGGAAGAACCTATCATCTTGCTATCTTGATTTGGAAATGGATCCTTCAAAACAGCAGGAGTTTGGGAACCTTTGACGATCTTCGCAACCTCTGCTCGATGAGGGCAGTCTCTTGTAAAATGTTCTTCGTCACAAATGAGACATGGATAACGAGGTTTGCGCTTTTCATCATTGGATTTCGCCTTTTCAGATTTCTCTTTTGAACTTTTGTCCGTTTTATTCTTCTTCTTTCCTTTCTTCTTCCCACTGGATTTTGATTTAGTTGTAGATGATTCTACAACGTGAATATCGGCGGAAACCTCTGCAGAAGAATCTCCTGTCGGGGAATCAGGCAAGGATATGATAGGAGAAGAATTCTTGGAAGACTTCTTCTTACTTTTAGTGTTAACCGTACCAATCATACCGTTAGCGGCATGAGATCCCGAAAGAGCTGCAGTGATTTGATTTGACTTGGGAAGATCGGGGATCTTTTCGTGTAACGTACCTGACTGAGTATAGACAGTCAAGGTACTGTGCTTGAGAAATCACTTTCTCCTCAGTAACAACTCCGGCTTTAGCAACATCTTCAGTGATCCTTGGCAACAAAGATTTTACAAACCACTTAGCCAAGATTTGATCCGGAATAAATACCTTCACTAAACGTCGTCGACGTCTCCACTCATGAATATGATCTGAAATGTAGCTGGATGTCGATTGTTTTAGCGAAGTTAACAATTCCGTGCCATTGTCATATCGGACTGGCAACTGGAAATGAGTTAAAAACGAGGTAGCTAACTGACTAAAATTATAAAAAGTGCCTCGCAGTAACTCAATGTACCACTTGGCCGCGAGACCAATTAGAGTGCGCTCGAAAAGTCTAAGATGGATCGAATCATCTGTGATGGAGTTAGACGCACACCAGAGGTGGTAAGTCATCACATGGTTCGACGGGTCCTCTCCAGATTTACCTTCGAACTTGGGAATGTCACTGGGCAACTTATTCAGCATTGGTGGGCAAAATGGAAGATAATTAATCGGATCGTTCGTTAGGCGCGACAAGTCTGGTAAGTCCAAAGTTGCGATAAACGGTAGCTGCCGATTAGGATCCCTAAAACTCTGGGTCATGAGACCAGACCCAGGAGGAGGATATCCAGGATAACTAGGAATAGGAATCGCGTTCGAGATATTGTATCCTCCTAGAAAACCAGGATTAACCGGACCGTACTGGGATTGTTGAGGTTGTTGATAAGTGTACCCAGGATACGGTTGATACTGATAAACTGGCTACTGGACAGCAGGACAGAATTGGTACTGTCCCTGGTATGGTTGATAAGTGAATTGTGGTTGACTTGTGATAACCGTACTTAAACCAGGTTGTCCTATAGGAATCTGAACCGTAGTTTGAATCGTGGATACAGACGGTGGTAAAGATGTCTGAGGAGTAGATACAGGAATAGTAGAAACCGAAGTTGTCGATACTCCAGAAGTAGGTGGGGTAGATTGAACAGATGTTGCGACAGTTGCAGTAGTCGTTTGAGATCGAGTACGAGGCGCAGTAGGCCCAGACTGAGAAACTGCCGAAGGTACAGAAGTTTGAATATTAGACTGGACTGGTTGCTGGGGTGAACCAGAAACTAAGGGTTGTCCAGTTTGAGATGGCAACTGTACATTTGGCTGCAACACCTGTTGAGTTTGCGATGGATACCACACTATGTTCATTCTGGGGTACTGACCCATAACAGGTTGAGAATATTGAGGACCATAACCGGGTTGAGGGTAGGTTTGATAATTGAAAGGTACATTTCTCATCCCTTAAACATAAGATTGACCTTGGGGTGGTTGGAAACCATGGTTTGAGTACTGACCTTGGGGTAGATACCCCTGAGGCACATACTAATACTGAGGTTGACCTTGAGGTATAAATTGATACTGGGGTTGACCTTGGGGTACATATTGAGTCTGGGGTTGACCTTGAGGAGCGTATTGTACCGTAGGCACGTACTGTCCTTGAGGTTGCCCCCGAGATGCAAATTGTGTACCTTGAGGTTGCCCCCCAGGCGTTAATTGGCCACCTTGAGGTTGTGAATTGGGAATAGAACCTGACATCATAAGAATGTCTTCTACGCTCAACGGCTTTGCACCATTGCTTCCAGTGAATAACCCTTGTTCAATGGGTTGAGGAGATGCTCCCGAAAAAGTACCAGAAAGTGACTGATACCCAGAGGGAACAGAAGGACCACCGTACAAAAAAGATTCAGGCGATTGAGTAAACATGGACGACTAACCTGACATATTTACAGGAGTATAAAAACCTCTAGGATGATAAGGAGCACGAGGTGGTGAAAAACTTAACACTGAGTTTTCCAAATAATTAGTCAAAGAAAGATACCAAGTAGTAATTCTAGGTGGACTGTAAAAAATTGATTCACGCTCCCTTAGATCAATAACAGGTTGATTTTCAGGGATAGGGATGCCTACTTCTTCTTCCGGAGCAAGTTCTTCAATAGCTATCAAACCAGAAGGAAGATTTTCGGTGATTACGCTTTCTACCCTAGGTGAATTAGGACCACTAGAAGATGGAGAGACAAACCCCGATGTTGGAGTAATAGGTTCAGATATCTCAGGTTCTTCGCCTATATCACTAGTAGATGAAAAGCTACCAGCAAGTTCGGAAACTGAAATATCTTCAGGATTATAACCTGTTTCTAGAGTTTGGTAATCAGGATGTACAACCAACGAAGACTCTCCCTCTTTAGGTGACCCAAATTTACTGCCACTAGGAGTTACGAGGACTTTCAAGCCTTCAAGATGGCTCGGGACTTCTTCAGGAGGTTGGCCCCGAAGTCTACGGGACTTCCTCAATAAATCAGCCACGGTTACAAACTCAGGAGACTGGCCCCGAAGTCTATGGGACTGTCTTGGTAATTCAGCCACAGTTAAAAACTTTTAACTACTTCACACGCAAACAAAGTAAAATCTCAATGAAAAACACCTAAAGCCTCTAAAGAACCAAACAAATTTGAATGACACGCCTAAAGAATCTAGAGATCAAACACACACAAATAGTAACTTTCCGGACCGAAAACACTAGCTGGTGATGAAATCCAACATCGCAGAATTCAGTACAGAAATGGTGGTTGGAACAGTTACCCCGGCAACTTGCTTAATGAATAGACTAGACCAAGTTCCTCCACTTAACCGTCTCGAGTGAAGTGAACCCCCCAGAAAATGCAAGTGAGTCTAGCCGACTTCTGCTCCAGGTACAGTGGCATCTTCCCACCACTGTCACCTTAGGAAGAATCCTAAAGAATATGGTCACTAAGGCTACCAACTGAGACAAATACACCTGGGGGAACAGTCTACGATCCGATACACACGCAAGTGCAGAGTAGCAAGCTCAATCCCCTTGAAGGCTCCTTGACATAATCCAAGGTTTACCAACAAGTGACCCCAGGCTCCTCGACAATGGTTAATCCGAGGTTTACCGTTTTTAATATGTGAATATCTGGCATCGTTCCCAATGAGGAAGGATTGATTCCCACACTGGTTCGGACACGATCTCATGCTTCTCCTTTAAGAGGAGCTTTCCCAGAGCATAAATGCAACAATTGGATTTCTTCCTACCACAATATACAGCTACTTGTTTGTTTTTACTGTCTTGGAGAGTTAATTACTCTCCTACTCCAAGACACTAGCCTAAGCTAAGTTGGTGTATCAGAGCCCTAGAAATAAAATGTTACTAGGTCAAGAGGTGGCGGAGATGAAACTCGTGGTGTAAAGACTCGACTCGAAATCACTAAAAAGATGCACCTAAGATGATTTAAACAATCTTTTCTCTTCGATGAACTTCTAAACTAAGAAAGAGTTTGAGAATGCAAATACTTTGTAAACACAAATCAAGGATAATTTTAGGGGCGAATGTTCGCCCTTTGGCGAAATTAAGGGGTTTTAAATTTTTAGTGGGCGAATATTTTGTATCATAGTACATTTTTACAAATCACCTCAAATAGCCCACCTTATTTTAAGGGAGAGGGTAAAAAAGGTAAATTTAGCCCTTGAAATTAGGACTTACAACCTTCCATTCGCCCATTTTCAAGAATAGGTTTTATTTAAGTGAATCCATTCGCCCATTTTCAAGAATAGGTTTTATTTAAGTGAATCCTATGGGCCAAATACCATATTTATAAAAGAGGTGTGGTAAATTAATAAAAATATAAATAAATGATAGGTATGGTAAATAAATAAAACATTTTTTATATTTACTCCATAAGTCACCTTATATACATGTAAAGGTGTAAACAAATAAAAATATAAGTAAAGTGGAGGTATGGTAAATAAATAAAACGTCTTTTTATACTTACTCAAAAGGTATGGTAAATAAATAAAAATATAAATAAACTACACGTATCGTAAATAAATAAAACCTCCTTTTATATTTAATCCATAACCCTCGTTCTATTTATGAAGGCTCAAGAAAGAGGTTTTATTTAAGTGAATCCTATGGGCCAAATACCATATTTGTAAAAGAGGTATGGTAAATTAATAAAAATATAAATAAACGAGAGGTATGGTAAACAAATAAAACATTTTTTTATATTTACTCCATAAGTCACCTTATATTTACGAACACTCAAAAAATGGGTTATATTTAGGTGAAACCTATGGCCAAAATACTATGGCACAAATACCATGGACTAGATTGTTATTAATACCATGCAAAAAACCATTATTAACCCTAATATTAGAATTAATAAAAATAAAAATGGCACATGGTATTGACCCATGGTATTCACCAAAATGGCACATGGTATTAACCCATGGTATTCACCTGGAATGTAGCCTATTTAAATGGGGGAATTAAACCAGCATGTAGCCTATGCTAAGATTCACTAGGACTTTACAAAGTTTTATTATTTAGTGAAAGATTCGCCAAGATCTTACAAGATTTTATAATTGAGTAAAATATTGGCCATGCCTGGTGAGAGATTCGCCAAAAAATTATATATACATATTATATTATTGATAAAATCGCCTTCCATTTTTCTTATATACCATGGAGATTCGCCCATTTATTATATTTATAAATTTAGGGGGGGTTCTTAAAATTTTCCCTGACACAAATCCTTCTCAATTAAACAAATTAAAAGAAGAGCTTTTTCCTTTCCAAAGCACTCGAAACGAGACAACTAGTTATTTCACAAAAATTTCCTTTTTCTTTTCAAAGCACTCAATCACTACAAAAAAAAACTTTTCCAAAAGAGATTTTTTTTATATTTTGTAAATAAAACACTCAAAACTAATGAAAATGACTAACTTTGAGAGCTACAAACTATAAAAAGCTATTTGAAGTCAAAGCCTACTAAAAGTCTTTTTGAGGATGTTTTACTTAGCTAAATGTGAGCTAAGGACTAATTTATGCAGAATTACAATTAGTCAAAAAACAACCAATCTTTCGTTTTCTTTTTGTAAAAATGAAATTCCAAACTTTCAACTACAAGCTTTTCGAAATTTTGAAATGAGAAAACTCAAAGCGAATTCCTCAACAAGGGGAGATTTCATAAATGGTCAAACTCACAAGAAGACTAGTAGACACCAAGGTAATCTGAGCTCCCTAGGGCTTCTAAGCTCAGAGCCACTACACAACCAAAACGAAAAACAAACCCAACAAGCAAAATTCCTAGGAATTCCACCTAAAACCCTAACGCTAATGAAATCAAACCAAGGAAAGTTTTTGACAGGGGACAAGCAGGTCTGGGCAATGGCTAAAACCTATAAACAAATTCTAAACTAATAAAAAAGAGAAAAATTTAAAATTTTTCAAATTTTTGACAGGGTACGCAGGCAACCTGTTTACACAGGTGCATCTACGCTCTATGCACAAGGGAAAAGTGCGTACAGGTACGCACTGTGCCTAACTCAGAGGGTGCGTACCTCTCCCAAAACTATGAAAAATACAAACTGACTCAAAATTAACTAAATTCACACAATCCCACAATCATCAAGTCAAAAACAGAAACAGAAAATACAATTTCTCAGGTCAAAGTATAGACAAAGAAAACAATCAAGTCCCCAGTATGGTCGCCATTTTGTCGCGCGGAATGAGTCGATCTTGCAGACAAGATAGACCTTCCTAGAATCTAAAGAAGACCTAACGACAAGCAAACCAACCAGACACTATCTTTCTCTAAATAAGCTTCAATTAACAATAGCAAACAAAGGTTTTTAGGGCCTACCTTTGGTCCAATGCAAGCTTGTGGATGCCCTTGCTCCTTTGATCCAAATGAGTTCCTTTTCATGAATCTGCAAACACAAACAAGGCAAACACATTAAATAGCACCTGAAAAACCAATTGCATAAAACATATTTAACATGAAAGTCAAGGAGTCCATGAAACAAATAACATAAGATACTTGTTGAGAAAAATGAGTTTGATTGTATTAATTCAAAAGAAGAAGAACCTTACAACCTTTGTCTTGGCGCTGTATAAGCTCCTCCCAGGGTCCAACAAGATGTCACCTCTACTTTGACAAGTTTCACTCACTCTCCAATGGAACCAAGAGGTATGTGATCTCTCCTCTCAAGTTCAATCAAAGAGTATCAATTTCACCAGCATTTACCCTCAAAATGTTCAGCTTCTAACCCCCCTAGTCCTCACCCCAATGCCTATATTTATAGTGCAATGGAGGGAAGTTACTAGGTCCTCCTTCAAAGGGATAAAGCCCTCCTTCAAAGGGATAGCTCCTTTAGTCAAGGGATTAGCTCCTTCTCTTTTGGGATGCATGAACCACCTCAGAGCGAACAATCCACGTCAAAATTCCTTCTAGAAAACTCTAGAATTAACCCAAAGTGAGTTTTTTAAGATAAAAATTGCACCTTTTTACTTTCACAGGGGTCCGCACCTACACCGTTAGGAACAGAGCGGGTAGGTACACAGCTTTTGTACACAGAAGGTGCGGGACCGCAAGTGACCATGAGAGAAAGTGCAGAACCAGAGTTACATTGATTTTTAATGTATTTCTCCCACTTCCAAAGCTTGATTTGAAGAGCTGAGGTCTTAGACTTGCTTAGGAGGACAGTACAAGTGATGATAGACCCATACTGACTGCAAATAATCATGGTGACGATATTTTTGTGTAACAAGAAGACTATGTCAACTCATTTGGTTGTTGATAATAGGTGGTAAAGTGACTGAGGATAACATTGTATTTATGGAAAAAATGAATAATTTTTACAAATTTAGATACTTGGGAATTGTTAATCACCAAGGTTTTTGGACAAACATACATAGCAAATATATTTTCTTCCATAAATTTAATAACCACTGAATTGGTTGCAGACCAGGTTAGAATGGCTTCCACCCACTTTGTAAATTAATCTGTGGCTTTTAATTTCCTTCTATGTTGTCCACTAGAAGGTGGATGAATTTCCCCTATGAAATCCAACCCCCACTACCTACATGTCTCTTCTACGAATACTAGAATCAATGGAAATGGTATCGACTTCTTCTTTTCAACAAAAACTTGACATTATTTGCAACATTTCACCAATATATGCACATTAGAAAATAGGGGAGGCTAGTGAACACCAACCTTCAGGGTTTTGTGAGTTGTAATCCTCCAACTATAATGACCCCCACAAGAACAACCATGATATTCATTTATGATCTAGGTATTTCATCCTTTGTTAGACACAATAGCAACACACTAATGGGATCTCTCCAGTATAACTAACCACTCATGATAACCTACTTCTGGGATTTCATCCTCATAGCCTTATATCTTTCTCCGTCAAGACTTGTTGGATAGTTAAGAAATAACATATAATGGACAATATTCTTATACCAATAACAAAAAGATATTTATAATCAATTCCTTTATCTTGTTCATTATATTGGCTTTCCTCAGCAACTGGATTTTTTTGAGAAATTCCAGCCAACAAATTTATTCCCATTTCCTAGTAATTAGCTTCTATGAAAATATTTTCTAACCCCCACCCCTTTATTGAATTATTTGGCTTGACATCCATATCATATAAATGTATTTTTCACTATCCAGTTTCCTCTTTGTTGGCTTAGGGGGTTCTTGACCCAAGTTCAAAGTTAGTTGCATGAACCAACAAAACCCTACACTACTATCCGTTTCGGAAACAACCCATGTAGTGTAGGTTGTAGTCTCACCTGAAGTAGTATCGGTGGATGCTAGAACCAAATTTCTAAATCTAGAAACTAATGTGATGTTTATTAGTGTTTCAGATCTACCTTCGTATAAATCAATAAAATCTTAGGGAACATTACCGCAACTCTATTAAAACAGTCTTCAGACCTTCATGAAGGTCTATGATCAACCTTTGAGGACCTTTAATAGTCAATTTATCCACCTATGTGCATCAGAGAATAACCCTAAATTAGTGTTCGAGTAGATCTACTTATGTTATTACTGAACATAACAAAGTTCATCAAAAAAATTTCGAAAGTACTTAAACATGCATTGCATAGATTATTAAGACTTATTCAAGAGAATCGTGCAAGATTCAATTAATATTCCATAAAACACATCATTCATCAACAACATATAGCTTTAATAGAAATAACAAAAATATGCAAAAATTATTTAGAAACTGTCTCTATTGATCTTCAATTCAAGGTTACAGACTCAAAACTATCCTACGCACTTAGTTGCATGGATCCATGCACTCAGCTGCGGACACTTCCTAGTCCTCCACGCACTCAGTTATGAAGCCTGGCTTCTATCTTACCCACTTCAGTTTTCTATCACTTTTCCTTCCTTATCATCAATTATTACCAAAAAGCATGCCTTAGACTCTCTAAGACACACCTATTTATAGCCTTTTTCATATAATGTCATGGTCCACATACCATGGGTGGATCTCGAAACTAACTCAAACTCTACATAAATCAATGGGCTAAACCCCTTTGGCTTCTATTCATCTACTCGCTCCACATCCAAAAATCATAGAGACTTTACATTAATTACAAAATTATATCAAAATTGGGTTATCCTAACCCCAAAACTGACCAAGGGACCCCATCCCAAGAGGCCCCAACACGAAGATCATAGCTCACCCTTGAGTCACTCTAATTTCGTACAATCTTATTGTGAAGACCTCCCATCTCCACCTAGATCACTACAACTTCGACAATGCTCTTCGTTGCTGCCTTCTTGACTTCCTTAGCCAATTTTTTTATGGTTTGGTCCTTCTACGGCCAGCCTCATCATCTGTTGTTTCTATTGCAACCCTTTAAGCTTATCATGAATAGTATTCGTGACACGATAAGCCTTCTCTAACCAAGGCTTCAACCTGTCCTTTAGCAAGTCCTCCTTCTACGCTTCCTCCACTTGTGCTAGGAGCTGCTTTCATTCATGTAACTTAGCAAGGCATAGCACTAGTCCTATGGAGCACGCAATTATCCTGAGTTCATCATATTACCATTGTAGCTCCCTTATCTCTGTGTTTAGTGTCTGCAGATTTAGGTCCTATGACAGATTGGTCACTAGCTCCATAACTTGCTCAAACAATGCCGCATAGTAGTGACTATGGCATCCAAGGTTGCCATTCCTTCCTTTATCATGGCTTCGTGCTTCCCCCTGACCTTTGGTCGAGCTGTGGGCTGCAAATTTAACTGCAGCTCTATAATGTTCATGTTAAGCTCAAAAGAAACTTGGGAAACGTTTACTTTAACCTCACGTACACCAACATCTAGTTTTCTGATTTTGGCTTCTGGCTGTGCATCCTCTGGGACGTGAAGCTCAAGCACTATCTTGCAGGCCTCTACTACTGCTGACTCTAGACTTGAACAATGCCTCTAAAGTGCCTCCTTTTCCTTCAAAGCATACATCTCCTTAGCGAACGTTTGCTCATTGTTCCCTTTGTACTCAATGATGATTTTGAAGGTGTACTGCTCCCTTGTTGTTAATTCATCTGCTACCCCCATATTCAACGTTTAAAGGATCACGTTTGAGAGTGCTACTATATTCAGTCCTACGTTCTTGATTGTACTCAAGATAATGTGATCATCGGCGGACTTTGCGCAAATAGACCCATCTGGTAACGGTATAGTTCTGACGTCTAGGGTCCTTACTAGCTCTGCTACTTGGCTTATCCCGAGTGTCAAGCTCGCTTGCTTTGTGCTCGCTTGTCTGTTTCCCACCTCTTTCTCCTTTCTTTCATCTACATCTCGCATAGGTCCTTTTGGACACCCCCTGACATCTGCATGTATTGCTTCTCAAACTGTTGCAACACTTCCATGGTGGTGTCTTCAATTTTATCCCCGATCTCATTGAGATCACCCTTTGTTAACACCATGGGATTACCCTGTGAATTATCCTACTTTTTATTCTTCCTTGTACCACCCTATTGCTCCTTGTCACATCTCTTCAGAATAAATTGGGTGGTTTGCCCCTCATCCTCTCTACTACCTTGTCGTGAAAGTTATTCCTCCTCTATTTCTGACGAAGGTGACTTGTCACCTTTCACCTTTTTGTGACTTGCGATGTTGTTGTTCCACCTACTCCTTGGCAGCGTTCTTATTCCACAGGAGCCTTTTCTAAAGCTTCCTTCTTTTTCGGTTGTGCAAGTGTATGCATAGATTTCTTAGCTGCCTCCTTTCTTTTTTTTGTAATAGAAATTCCCATACCCGTGTTTATTCTAGCATCTAAGTCTTAAGGGGCACACCATTCCGCAGGCCATTTTGCTACAACCTCCTGCACATTTGTTTCTATCACAAAATATGGCAGTTCATGCCATTTCTTCTCTAGATCCTTCCATGCCTAGATATATACCATATGGAAGTTAGCCTTGAATGTCAAGTAGGCTAATAGTTGCATGAACAAGGTTGGGGATAACTTGAAACACCATTTGATGGCCATGCGGAGAGACATTTCCATGAGAATCCAGAATACATTCGTCTTTGTAATCCATGCAGGATTCTTTGTAGACCATAAGGAAGCGAATTGTGTTGTCCTCGAAAATCCTTCTTTGAGCGGGGGAAATTAGCTATCCTCCAACAATTCCCATGCAACAAGCATAATCAACAACAATAACCAAGCGTAGTGGAATGGTTTGGTTTCATCCTGGCCCTCACGATAGTTCACTAGGATCTCCTAATAGAGGTATCTTTCCCAACTAAACTATATGCCTTCCGTGCATTATTCAGCTAGGGAAACTACTAGCACTAAAACTTCAACCACGGGGCATTTTCTTATCACCTTCCCTACTAGGATTTGGGTATCCACTTTAACTTCTGGTTCTATTATAGAAATAATTAAATACCCTCATGACTTCTTAAGGAGGTCGTAATCCCTCTTCATCGTTTCTATGAGGTATTTTTCCCCAGTCTTTCTGTCAAACTCCTTGGCCGAGTTCACACCTTTATAAGGCAGATGCATGATTCTATGAATGAGCATGTCTGTAATGGTTATATTCCCTCCTAGCTATAAATGCGCATCGTGCACCAATGTGAGCAAATGGCACAAACATATTGTATTCATGGGGGTGCGGTGGTAATGTGACACCCATAGAAAATTGAGTAACCCTAAGTTCTCAACACTGCGTATCCATTCCTCCATTTCGAATGTGGTAACACCTAATTTTGCATAATAGACCCTTCTGATATATTGATGAGTCGCCAAGCATGGAAACCTAGCATGATCCATGAGGTCCCAATCCTCCATTTTCAATAGCAGGATCCTTGCGAGCCTCGAATCTTCAAAAGGGACCTACTCAGGTAGCAGGGGCATGGATATGGTGAACCTCTCAGAATTCAGTTCCTTCATGACCTTTTCTTTTCCCTTCCATGGAGGTATATACTTAGGGAGCCTTGTTATAGGTTTTGCTCCTTTAGCATCAATATCTTATGTTCCCTGGGCCTCTTTCACCTCCAGGTCCACTACCTTCTCTGACTGTTTATCTCTCTTCTCCTTTTGTGTTTTTCTGTTCTTTCTTGGGGATGTCCAAACCAAAATTGGATTCTTCTTCTTATCCTTCATGGATTTCTTTAATTTGGCTGGTTCGATTTCTCTAGTAGGGGTAGGCTTCGACCTAGGTGACCTCGGCACCATAGGCACAACAGTTGGGGCTTCCATACTTACAACTTCTGTGGTAGCTATCTCAGAGCCAACATCACCAGTACTAATAGTTTCTGTAGGATTTGGTGTAGACATTTTCTCAAGAACAAGTCTCTGGGCTATCTCAGGCAATTTGTGTAACGCAGGTTTTCCCAAACTGATCGGTTCATATGCAATATACAACGAATTTCACTAACAACTCTGAGAGCGCAAAGTGTTGTCTATTGGACTCGAACGAGCAATTTATAGCGAGTTTTGAATTCCAATTTGATCATTCCCTCCAAATTATGATAATAAATGTTGTTTTGGTGGAAAATCTTCAAAGATTTTTTCCTTAAATGCTGCCATCCTACTTCACTTAACCATCTTCTGGCTCTTAAGTCATGAACAGTGACTCCAATGGTCACTTTCCTACTATGCTGCATGGTACCTTCCCACATGGCACAACTTCCTGGATTGTGTCTCCTTCCTTCTCCACACAACCTACTTGCTGCATTGTCCTCCAAGATGGGAAGTGTATTTTATAGTCCCGCGGTCCCTTGCAACTACTTGGAGCACTAAGACTATCCCGTTGTCATATAGTCATTTTCCAGGATCCCATTTATACAACTTTAACTTGCTCCCATTCAGTCTTACCGAGAAGGATTCTCTATTCAAGTTCGTGAGCTGAACTGCACCTTCATCTGTAATTTCTTTGACAATATATGGACCTAACCATTGAATCTAGAATTTACTTAGAAATTTAATGAATTTACTATCATATAACAGGACAATATTTTTTACCATGAACATTTGAATCTTGATGTGACGATCATGCCATGCTTTTTCATGTTCCTTTTGCACTTGTTGATGAATCCTACCAAAAAGTGATCTTCTTCGAGCTCCATCAGTTGTGCGAGCCATTCCTTCAAGGCCTCACAATCTACCATATCCATCAGGGCTACAATGCATAAACTAGGCACAATTAACTCCGTCGACATTACAAATTTGATCCAATATAGTAATCTGAATGATGTTTTCCTTGTCAGCTTCTTACAAGTTGTCCTACAAGCCCGTATTATTGTAGGTACACGCACATCTGAGTCACTCAATTGCACATTTCACATCTTCCTCAGTGTATTCTCAAAAATATTATTGAAGGCTTCAACATCTCCATTGGCTTGTGGGTGATACGATGTACTCTTTTGATGGTAGACCTAGAATTCTTTAATCAACGCATTGATCATTTTGTTCAGAAAGTGCATACCTCTTTCACTCATCAACAATTTTGGGTAGCCAAATTTGCTTAAGACATACTCAGACAAAATCTTTATGGTGTAGCTCCTATACAATCCTTAACCGACTGTGCTTTCACCCATCTGGTTAGATATTCTATCGCGGTGATGATATAGAGTGCACTTGTTTTCCTTCCTGGCGACTGAATTGGCCCAATGAAATCAATTTCCCATTTCTCAAATGGTTGCAAAGATACTTGAGGATGTAATGGAAATCCATCCCTTCACAATGATCTACCAGTTATTTTACTTTCATCGCATGCCTTACAATACGCCTTGGAATCCTTGTGTGTTAGGTCCATATACTACTAGTGTAACCCCTTATTGTTATTAGTACAACCCCCTTATTATATTTTTGTGCCCAAGTAGTCCTCATATTGTTATTATTGTACCCCATAGAAGCCCACTATTTTTATTATTGTGCCCGTACATTATCATTGTTATATCGGCTCTAATTATATTATGACTCCTTAGACTCCTATATATAGAAATGAGCTCTTGTCATTTGTATCATCCAAGAATTATTCAATTGTGTAATGTAAAGGAGATTGACCCCTCGAAGAGGCTTATTTTGAAGGTGTTGATCTCTCTTTTCTATCTTTTGGTGAACTAGTTTCATAACATTTGGTATCAAAGCTTTGGATTCTAGGGTTTCACTGCTCCAAACAAGTCATCATGGAATTTTTACTATAACCTTTTCGCTACAAAGTTTGAGAAGATAAAAAAAAAAACCCATTTGAGAAGCGAGAAGTCTGAACCTCGGGTTTGAATGTTAGATCTTCTCTCGCTTTATTGTCGGAGATATGATCTGAGGCAGTTAGGGTTTTTGCAAGCTCCAGAATTTCATCTCAAACAGGTCATTGTCGAATTTTTGCTATAATCCTTTTTCTACAAAGGTTCTTACTCTGAAATTAAAACCCATTTGAGCAACAATCTTGGTGAAGTTGGAGTCCGAATCTCATTTCTTTTCTCGCTATATTGTCGGAGATATAATTTGAGGAAGTTAGGGTTTTTTTAGACTCTTGAATTACATTCTAAACAGGTGACCTTGGGAAAATCATCATAACTTTCTCTTTGAGCAACAAATTGAAATTTCGTAAGAGTTTAAAGAAAGAGGACTGACTGCAGTTTTCTGCGTATATTTTTCAGATCTAAAGGTCAAAACAGTGACACGTGTTACGTCATACAAGTTTGCTCTACTAAAACATTATATAATCTGGTCATCTTAGGAGATTGGGCATAACTCTTTCTTGGAGAATCAAATTTTGATTAGACTTGTGGAGTTAGAAAGAGGACTCAAAGGGGTACTATAAGAAACAATTTTAGAACTTGGAGATCTGAAATTACTGAGTTATAGTTGTTTCAAGATCAAGTTCCTAAAATAAAGGAAAGGTGATATGAGGAAGTTTGATGGCAAGGATCCGATAAATTAGATACTACAGATGGAGCAATATTTTAATCTACATGAGGTTCAACTATTACAAAAGGTATATATTGCATCTTTATATTTAGAACCAAATCAATTTTTATGGTATAAGGGGCTTTGTTCTCGTAAAGCACTTGTCACTTGGTCAATTTTCACAAAAGAAATGATAGCACATTATGAGGATACAAAGAGTAACACCTTATTTAGCTAATTGATAAATCTCGAACAAAAGGGTTCAATGGCAGAGCACATTGAGGACTTTAAGAAATTGAATATAAGATAAATGATATTCCAGAGAAGAAAAGGGTTGATGTCTTCATAGGGACTTTAAGGGATAACATTCAACATGAGGTTCGTCTTTGGGAACTCGATTCATTGGAGAAGGCGTTCAGGTTGGCAAGAAAAATTGAAAGCAAAATTATGGAAACAAGGAATCCCACCGCTCACAACTATAATTATGGAAGTGTTTTTTCTCCTAGCCCTCCACAACCTACAAGGTTTACACGAAAACAATTGGAATAAAAAGGAGAAAAACGACTTTGTTACAATTGTGATAAAAAATACACTAAAGGTCATAAGTGTGCTAAGAAGAAATTATTTTACATAGATTATGAAGAGGAGGAAGAAAAGGATCAAGAAATATCAAAAGAAGAGGATATGCACCAGGAACCAGCCCCAGAGAAGAGAAGAAATGAATCTGACCATATCTTGTAAAGCATTGGCAAGAATTACCACTCCTCAAACTCGCAAGATAGAAGGACATATTAAGAAGAAAAATGTTCAAGAAGTGAAAGATCACATCGAGAAAGAAGAAATGAATCCGACCATACCTTGAAATGCATTGGACGGAATTACCACTGCTCAAACTATTATGATAGAAGGACATATCAAGAAGAAAAATGTTCAAGAAGTGAAAGATCAGATCAAGCAGTAAGGAATGAATCCAACCATATATTGTATTGCATTGGAAGAAATTATGAATCCTCAAACTCTCAAGATAGAAGAACATATCAAGAAGAAAAAGATTCAAGTAGTGAAAGATCACGTCGAGCATCAACAACAAGTTCTCCAACTTTTAAAGGATAATGCCACTTTGGTGCAGAATCAAATGAAACAACAGGTAGATCAACATCGCAGTGAAGGAAGGTTTGATGTAGGTGATTGGGTATTTTTACGGCTACATCTCAAGCAAGCTATTTATGAGAAGGAAATGTTGGCAATACTACATGCACTTAAGAAATGGTGACCTTACCTAATGGGAAGGCACTTCAAGGTAAAAAATGATCATGATAGTCTTAAATACTTTTTAGAACAAAGATTATATTTCAAAGAATAGAAAAAATGGGTCTAAAATATGTTGGGTTATGACTTTGAAATCATCTACAAGAAAGGGAAGAAAAATGTTGTTAGAGATGCACTCTCAATAAAGGATGAGGATGTGGAAGTATTGTTTTATGCTATTTATATTATCCAAACATACTGGATAAAGGAAGCAAGGGATTAATCGAAGAAGGACAAAGAAGTGTGGCCACTCATTCAAAAGCTGCAGAAGATCCGGGTTCAAACAATTTTTCTAGAACGTGACAAGGAAGGAAAAATGATATTGGAGCCTGGAGCAGTCATAGAAACAAGAACCTGACAGCTACAAAATCAATTAGTTTCAATGTATCTCAAAAAGTGTAAGAACTTACCAGCTGAAGATTCCAGAGGAGAGGAAAATAATTTTATACAGAAGCATCAAGAACTACTCAAGTGTTGAGGACAACACTTTTTGAAGGACAGGGGCATGTTAGGTCCCTATACTACTAGTGTAACCCATTATTGTTATTAGTAAAACCCCCTTATTATATTGTTCTACCCATGTATTCCCCATATTGTTATTATTGTACCCCATAGAAGCCCATTATTATTATTATTGTGCCCTTACATTATTATTGTTATGTCGGCTCTGATTATATTATGACCCCTTAGACTCCTATATATAGAAATGAGCTCTTGTCATTTGTATCATCCAAGAATTAATCATTTGTGTAATGTAAATGAGGTTTCCCCCTCGAAGAGGCTTATTTTGAAGGCGTTGATTTATCTTTTCTATCTTTTTGTGAGTTGGTTTCATAACATTGGGAAACGTTGGCCACCATAGACCTGCATGGATAATCTTCTGCATAGTTGTGTTGCCTACATAATGACCTCCTGCAGATCCCCCATGAGCTTGAGTGAGAATTCTATCCTGCTCAAATTTGGCACATATCTTCATAATATTTCATGAGCAAAAATATTATACAAATGTCCTGCAATAACTGAAAAATCTATTGTGTGCACTACTAATTCCTTCTTTTGTTGACTTGTATATCGTTCTAGTGCCATCCCGTAGTTAAGAAGCGAATAATTTCTACAAAATTATTATCTACTATGCACACCGCAAAGATCTGTGCATTTCGAAACCCTTCATCCAGATTATTAGGTTCCTCTCCTGTTTCGATCCATGACAGATGGTCAAGTCCTGCATTTAACCTCTCTGGCTTCACAATGACTTCAAAATCATACTCCTAAAATAATAGAAAGCATCTGCGGATCTTCCCCCCCACCACAGACCTATTGACCATGTACTTCAAGGAAGAATGATTTGTGTACATTTTGAAATGCCCTCCTAACAGATAATGCCTGAATTTTTGCAGTGCATACACCATGGCCGATCCTTCGAGCTTAGTTGTTGAAAAATTCTTCTCGGCCTTCAATAATATAGGATGGCCCATTTCTCCTTCACCATAATGTGTTAACACTACACCCAACATAATGCAAGAGGCATCCACATGTACTTGAAACTCCTTTTTCCATTCGGGGAATACCAAGATCGGCACAGTCACCATCTTTTCTTTGAATACATCTAATTTGTGTTGACATTCTTTTCCCCAACAGAATGTTGTGTCCTTCTTCAGCAGTTTCTCCATGGGCATAGTAATTTGAGCATAGGCTTTGATAAATTTTCTATAATATCCCGTATGTCCCAGTGTCATGCATAGCTTCTTGACTTTCCTAGGGGCTTCCAAATTCACAATTATCACAATATTTGTAGGGTGCACCATCAATCCTTCATTGCATGCCACGTGACCTAGCATGGTATCTGCGGCATGTATCCAACATCAGGTGCATACTTGTTACATGGCAGTTCACTAATCCAGACACCGTCCAGTCATCAAGGTAGACTTCCAGGATCTTATGTATGAACTCCTTGAATGCTAATATGACTACGCGAGAAAATACCACAGGTGCATTCTTGAGTCCAAATGCCATCACAGTATATTGAAAACAACCCCATTCAATTGCGAAGGTCATTTTTCTCCTATCGTCCAGTGAATTCTTAATCTTAAGGTACGTAGAAAACACGTCATTAAAGGAATAGGCCTCTTGCCCTGCAACATTTTCTAACACTTCATCTGTAAATGGAGTTGGGAATGGGTCATGGACACACACATCATTAAGCTTTCACAAATCAATGCAAAGGAGGTCGCCCCCTCGAAGAGGCTTATTTTGAAGGTATTAATATCTCGTTTCTATCTTTTTGTGAGTTAGTTTCATAACATGTGCAACATTGGCCACCATAAACCTGCGCAGATAATCTTTTGCGCAGTTGTGTTTCCTGCATAATGACCTCCCATAGATCCCCATGAGCATGAGGGAGAATTCTATCCCACTCAAAATTTGGCACATATTTTCATAATATTTCATGAGCAAAAATCTTATACAAATGTCCCTCAAGAACTAAAAAATTTGTTGTGTGCACTGCTAATTCCTTCTTTTGTTGACTTTTATATCGTTCTAGTGCCATCACCATAGTTAATAAGTGAATAATTTCTGCAAAATGATTATCTGCTACGTGCATCACAAAGATCTATGCATCTGGAAACCCTTTGTCCAGATTATTAGGCTCCTCCCCTGTTTCGATCCATGATATATGGTCAAGTCCTGTATTTAACCTCTTTGGCTTCATAATGACTTCAAATTCATACTCCTATAACAATAGCAACCATCTACAGATCTCCCCCCCCACCATAGGCTTATTGACCAGGTACTTCAAGGAAGAATGATCTATGTACATTTTAAAGCGCCCTCCTAACAGATAATGCCTGAATTTTTGTAGTGCGTACACCATGGCCAATCCTTCACACTTTGTCGTTGAACAACTCTTCTCGAACTTCAATAATTTCCTGCTGGAAAAGGCTATAGGATGGCCCATTTATCCTTCACTAGAATGCATTCACTATGCCCAATGTAATGCAAGAGGCATCCACATGTACGGGAAACTCCTTTTTCCAATCGGGGAATACCAAGATTGGCACAGTAACCATATTTTCTTTGAATACATCTAAGTTGCATTAACATTATTCACCCCAACAGAATGTTGCATCCTTCTTCAGCAGTTTCTCCATGGGAACAGTAATTTGAGCATAGGCTTTGATGAATTTTCTATAATGTCCCGTATGTCCCAGCATCACGCACAGCTGCTTGACTTTCCTAGGGGATTCCAAATTCACAATTATCACAATCTTTGTATGGTGCACCATCAATCCTTGCTTGCATGCCACGTGACCCAGAAAGATCTAAACGGAAACACACAATATTAATTTCTTTAATCTCAACGCAATATGGTATCTGCGACACGTATCCAACATCAGGCACAAACTTGCTACATGGCACTTCAATAATCTAAACACCGTCCCGTCATCAAAGTAGACTTCTAGGAACTTATGAATGAACTCCTTGAATGTTGCTATTACTATGTGAGAAAATACCACAGGTGCATTCTTGAGTCCAAATGGCATCACAATATATTGAAAATAACCCCATTCCATTGTGAAGGTCATTTTGTTCCTATCGTGTAGTGAGATCATAATCTGATGGTATCTAGAAAACACATCATTAAAGGAATAGGCCTCCTTCCCTCCAACATTTTCTAACACTTCATCTATAAATGGCGTTGGGAATGGGTCGTGGATACACACATCATTAAGCTTTCACAAATCAATGCAAATCCTTATTTGACACTTTTTCTTCTTCTCTTGAGCCACCATAAGACTCAACCAATCTAGTTCTTCAACAGGTTCTATAATGTTTGCCTCTAGCATCTTATCCAGCTCTTGGCGAACCTTTTCCTTGTATTTAGGATTAAGACGATATGACCTTTTTTTAATAGGCTTCGCTTCTAGCTTCAGAGTGATCTTCATAATGCCCAAATCACCAATTATGCCCTTCAAATCCAAAAACTTAGTAGGGAAGAGATCCTGGTATTCATGGAGTAACTCAGCAACTTTATCAAAGGTAGAATTGTCCCAATAATATTCAATGTTCGTGAACTTAGGTTCTTCTTTAGTACTAATATGTACTTGCTTTGTCCTCAACAACACGGTGATATCTGGATCGTCTATTTGTGGGTCTTCGACTTCATGATGCCCTTCTGCATCTGGAATATTAAAGTTTCTCTGGGGCCTTATGCACCCATCCGTCTTCTTTAGGTTGTTTACCTTTATCATCGCCAGTTGTTATTCCACTCCTCACCACTATATTCACACTTTGATCCTCCTTGCGAAGCTCAACTCTCATAATCTGTAATTTTTGTATAGGCTGCTGAGGTTGCACTTTATTTTGTTACATTTTAGCTATCAGCGTAAGGAATTCTTATATATTATGGTAAAACTGCTTACAGTATTGACATGATGGGCATGTATGATTCTGCCATTCTCGTGCATAGTACCCTGGTTGTTTGCAGTTGTAACAGATAATCTGACCCCGACTTCCACCAGGTCCTCCTCTTCCAAGGCTCCATCCTCATCGCTGATACCTTCGTGCATTCCTCTGGCGTCTTGTTTTGGAGGCCGCGTTTGTACTTGTATCTTGTATGTAAGTGTTCTTTCCAATATCAGATTAGAGCTATGACAATGGCGGTCATCATGGCCCACCAATTTTCAGAAGTTATACGACAACTGCTGAGGTGTTTGGACGAAATTTTGAAGCAAATGGCAATTATCCGTTGCATGTTTCTTGGTAACCTGAAAAATAGTGCACCATAGCATAGTCCCCACGCTCGGCCCTATTGGGGTTTCTTGCTTTAGGGGAATTGGTCCCCCTCCTGTAATATAATTCACATATATGGGACAGTGGCCTTTATCGTGTCCTTGGCTCTTGCACTTCTGGTTTAGTCTACTTTTATTTATTCAACCAAAATAGTTCACACACCAAAATTTTGTGAGCACTTCTGGTTTAGTCTACTTGTATTTATTCAACTCCGCAATTCTAAGTGTAGGCTCTATAACTAAGACTGGATCTGATATGCCCCTAAGGTTTCATCTTGAATAAGTGATGCATGCAACCTCATCACAATTTCCAAGGCTTCTGCCTACGTTCCTATCTTCTGTTGTGATAAAGAAATTCTGAAGTGGGGCAGAAGTGAAGCTATAAACTGTTCATGATGCTGACTATCTATGAGTTGCATGCTAGCTTCCCGAATCTGACACTTCAACCTTTGATCTAATTTCCATGGTGTCTCATCAACCCTCATCATGAATTCTTTGAAGCCGATTACTGACTATGAGTCAAACTTAGGGTTACTAAACTCCTTGTTTAAAGAGTCCCTAGTCTCTGCTAGCGATGTAAGAGGATTATCAGAACAATACTTAATATAGGAAGTCAGCATGGGATCCTGCATAGTGATAACCAACTGTGCCTTCTTTATATTGTCATCAGTAATATGTTATGTTGTCCATACAACATTCGTAACAAACCAAAATTTCTTTGTATGTTCACTCCCTATGCCCTTGAAAATTGGCAGCTTCATTGTGTTTTCCATGTTGAATGGTGGTGGTGGAGGTGGAGGCATGGGAGAAGGTGTATATGGTTGAGGTGTAGGTCAAGGTGGACTGGATGGGTGATGTGTTCACGGAAAACCCTATTTTATCAGTAGGACAACACTTCACAGTGAATTCTACACCACTCCTTCATCGTCACTTGAAGGAGGTCCGATCAGCGAACTATATTTTGGATGTGATCTCTCTTGATCTCTAAGGAGTCTTCCATTTCATGTACCTCCAAACATCAAGGAAATGGAATCACGCGTTTTTCACATAACAACATTTTAATCCAAGTATTCAATGATCTTAAATACTTACCTCGTGGTCCTTTGAGAAATTGCCACTGTACTTCGTTATAGCTGACCGAGGTATCAACTGCAAATTTTGTAACAAATCCTCCTATAATTCAATCAATCCAATTTTTGACAACCCGCGTGATCTTATTTTTAGAGTCTTCTATCTTTCAAACTAATTCTGGAGTCCACACTATAGGACTATCGAGCTTCCGCCTTCCTTGGCTATCTATCAATTTAGCCAACCATTCATACAACTCAATGGGGAAGGTGTAGAAGAAGATCTTGTGTATAAAGATACATGTTCAACCAATCTTCCTTTAATATGCGTGAATTCCTGTTTTCTTGCATCGAGAACTCGTGAATCTTCCGATCCAACCACTTTTCAATTTCTTTCTTGGTCAGATTTCAATGATGTGACATCCATCTCTTTCAAGAAGATCCTGGTCCTAGAAACATAACCATTTGTTCGCTTACAGGGGTCCTGACCTAGGTTCAGAGTTAGTTACACCAACCAACAAAACCATACACTACTGTCCCTTTCAGCAACAACCGACGTAGCATAAGCTACAGTCTTACTCGAAGTAGTATGGGGGAATGCTAGAACCATTTTTATGCATAAAGACGCTAGTATCATGTCTTTCAGCACCTCAGATCTTGCTTCATGTAAATCAGTAAAATCTTAGGGCATCTTAATGCAACTTTGTTAAAACAGTCTTCAGACCTTTGTGAAGGTCTATGATCAGTCTTTGTGGACCTTTAACAGTCAATTTATCCACGTATGCACATTAGCGAACAACCCTAATTTAGTGTTCACGTAGATCTACTTAAGTTATTAGTAAACATAACAGAGTTCATTAGAATCTTCTTGAAAGTACTTAAACATGCATTCCATACGTCATTAATACTTATTCAAGAGAATCATGTAACATTCAATCAATATTTCATAATGCACATCATTCATCGAGAACATATAGCATTAATAGAAATAACATAAATATGCGAGAATTCTTTAGAAATTATCTTTATTGATTTTCAATTCGAGCTTACAAACTCAAAACTACCCTACGCAGATAGTTGCAGGGGCCCGCGAACTCAGCTGCAGACTCTACCAAGGCCTCTGCAGGCTTAGCTGGAAAGCCCTTCTTCTACCTTACCCACTTCTCTTCGCTATTAATTTTCCTTCCTTATCATCAATTACTACCAAAAAACATGCCTTAGACTCTCTAAGACACACATATTTATAGCCTTTTTCATACTATTCCATGGTCCGTGGACCATTGGTGGATCTCAAAACCAACTCAATCTTTACATAAAACAAGGGGCTAAACCCTTTTGACTCATATTCATCTACGTGCACCGCATTCACAAACTGTGGAGACCTTACATTAATTGCAAAATTGTATCCAACTTGGGTTATCTTAACCCCAAAACTGACCCAAGGGACCTTATCCCAACACTGTTCTTCATTCTTTGTCCCCCTATGTCGATACATCTTGGACTATTGTATTAGGTAAATATGTTGTCATATTTGATTGTAAAATATATCTTCTAAATGATTCCAAATCTTTGACAAGGGCATATACTTATTTTTATATAATGTTATAGTTCATCTATGCATCCCTCAATACCTTACTAAATAATGCCACAAGTTTCTCTTTATTATCTTCATTCTTTTGCAGTAACAATGTTGTAATTATAGTGGGATATGCAAAAGAAAAAATCTAAAAAAGGCTTTTCATAATTAGGACTTACCAAAATAAAATATTCTCCAAAAGGCTTCATAATCATTGAAACATATTCTCTAGTTGTTGGAGTCCAGTTGACTTCCACAGCTTTCTTTAGCATATCAATAATTTCCCTCATAATTTTTTCATAGCTTGGGATAAATCTCCTGAGAATATTTATTCCACCAACGAAAATTTGTATTTCCTTGTTATTTATGGGAAAATGAATATTACTAATTTCCTCCACATGTTTCAGACCAATTTTAACTCCTTATTTTGATACTATATGTCCCAATAATTTCCCTTCTTTGAGAGCAAAATGTGACCTTCTAGGATTCAAGGGTAACCCATCCTTTCTACAATTCTCCAAAGTCCACTGTAAATGTTCCAAATGTTCATCACCTAATTTAGAAAATACTATTATATCATCCAAATATATAACTACAAACTTATTTTTTTCTCCAACAAAGGGTATATAGATAGCCCTTTGGAAAGTGGCTCCAACATTCATCAAAACAAAGGGAATCTTAGCATACATAAAAATTCCCATGGTGTTGTGAATGTTGCCTTTTTTTGATCATCTAGATGAAAAAATATTTATTTATATCTGGAAAACATGTCAATCATTGATATCCTTGAAGATCCCACTACTTTGCGTCAAATGTAATCGATCTTGGGAAGGGGGTAATTATCTTTTAAAGATGCATTGTTCATATTTTGAAATATATGGATAGTATGATTTCCCCATAATTTTTCCTCATAGGCACCAAATTTTCTACCCAATCTCAATATCTTAATGGCACAATGATTTTTAGATGAAGCAGATTCTTGAATTCTTTTTCAATTGAAGTGAGTATGAGAGGGTTAGTCTATTGATATTTTTGTTTTTATGGTTTAACCCATGATTTGAATGGAATTTCATGTTGTATAATATCTTTGTCATTTGTTCTTACATAATCATAATACTAACAAAATATATCTAAATATTTCTTAAACACCTTAGCATACCTTTGTTTGTAATCCTTTGAGATTCCCCTTGCTCGTTTAATAAGATTAAGCTGCTACTCAATAATGATGTTGGAATACTCAAAATTATCTTCCCAATTCTACTTAGTGACCTTTACAGGAACATCATTAGAATCAAATAATATTTCCAAAGGAACCAAAACCTTCAGAATCACGTTTCCATCAAGCTACACAATTTTATTATCTGCAATTGATTCGTTCGAAGGTAAGTCTTCTTCAACCTCTTCTTCTTTGAGCAAATAACTGTGAATGCTTTCCATTACAAGTATAGTAGGTTTGCATCTGATTTCAACTTCATATCTCAATCTATGATTTTGTGGAGGCTTAAAAGTATTGGTTGCCACTGCAAGTGAGTTACCCAATATGGTTTTTTCTCTCAACAAGTATTGAATAATAAATTCTAAGAAGTTGTCAATTAAGTCACATAGTTTCATTCCAATAGGCTCTCAGCCATGGGTCCCTTTTCTTCGAATTAACCCCTTATATGTTCTACAAGTAATTCATAATCTCTAAACATAGAAAAACAGTCCATCTTCATATTCCTTGCAACCTATAAACAAAGAATAAGAGTCTTATATTCTGTAATATTTTTCATGGAATCAAACTCCAACTTGTATGAAAGGGGGATCATTTCTACTTTTTGGAAAAGTAGTAAAACCCCAACATGGTTTCCCTCTTTGGAATATCCGCCATCAAAATATAATTTCCAAGTTGAATTATTTTTGCTTCTTGTTTTTGAATTTCTTAAGGAACTTTCATCCTAGTATCATCAACAATTTCTTCATCTACTTCCAACATAAAACACAAAAAATCTTTATCATGTTGATATATTGTAGAATTATTTGGATTTTCCTTTTTAGTGATTTTTTTAACAAATATTGATTCCCGATATAGCCACTTTTCCTCTCCACAAAATATTGGAATTATGGCATATGTGAAATACAAATTTAGAACACCTCCCATCTTCATGCCCCAAGGTCTAGGAAGCAACATTCGAAATCTTATTAGGATTTTTGCAACTACTACATCCATCACAATTCTCCTAAATATAATTTGTATTAAAAAAACCAACAGATCCTTTATCAAGCTAACACACTTGCTCTTTCTGAGTCAAAATAATACATGTCTTTAGATGGTTTTGTGATATGTAAATTCAACTACTTCATAATAAAAAGGGGAATAAAATTATGAGAGGCCCCTGAGTCAAGCATGTAGGTGTCCATCATGAGATCATGAATTATGAGGGTAATATACAAAGGAGTTGTCGTTGAGTCCTATTCCTCCACATGATGACCAAACATTATCACTGACCATTCTTCCGACAAATTGAATGTATCTAGAGAAACATAAACATGTGATAAATTCGCAAAAATTTTAGTCTACTTTCTATAAGCAGGTTGTCTTGCTAGCTCAGCCAATGGGATCAGAATATTCATTTTCTCCAATTCCTTCTCAAAATTAAAAGAGTACAATTTTTTTTCTACTTTTGCTTGCTCTTCCTCTACTCTTTTATCTTTCTGAACCTTCTATTGACATTGAGAAATCTAGTTTGATTGTCTTTCTTTATTTATCTTAACTTTTTGATTTTTAGATGGCTCCCCTTTATGAACTATAATAGGATGAAATGGTTGTTTTCCCTTATCATCAGCTTTCTAAGAATGTTGTGGTTTCTCTTCATTTTGATCCTGATTTTTGGAACTCTTTCTTGAACTAAGATAATATTTTTTATTCAATTCATCTTCCATCTTGTCTTCAAATATTCTAGAATAACTATTGATTTCTTCCTCCTTTAAAGTAACCTGAGGATCTAAATCAAGATTATCCTAAGATAAATCTTCCCATTCTTCCACTAATAAGGTGGAATAATGGTTCTCTGAGAACTTTAAAGTATCATATAATAAATCCTCTAGTTCATCTTCAAGGTATAAAGGGGTTGCGCTTGTTCTTGTTGATCCTTCCTCTCCCTCTGCAGAATTTGTAGAGGTATTTTACTTAGGGGTGAAATTCCTATTTGGTGTTTGTTGAAACTACCTAGATGGATTTTTATTTTCCATCTCCATTTTCACCAAGTTGTTTGATAAATTTCTGATGACCTTAGTCATCTCGTCCAGCTTCTGCGCCTATGGGTCCTTCTATTGGGATGAATATCGAACCTCTCATTTCCTTTTCTCTTATCATCATGATCAGATTTTGACTTCAATTTTCTAGCAGTAGACAAATTGGCCTCAATTTCCAAGGCAGTTGTTTGAATCTAGTCCAAGGTGGTCAACCTTCCTTACCTCAAGATAAAACCAAAATATGATTGGAAAGCTCCTGCAAAAACCACCTTAGCACCTGCAAGAGGAGGCTTAATTTCCACTTCAAAGCTATTACAAAGTTTACTAAACATATTCATGAATTCTACAACTTCTTCATTTGGATTTATTTTGATAACATTAAATTTTGTTTAGGAATTAACCACGATACTTTTTCTTTCTCCATCTTTGTATAAAAGTGTTCTCTAATTCTTCCCAAGTATTGATTGAATTTGTTGCGAGAGTTTTGAACCATTTTCTAAGCTCTCCATCTGGAGACTAGACAAACAATCTCATCATCACATCCAAATATTCAACATTCATATTATCTATAAAAGAAGAAAAGGTAGCAACATGCTTTTATGTTGTAATCTCATCTACTCCTGTGAATCTAGGTAACAACTTTATATAATATTGTGGCATAACTTTCATAGGTTGGTGGAGGTTCAAAGGAGCATATATGTTAAGTAGAAAACTTGGAATAGCCATATTTTGGTTTTAGAGAGGAGGAACGTTTCTTGTTTGAGATGTAAAGGATGGAGGAGGGACTACAAAGATTGTAATGCATTGAGAAATGGCAACAATGTTCTAATATGAAGTTGAAGTATCCATAGCTTTTATCTCTTTAAGCTCTGATAAAATAGGGAAAGAAAATGAAAAAGACTCAAAATATTTCTCCTTGAGAGTAGGATCTGGACACAAAAGGTCCCATGAAGAAACATAAATGGCTAGACTACCATGAATGATAAATTTTGGAAAATCCCACTTTCTGGCGGGATTAGTATGGTAAGGGAATGTAACACCAAGCATGGGCTAATGAAGAAATGCAAGGTGACAGTGAAGGAATCTTATCCATGGATTTTATAAATTTGAAGAATGGCACACATATGATGGGTTGGTGAGGAGGCTTAATAATCCATCTTATCATGGGATGGGAGAAAGTAGCTATGTCGATTAGTAACTTAGAGACACTTATTCTTGAGGAGATCCTTGTTAGCTTAATGATCCACAAGAGCATTATTCAATCTTGGAGTAAAGAAAAAGGATATTGACGAGAAGAGATGGTGGAGGAGTCTAATGTGAGAAACAACAGATGTCAATGCTCAGTCTTTAGCATTACTTTCTAAGAAATGGTGAAAATGTGGAAAATAATATTTTTAGAGTCACCCACAACTTTCAAATTTTTCATTGCATCAAATGACACTAAATTATGCTCATTAGGATGGTATAAGCTTCAACATGATTGTTGGATGTGATGCCCAAATTCCATGAATATGAGATTTTTATGTTTCCTCTAGGCCATAAATGACCCCCTACTACAACTACCTATATAAAAGTTCCACTACTTCAAAAAGATTCCAAACATGTTTTATAGATAGTTATTGTCAATTTATTCCATTCTCCTAAAAATGTAAAAAAATGCCATTTAGCCTTTGCATATATTTCCTCCGCTAGATGATTTGTTATATATTTCTATGTTGATCTACCATTTTTTATGGTTTAATTGTTTTTATCACCATCCTTATTTTCACTAATATACGGGAGGGTGTAGCTTTTATTCTTTTCTACTTCCCATGTTTTCTAACCATATATATGAAAATTATTTCAAAAAGCTTTAAAAAATTGTTATTATGACAAAATGATATCTAAATGATATTAGATATTCTACTTAATAATTCATCATATCAAAAATATTTAATATACAAGTACAAATATACAAAAGCTGTATTTTGTTATTCAAATATTTCTTATAACTAAGATATAGTATTAGATGAATAATGATTTCAAAAATAACATTAAGTTGAGGAATACGGAAAAAAAATGTTTTATCATTAATATCAATCCTAAAAAATTATTCACACAACATTTAAGCCAGGATAATTTCGGAAAAAATTCAAATATATACGAATCATTTTATCCTCGGATTTGCAATCCAAACTACCTTTAAAATAATAATTCAATGTGGAAAAACATACATTAAAAATGGGATAACCTGCGACAATTTTATCATCTAACGAATTTTACATTGACACATGATTAAAAGAAGAAAATCAACTATAGAAATTAAACACTTTTTATTAATAATGTATCTTAAAATTTTAACATTTACCAAACCATTAACAAAATTGATATTCAGAATTTTAAACCTTTTAATATTTTTAAAATTTTCAAAAATTTTATCTTTAAAGTTTAAATTAATATTTCTATTTATTTATTTAAAAATAGTATTTTCACCCTTTATGTATCCTTCAAACTCGTTATGGATAAACACATGATCATATTGATGATAAATTATTTTTTTTACACAAAACAAAAACTTTAAAAATTAATATTAAAAATTGATTTTGACAATCGGCATATTTTTTACTCTTTAAATTATGAATTTTGTTTCCTAAAATCTAGTCTTACTCTGATTTTCCACCACTTAAATACTGAAATCTTATATTTTATTCATTAAGAATGCGGTGAGTTCTTTTTATACATGTACAGCAACCCGAAACACTGGGGATTTAATAATGATAAGTGCGGTGATTTTTCTATACGTGTACAGCAACCGGAACCATTGGTGATTTAATAATTATAAGTTGTTAATTAAATATTTTTATTGATGTTTTTCATTTACATCTAAGCTTCTGAATTGAAGCTTTAATTAACTACTTCTGGGGATGATTGTACTTCTGACATATAAAATTGAATGACGGGGTTTTACCGGCGATGCTTTTAAATTTAGCAAAGGCCAATGCGAAAGGAAGCCATTGTTATGATACTATTAAACGGCCATCAAGTTGTACAGTAAGTGGATGTTGGAAGCATCTATTTCAATGTTTTGGTGTGTAATAGTGACTGCATCTTCTAAACGAGTAAAATTAGATAAATAAAAGACATACGACGTTCTTATCCTTACACATGTCCAAACGTTTTGTCTGAAATTAAAAAACTAAAAATTGATATATTTGTGAGAGCATCTTTGGACTTGTAGGATTAGAGATGATGAGCACATATCCGGTAATAGTTAAAAAATGGATGTCTGGAAATTGTTCAATGTGCTTATCGGAGCTCAGAATTAGTCTAGGGACTCCATATACTTGTAACTCCTTGATTCACACCTTACATCGGATTTAATCATTCATACGTTTGATTCAATTAATTCTATTTTGGAGACTTTTTCTGAAGTGATGAGTAATGCAACTAAGTGTTGGCCTACGCAGAAACACACTCGAATTTGGCCGGTTAAGATCCATTTGTCTATAACCTTGATTCCACTTCTCATGCATCGCAAACTGTCAACTCTTGGAACTAGGAGTTGATATCCTAAAAATACAACCTCTTTAGACACAATTAATTACTCAGTGATTGGGGACACACCATTCTTAATAAATGTAGATCACACACATGGAACAAAAGGATTACACATGCACACATATGCAAATCTTGTCTTCTATTCAAAATACACTTGTTTGATATCTACCAATTCTCTTATAGCCACACAGTCTCAAATCAGTCCACTAGTACAAACATTTGAAAGTTCCTAGTGGCTAAGATATATCACAATAGAATAAAGTGTAATTCGACATTTGTCGAAAACTACCTAACACCTCAGGCTATTACTTGTTAACGTTACAATGGGCCACTTGTCCAAAAAGTGCTAGCTCATGAGATTCCTAACGACCTAGATTTATTGTAGAGCTAGGGCACCTCAAATAACATAAAAATTAATTAATTTCTACTTTTACAAAAATTTACAATTGAGGGAAAATTTATCCCATTTGGAACATCTCATGACTCCCATTTGGGTCTACAAAAAATAGGTTTTCTAAGGGTTCATGCTCCTACGTCACAATGGGTTCTAGACATTTGAACAAAATGTCACAATTGGTTCTAGACATTTGAACAAAATGTGCAAGGGTTTAGGAAAAGGTGGTGAAGATATCGAGAATCCCATGGAAATGTTTGTAAGGCTGAATAATGAATAATTGGTTCAGAAGGTCAAATAAGAAATGAAACTATTGAGTTTGTGAAAGAATAACCATTTGAGCCATCTCCAAGTAGCAGTGTGGCAAATAATGTGCAAAAGAATGAAAAATATTGTAGTAATTGTGGAAAAAAAGGGCATGCGCAAGCCAAGGGTTGGAATATATATCCTTGTAGCATTTTTTGTCATATAAATGATGGTCATCACAACCGTTTATATAGAGAAATGTCAAAGACTGTCATACATACACATTGCTTTTGGATCAATGAATGGATCAAAGCAAGTTAATTTTATGTTGAAATAATTTTATAGATTGAAGTATTAAATGTACAACACTATCTCCTATAAAAGTTCAAGTTCATGAGTTAGTTGGTCCTCTTTAGTTGTGATTAAAGTGAAGTTAAACATGTTTAAGAAAAACTTGAAAATCTATTAAATCATGTCTTGATTCAAATGCATCATGAGTATTTTTTATAATGGTTCATGGTAAATCAAAAGCCAGTTTGTAAGGACTTGTGCAAGTTCATGTTTAGCTAAAAACAATTGATGTAACGAATGGATCACGGTAGCCCGAAACCACTTCAAAATTGTAATGGTTAATGGTGAGCTAATAAAAATCTCATGTATGATTTAACTATTGAAGGGTATCCCTTGGAGAATCCATGAGAAGGTCAAGAATAAGCTAAAGAAATAATTGATATGAATATAATGGAATAAAAATTATTATTTCAAGGTCAAGATTTATCAAAGGAAGATTCAACGAATATTGATAGAGAAAGAAAAAAGAAATTGAATATGAAAATAAATATGAAGACAACCCAAGACATCCATATTGAATCGTAAGTATTCATTAATGGGGAGTAGGAAGGAATAATCCATACTTATGATATGATGAATTCATTAATTTGAAGTAGACTGCGTAACAAAAAAATAGGTATCGATAAAAGATGACGATAATGAGAGAATGATATAGATCATATAAAATCAATTGACAAATTAATGGATATATTTGAAGATAGTTATGGAGATGGATGATCCAAATAGCTATATTTGGAATCTTGTCATAAGAGGCTCAACTATATATAATGAGGCATCATTTATTGTATTGAATAAGAAAAATAGTGGTGATGCAATTATTGTAATTGATACAATGTGATATTTAGAGGATATTTATATTCTTGTGTGAAATTATATGTGTGTCAATGTTTGTTTATGGCTACTCATATACCAAAAATTTTGGGACATGCTTCAGTGCCTCTTGCATTATTCCATGATATCATGAGGTTCCTATGAATCAATCCTTTGAGGTTAATTTCATGTCATTACATGTATTTTAAAGGGAATTTCAAGCCTTATTCAACCATCTATGGTCTTATTGAACTTTTATCTCAACCAGCCTTGTCTCGGTTGTACTTAGCAACTTCATCTCTTCATAACATCTCTTGGTATCTTTCATGCTCAATGATGAGGGATACATAAACGACTTCCTTCAATGGATCTCCTCCTATAAATGTCAACTCATTTTCTGAGAGAGGGGTTCAGAAACCACTTGTACCTTAGAGATTCCAATCCTCAACGACAACTATCCTCACAATCAACAATGGATTTTTATCATTGATCTATGCTTAGTCAAGTCTGCAAGTGTTCAACGTCATCTCATTTATTCGCACTTAATGAATTTTTCTAGATTCCTTGGGATCCATCTTCATCATTGGTATCTCCCCTTGTGTCTAATAATGATATACCTTAATGGATGGTTATGACATGGTTCCTTCTCTATTGGCATTGTAATGTTGGAATTGCTGTCAACAAGCTCAAGGTGTTGTTGGTCATATGCATGTGTGATGAGTGTTGTGTGATGGATGATTGGATTGATGGCCTTGTTAGTTGGAATTGATGTCAACATACTTATCAATAGACTTAGCAGTGGTGATTTGGATATGGAGTCAACATATGATATTGGTTTGAGGTTGGCATGTTGTATTGATTGGAGATGTTGACGATGCAGGTGGTTGGAGTGTTGCTCTAGAAGATGCATATGTCTCTACATGTCTTGGAGACATTGGATATGTTGATATATGTGATGAGTTATGGCTTCTTGTGTTGGACGGGCTTCCAACAATGTTGGAGGCAGTTGCATGACTTGATGTTGCTGTTACAGGAGTTGGATATGCTGCTACATGAGTCTGAGATGTTGATATAGGTCCTTGAGCTGTTTTCACATTTTATGTTTGGTATTTGTACTAAAGTTTCCAGAATAGGACTTTCATGTAATTTAATTGTTCTTAGCCTAATTCATCAGTTGCACACATGATACATTCTCTTGGAGGAGTGTTCAGGAGCTTAGGAATATGTTTCAACGTGTGGTAGAGGTTCAGGGCTCAAGGATTGATGGTTTACCTTAGCTTTAGCCTCAGTCAGATGGAGGAAAGCATGTGGGAGTGGATGGAAGGATCCAATCATTGAAAAAGAAGCTTATGGGAGTGGATTTAGGTCTCGGTCGCATGGATGCAATGTTGTGGGAGCGAATGAAAGATTTTCTGAAAAATTCTCTGGATTTCTCACGTTGCTCAACTATTTTTTGTGTTGTGGTGACATGCTTGATCAAAACTTTTCCGTTTATGATTGGAAAAGTTTGTGGGACCTCTAGAAGCTGATTAAAGTTGAAAATATCAAAAAGGTTAGTGGGGTTAGTGGTTGATTGAGTCAAGCATATGAAGAGAGTTGTGATACCCAGTAGTTCTGTGGAATTATTGAGGTGAGCATTTGAATTCATCTGTGTATTGGAGAATTCTCATTGCTAGTATGGTTGATTGATTAGTTGTGTTAAGTGAGTGTGTGTGTTGAGAAGAGAGAGAAAGATGCATAAATTGTCCAATGTAATATTTTTTGATGCAGTTTGCAGTTGTAGTAGTAGACGACTTAAATATGTGTTAACCATTATCTTTTTCAAGTGAGTAGAAGATGAGTTGTGGATTGGAGTAGTGGTAGAGAGATTTTTATGTAGTATGGGGTATATTTGGGTTTGGAGTTTTTATTTGTGATTCATATTTTGTATGAGATTTGATGATACGTTGTTGTAGTACTCATGCTGAGCATTTCTCAGTTCTAGTCTGAAACACTTTGAAACGAGAACTACATAGAGGAGAAGACTTGGGTGACTCAAGCCAAATCAATATTAGTGAGCATATTTCTCAATCCAAAGGTGGTTTGATAGTTTGGCAAAAACTAGGCGAGGCTCATTGGTCATGGTGCCTTCTAGTAGATTAAAGTCCGTAGAGTCGATTGTTAGTCCAAAAGTATCTAGTGATGATCATTGATCGTGGTGGCCTTGAGTGAATAGTAGCATGTACATCCTCTTGAGAAAGAATCTCCATTTGATAGTAGCCACATTTGTAACTCTATGTAAATAATTGTTTGACATAATAGAATTTTAGCAACACAACAGGAGCGGGTGTTTTTTTCCTTGGAGAGGGTTTTCCATCAGACATCTTTATGTCCATTTTGTTGATTTATTTTATGGTTGCATGTTTACTTTTGGTTCTCTGATCTATGGCTTTATGTTTTAGTTGATGAATGGTTAAACATTAATAATTTGAAGGAAAATTTTATAAGTTCCATCACTACTAATTCACCCCCCTACCCCCTCAGTAGTGATGTAGTTACCAACATTTGGTATCAGAGCAGGGCTCTTAGTTTCATCTTGATCGCTGGAGAGTATGTCCTAGACTTTTTGACATAATTTTGTGAATTTTTAGAAATGGATCGAAAATGAATTCCAATGTTTTATAAAGCTAAATTTGCAACTTGGAGAGCAAAGTTGGATTCATATTTTTTATGTCTAAATGAAAATATTTTGTTGTTTGTAGAGTATGAAGTTAGAGATGGTTTAATGAAAAAGCTAAGGATATTATTTTTCAGGGAATTTCAAGATCTAATAAGTTGTATGTGAAGTGTTGTGAAACTTCCAAAGAAATGTTGGACATGTTGCTTGATTTTTATCTTCCAGGAAAATTGCATTTTTCAAAAATGGAGAAAACTGCAAAGGATTCTACTTGTATTGTAGTAACAAATAATTCCTACTCACAAGAAGAAGATGAGAGCTCTAGTGATTGCAAACATGATCACCAATCCAAGATAATGGAACTAGAAGAAGAGATTCAAAGACTCAAGGCTAAAAATGGAGATCAACGGATGTTGTTGAAAATGTTTGATGAAAAGGAGTGCGCTTTCAAAGAAGAAATTTCAAATAAAAATTATACAAGAGGGAGCGCAGATTGAGATTGGAATGAGGGAGAAAAACAATGAGTTGGAGGATCAGTGCCAAATATTGAAGGCATAATTAGAGAGGTTTAGATCTAGAGCTCAAGTTTCAATAAGTAAATATGAAATTGTTGGAGAACCTAGTCGTAGCAAGAAAATGGAGAATCAACTGAAAAGTCACAAGCCATGCATGAAGAAGAAAAATGAGAGAAGGAGGAAAAATAAGAATAATAGAATTGGAAAGTGTTACAAGTGTGGAGTTTGTGGACACATTGCAACAACTTGTAGTGATGTAGAGATCTAACTACCTGTCATCAAAGGATCAACCAAAGGAGAAGCAATATCAAGCATGCATGAAAATAATATCTCCATCATTCAGGTATAATGGTAATTTCTATGGTTATTGCTATTCATGCAACGAATTTGACCAAAGGGCTATTATTTGTAGGGAACATGCAAGGAGTAGAAATCATATCAATATAAGACATCAATCTATTCCTCATTTCCATGGTCACATAATATGTTTTGTGTGTGACAATGTTCGCCATAAGGCAAAGGATTGCATGTTTCCCATGTGTTTCAGGAGATCCAATAAGAAAATGAAAGGACAAATACAAAAGAATAAGAAGCATCAACATATAAAATTTTGGAGGAGAAAAGAGAAGCAAGGAACTCCCACCAAAAATTGAGGCCTGCATGGTCTCAAGGGGAGCATATGGTTGCATGTAAATTATTAATTTTGTAGACATATGGGAAAGTGTATGAGAAGACAAATATCCATTTTTAGAGATGCATGTGTTCATAGGGGAATACATGAGGTTTGAAGTGTATTTTCATTTCAAATATATTCTATTACGGTTTCATTTTAGTTGGAGAAACTATATGTTTTGGTTTTATTGATGCTAATGATGATATGGAAACCATGCATTGTCTAGGTGTGATGGAGGATCACACATTCATGGGGAGCATTTGTTCTTCCAAATGGACTGGCACATTTTTGGCTTCATGTTCACTTTGGAGGAGTTTTATTGTGCTTATTTGTCATGAGTGTGTTGAAAGAATGAAGTTTTTACTACTACTGGCATATAGTAGTATGATCATATGTTTGGCATGATATAGTTGATGTTTACATGATATGATTTCATGCATGTGTAGCTGCTATGGAGATTAGTAGATATATTGGAGACAATTCATCTATTTTGTGCACTTTATGCCTCATTATTTTTATTCTAGATGAATTATGTTGTTGCTCATATGTTGTTGGATGGATTAGATATTGTGCACTCATGTGGTTGAGAGATGAGGATATAGATTGTTTCTCACATGTGGAGTATACATGTTATTTCTCCTCATTGATTTATTGGTTATACCTCCCTGATGATATAGTTCTCACTTATGATGAGTTTATACATTTTTTGTTGTTCATGATGTTTTGGAATAATGGATCTTGTTGCTTGGTCTTTGCACTCATTCAGATATTGCACATGATATTTGATTGTTGTACTTCTTGATGTGTTGCTCATAATGATGATGATTTGTCCTAATTGTTTATGGTCTTTGTGATGTTGAAGATGTGTTTTTGTTTCTTGTGTGATGAGTTGATATTGTTGTTGATGCACATGTGGATGATGGTGGTTGCTACAATTTATCATGATTTTGCTGCAGGATATTTATTGATGAGATGATGAAGGCCAAGGTGTTGAGTGGTCATGTACTAGCACATGATATTGCTAGTTATTTTATTGTTACTGTTACATTTGGAGAGCTTATGTAATAGCGTGTGGAGGCCTTGTATTTGATACATATGCCATGGATTATGTTATTGTTGTCGTTTTTATATGGAGCATATTCTTTTGCTCATTGATTCCATGTAGTTGTGTCATATTATTGTTTTGGGCATGTATAGATGAGACCACTTGTATGTGTATATGAAAATCCATGTACTTTCATTGCTTCATATTTTTGACACCTTACTCATGGAGGGACGCTTGTTGCCTAGCATGTTGTATCATTAACTATGTATGGGTCAATTGGAGTCAAATTCATGTATTATTCAACATATCTTTGATGTAGCCCCATTATATTAGGAGGATGATGTAAAATTGGGTCCGTAGAGTCATGGTTGGTGATAGGAGGTTTTATATAAGATTCTTATGTTACCCCTATGCATTGTCACAACCATGTATTTGCTACATGAAGCATTATATGTATTATAATGTGTTGTATATCATGTCCAAACTGAGTTGGAGTCGCGGTCCATGAGTACTAATATCTTGCTCTTGGAAAGAAGGCTTATTTCAACATGCAAATGTGTTTCTTTATCAACCAAAGTGTATGATTGTAATTAAATTACATGCTTAGGGGGAGCATGTTCAATATTCATAGTTGGCATGGCATTGCCTAGTGCTGTTGCAACTCATTTCCTTGTTTCACATGCTTATTTTTCAGGAGATACTTCTTGGTTTTCATTCTACATTCTTGAGTATGGCAGGAGGAGCATTGCTCTATTCTGACACATTATTGGCATTATAATTTAGTGTTGATATGGCCATTTTCCATTGATGTCAAAGGGGGAGAGATTTCGGTCTGTTCAGTCTACCTCACATGTTGTATTGAGGTTGACATCAATGCCAAAGGGGGATTTCGTTGCAATTATAGTGTTTCCATTGATGTCAACAAGCTCACGGTGTTGTTAATCATATGCATTTGTGATGAGTCTTGTGTGATGGATGATTGGATTGATGGTCTTGTTAGTTACCATTGATGTCAACATACCTATGACTACACCAAGTGGTTGTGATTTGGAGATGGAGTCTACATGTGATATTGGTTTCAGGTTCCATGTTGTGTTGATTAGAGATGTTGTTGATGTAAGTGGTTGGAGTGCTACTCTAGATGATGCATATGTCTCTACATGTATTGGAGGCATTGGATATTCTACTATATGTGATGAGTTGTGGTTGGTTTTGTTGGAGGTGCTTCCACAGTGTTGGAGGTAGTTGTATGACATGATATTGCTGCTACAAGAGTTGGAGTTGTTGATGCAGATCTTGGAGGTGTTTACACAGGTTATGATTTCGCCTTGAGGAGTTGGAGGTGTTGGTATTTGTACTAAGGTTGGAAAAATAGGTCTTTAATGTCATTGACTTGTTCTTAGCCTATTTCATCAGTTGCATACTTGATATAGTGTCTTGGAGGAGTGTTTTGGAGGAAGACATTCCATTAGGTGGCAGAGGTTCGAGGCTAAAGGATTGATGGTTTACGTTAGATTTAGCCTCAATCGCATCGAGGAAAGCCTGTGGGAACAAATGGAAGGCTCCAATCATTAGCAGAGAAGCCTGTGTGAGCAACTATAGGTCTCAGTCACATGGACGTAGTGCTATGGGAGTGACTGAAGGATTTCACAAGAATTTCTCCAAAATTCTTGCGTTTCTTAGCTTATTTTTGTGTTGTGGAAACATCATTGGTTAGAAATATTTTGTCTATGATCGTAAAATTTTGTGGGACCTCCAGAGCCAGATTAAATTTGAAAATATAAAAAAGGCTAGTGGAGTTAGTGGTTGATCGAGTGAAGGAGTTGAATCTAGGTAAAGTCAAGCATATGAATAAAGTTGTGATACCCACTACTTTTGTGTAATTATTGAGCTGAGAACATGAGTTCATATACACATTGGAGAAATCTTATTGCTAGTATGGTTGATTATCTAGTTTTCTTGACTGAGTGTGTGTGTCGATAAGAGAGAGAAAGTTGCAAGAATTGTCTAGTGTAATATTTTCTGATGCATTTTGTAGTTGTACAGTAGATAGTTGAAATATGTTTCAACCATTATATTTGGGAAGAGAGTAGAAGATGAATTGTTGATTGGAGTAGTGGTGAAAAGATTGTATTGTAGTACGTGGTGCATTTGGGGTTGAATTCTTTATTTTTGATTCATACTTTATATGAGCTTTGATGATACATTGGTGTAGTGCTCATATTCACCATTTCTCAATTCTAATTCGAAACATTTGAAAATGATAACCACATAGAGGAGAAGAGTTGGGTGCCTCAAGAAAAATAAATATTAATGAGAAGATTTCTCGATCCAATGGTCGTGATATAGCTCAGCAGAAACTTGGCAAGGCTCGTTGGTCATGGTGGCTTCCAGCAGATCATAGTTTGTAGAGTCGATTTTTTGTTCAAAAGTATACGGATGAGGATCATTGAATGTCATGGCCTTCGACAGATGATAGTCCATAGATGCACTTAAGAAACATTTTCCATTTGATAGTAGTCATATTTGTAACTATATGTAATGACTTGTTTGACATAATAGAATTTGAGCAGCGCAAGAACAACGACTGGTTTTTTTCGCCAGAGAGGGTTTTCCACTAGAAATCCTTATGTCCATTGTGTTGATTTATTTTATGGCTGCATGTTTATTTTTGGTGCTCTAATCTATGGTTTTGTGTTTCATTTGACGCGTGGTTAAGGATTAATAATTAGAAGAAATTTTTTATAAGTGTCATCACTACTAATTCATGCCCTTGACCCCTCTCTGTAGTGATATAGTTTCCAACACTACCATGATAAACATTAAGTCATTAATGAACATGTCATAGATCAATACCATTGATATTGGGATAAAAAACTTCATATTCGGGGCATCTCACTCATACATTCTATTCCTCCTAAGTTGAGATGGAATATTTCAGTAAATCATTTACTTTAAAGACCACTCAATGTTACACTTGTTTATTTATAATGTATTATTGATGTATATTTCCACATATCTCCACATTTTATTTTATCATGCCTATCATATATTTATTTATGGCATGGATCAACATTTTTTTCATTCATGATCATGTGTTAGAATTTGATGTCATGGATTTCTGGTGTACTGTGTGCATTTCCATGCTTAATTACCTCTTGTATCAAGCGTTGGTATGCTTACCTTAATTATTATGTATATGATTGAGTATTGGAGGCCTTTCAGCTCTTAACTCATCCTTTTTTCCTCAACTCCTACATTGTGCCACTTTTGAAGATTCAGCATTTCATAGTGTATTTTTTCCATCATTTGTTTTGGACCTCACACAATAGAGGGCATATTTTATAACACTATTTGAAATTATAGAATTAGAGGACAAACTTTAACATAAATTACCTTACTTAGTGGGATAAAATGCCTTTATCTTAACACATGGAATAAAACATTTGAGCCCCGATTTATCTAGATAGAATTCCAAAGGAGAAATATGTTACTTTTTTGTAGTGATAGAAGAGAGATAGACTTTCTTTCAACACTCTAGATTCTCTATGATAGAGTGATGAAGGGTCTATATCCTACGATTTTCCCCAGGTCACCTGTTTGGAATGTAATTCAGGAGTCTACAAAAAGATCAACTTCCTCAGATCATATCTCCGCAAATATAGTGCAAAAGCTCTGAAATTCAGACCCAAGATTCAACATAATTTCTTCTCAAATGGGTTTTTTTTTAGCTTCTGAAACGTCGCAGAAAAAAAGTTATAGTGAAAATTCCACGATGACCTGTTTGGAGCAGTGAAACCCTAGAATCCAAAGCTCTGATACCAAATGTTATTGAACGAGCTCAAGAAAACGATAGAAAATATAGATCAATACCTTAGAATTCAGCCTCTTCGAGGGGGTAACCTCCTTTACATTACATAAATGAAAAATTCATGGATGATACAAATGAAAATACCTCCTTTCTATACATAAGAGTCTAAGGTGTCATAACATAATCAAAGCTCACATAACAATAATAATGTAAGGGCACAATAATAACAATAGTGGGCTTCTATGTGGCACAATAGTAACAATATGGGCACTACATGGGTACATCAATATAATAAGAGGGTTGTACTAATAACAATAAGGGGTTACACCAGTAGTATAGCGGCCTAACACTTGTACACTTCTACTCTGTCACTAGTAGTAGTGATGCCAATGAATTCTTTAATTCTCTTCATACTTGATGAAATACAATAAAAATATAATGAGTTATTTTAATGCTTCCCTCCTAGTCTCTAGTCAATCATTCTAAAACATAAATACCTCTATATAGATCTTTGGGAAATATTGAGAATTTCCTTCTAGATTTCACCAAGAATACATTATTTTCATCTCGTCATTTATTTTATGGATGGTAACAAAATTTCCATTTCCAAAATCCAAAAATTCAACTTAAAATCACCATCCTTAGCTTCTTAAAGCTTGATGACTTCATTGTTTTCAATTTTGATGGATAGTGGGTAGATATGTTGTTGGTTCTCTCCTTTTCATTCTCTATCTTTTTATTTTTTGGTTAATAGCCAGGAATTCATTAGGGTTTCACTACACCATCTTTCTTTTTTACCTACACTAGTCGATATATATTAATTTAGAGAAAACTACAACTAGTAGGGATGGTATAGGAGGAAAGATCCAAAATTATATATAGCCTATCACGAACTAGAATCTTGCAAAATAATATAAATGGGACAAACGCTCTTAACATCAAAAGAAAAGAAGTAATACATTTACTAAGGACTTGTATAAGGAGGATGACCAGCTTATTGAGATTATATAGAGGATCCATAAGGTGTTGTAGTCTCAAGATCAAGAATGGAACCATGTGTTCTGTTCACCTAAGATGAGCCAGAACTATGACAAGAGTAATTAGACATTCAACCTAGGTGTCGCATAGTGGTAAGCTCAAAGAGTAGGATATAAAGTATATTTCTCTCATCCTATAGTTCTTTGATAAACAATTATTGCTAAGTCAAAACTTTTATTATTGTTGTTAGGAGGACTTCCAAATTTTCCAAGAATATGTTAATAGTTGGGAGGATGAGTGAATGTTATTTACTTCATATTATATGTGGGAAATGATCAACTTTAACATAGGCAATTTGTGATGGGCCACCCCAATGCTATGGTGCAAGGAGAACTAGAGTAGTTGGAATATAAGGGATTGCAAACCCAAATCTATTAATAGTTGAGCATGCCAGGGAAGTAGCTAAGGAAGAGGTCATTGATAACATAAGGTTGCAAGGATAAATCTAATGTGAATAGAAACCTCTTCTTTCTAGAAAAATTCCCATGAAGAAACATAAATTGTTAGACTACCATGAATGAGAGAGTGTGCAAAATCCCACTTTATGTAGGGAAATAGCATGGGAATGGAATGTAACACCAAGCATGAGTTAATGCAGCAATGCAAGGTGAAAATTTAGGAATCTTGTCCATGGACTTAATAAATTTCAAGAATGGCACACATATAATGGGTTGGTCAGGAGGCTTAATAATCCATCTTATCAAGGGATGGGAGAAAGGATATATATCAATTAGTAACCTAGAGCCACTTATTCTTAAGGAGATCCTTGTTAGCTTAACGATCCACAAGCACATTATTCAATCTCGGAGTAAAGAAAAATGATGTTGACGTGAAGATATGGAGGAGTATAATGTGAGAAAAATGTAGAGTTCAAAGTTGATTAACTAGGATTACTTGCTAAGAAATGGTGAAAAGGTGGAATATAATAGTTTTAGTATCACCCACAACTTTCAAATTTTGCATTTCATCAAATGACACTAAATTATGCTCATCACAATTTTATAAGCTCTATCTTGGTTGTTGGATGTCATGCCCAAATTCCATGAATATGATATTTTTATGTTTCCTCTAGGCCATAAATAACCCCCTACTGTCTTAAAGTTCCACTACTTCAAGAAGAGAACAAACATGTTTTCTTGATAGCTATTGTCAATTTATTCCATTCACCTAAAAATGTACACAAATTATCCTTTAGCCTTTGTATTTCCTTTGATATATGATTTGTTATATTTCTATGTTGATTTTGCGTGTTAATGGTTTAAGGGTTTTTTATCACCATCCTTCCTTTCACTAATATATGGGAGGGCGTAGCTTTCATTCTTTTAGACTTGCCATGTTTTCTAAGAATATATATAGAAGTTATTTCAAAAATCTTTAAAAAATTGCTATAATGGAAAAAGATATCTAAATTATAATAGCTATTCTACTTAATAGGTCATCATGATTAAAAATTCATAATATACAACTACAAATATACAAACACTTTACTTTATTATTTAAATATTAAGTGTAACTAAGATATAGTATTAGACAAATAATGATTGTAAAAATAATACTAAATTGACGAATATGAAAAATTTATATATCATTAGTACCAATCCAAACGAACTATCCACACAACTTTTAAACAATGAAAATTTAAGAAAAAATTCAAATTTATCTTAGTCCTTTTATCCTTAAATTTGCAATCCAAGCTACCTTTAAAATAACAATTCGATGTGGAAAAGCATACATTAAAAAAATGAGATAACTTACACCAATTTTATTATCCAACTAATTTTCCATTGACACATAATTAAAAGAAAAAGATAACTATAAAAGTTAAACCGTTTTTATTGATAATGCATCTTATAATTTTAACATTTCTTCATATCCAATTGATATTTAAGATTTTAAACCTTATAAAATTTTCATGAAAATTTTATATTTTTAAAATTTAAATTAATATTTCTATCTATTTATTTAAAATTAAACTTTTTACCCTTTATATATCCTTCAAACTAGTTATTGTTAAACACATGATCGTTGACGATAATTTATTTTATTTACCCAAAAAAAGAAATTTAGACAAATTATATTACATTCCATTAAAATTTTATTTTGAAATATTTTTTACTCTTTAAAATATGAATTTTGTTTCCTAAAATCTAGTCTTACTCTGATTTTCCACTACTTAAAATACTGAAATCTGATATGTTATTCATTAAGATTTCTTTTTATACATGTACATCAACCCGAAACACTGGGGATTTAATAATGATAAGTGCGGAGATTTGTCTAACATTTACGGTAACCGGAAACATTGGTGATTTTAATAATTAAAAGTTGTTAATTAAATATTTTTATTGATTCCTTTCGTTTACATCTAAGCTTCTGAATTGAAGCTTGAATTAACTACGTCTGGGGATGATTGTGCTTCTGACATTGAAAATAGAATCACGGGGTTTAACGCCAATGCTTTAGAATTTAGCAAAGACCAATGCGAATCTAAACAATTGTATGATACTATTAAACGGCCATTAAGTTGTACAGTAAGTGGATGTTAAAAGCATCTATTTCAATGTTTTGGTGTGTAATAGTGAGTGCATCTTCTAAACGAGTAAAATTAGATAAATAAAAGACTTACCACGTTCTTATCCTTTAGACATGTCGAAACGTTTTGTTTGAAATTTAAAAATAAAAAATTGATATATTTGTGTGAGAAGCTTTGGACTCTTAGGATTAAAGATGATGACCGCATATCCGGTAAGAGTTAAAAAAATGGATGTCCGGAAGTTGTTCAATATGCAATTTCTCCCCCATGTTAGCAAAAACGAGGAAATTTAAGCCCTTCTGCGTACTCAGTTTCTCTACATAGGAAGCAGGATGAAGATCTTCAAAGCTGATGGCCCAAAAGCCTCAAAAATAAATCAGCAAACTGACAAAATTGATAGTACCCAAAGCACGTGGTTTCCCGGATTATTAGGCTTTTGAAGATTCTGCATACACTTATGGAATATAATAAAGTTTCAAGCAGCTTAAGCGGGAATAATTCAACACACTGTCTGCTAATAGATTGAAACACACTTCTGATTTTGGTGCATGTATGGTTGGATTAACCTTATCATATTAGATGCGATACATTCAATATCAGGGACAAATACGTGGCACCGGTGACACACTCAACTAGTAAGATGCAGCTGGTATCATCCAGCGCCAGAACTCATACGAGCACGAGCAGTCATACTCATGTCGCCTACAGAAGACAATAACAGTATTGTATTGAGTACAATCATGCCTCTATTCGTTTTTGTCTTCAATGACAAAGTGGATGTTATTATAAGTCTGTTGAATATGCTGCAAAGAACAAGAACACCTAAATAAAAACCTGAGTGCATGGAATGCTTCCACAAGCATCGAAATACATAACTTCCTCTATGAAAGCTGGCTTGGCTTCGTGTTACATGAAGAAACGAAGAGCAGAAATAGCATTGTCACAAGAAATTTTGAGCACCGATAAAATAAATAGAAAACTAGAACGAAATTATGATGCTGCCCTAATTTTAGCCGAGATAGCCAGCGGTCTGCAGTAAAGCGAGCTTGATGTCCTCAGGTCTGATATTGCTTTTGGCTTTCTCTATCTGTAAAAACATTCAACAAAAGAAATTCCGAATCAGTCAAACACTTGAAGGCTGAGAAGCTAGCAAATGGTCGAATACGTAGGTCCCAATGAAATATATTGACAGACATAGCAAACCTCTGAGCAGTGGGCTTGCATTCCGAAATCACTGAAACAGCTGATGATGGCTTGCTGGATGTCGAGTCCAAACGATTCTAAAGTGCTAATCGTGTTCAGCAGTATTGACGGATTTGTTTGACATGTCATATGAATGTTTACATCCCGAGTGCCTGTTCTCTTAACCTCGAACTGCACGTAGCACATCAATCAAATAAACAGATTTCATAATTTTGTTTTTTCCACCATTCACAGAAAGCAACCAGAAATAGACAAAGCCAGAATCTTTTATAATTCACTTGGGCTATACCCCTCGATACAAAATAGGAATAGGTTTGTCATTTTCACGTTTTAAAATTTATTAACAATTGCATAATCAATCATTCTTGAAATCGAAATCGATCAAATCATCACCTCTCATTGAAAATCCATGATATCTTGAGTTTAGGACGACAGTATAAGCATCCTTACCCCCAACACCAAATTAACAACTGTCTAAACTTAAATTTAGTTAGTAACACTCACTAGATATACTGATTATGAAATTTTGAATTAACTTCATCTGCGCTTGTAATTACAAGGGAGATTATGTCCAGCTGTACAACTAACATCAAATAACAAGGAACCATCTACCCACCCCAATGAAAACCACCCTTAACATTAAAATAAATTATATAGTATTTGAAGGACAAATTTCCCGTGAAGGACTGCGTTACAGCCAACCTCCTTCACCAGCATCAGCATTTCTGATGTGTATAATACTATTCCACCACAATCAATCGTTTCTGATATGCATAATGAACTCCCATTAGAGGATTCTTCAATGTTTCGATCCTCAACTCTTCGTTGGCGAGAGAAAAACAAAACCCTGGCCATTACAATCATTAATTCACTTATATAGATCCTTCTTTCAAGCGCATGATATTCTTTTTGTATATGACCCTTTTCTCTTCTTCCCATTTTCAGCCATGTTGTATTAGTGATTTTAAATTTATTGGGACTACAATAGAACCACATACAATATACTAAAAACAGTTAATCGAAGATGAATATTCCAAAAAATAATCAGAACTTTCAGGATTCACACAAATTTCTGTGCATCCATTTCCATCTCGTAAGAAGGTAGAAGGCAAGTTTATAACATAAGAAACATGATTCAGTCCACCTTATGTGTTATGGTATATCCTTCTTCAATTCACGCCTGGTAAATCTTATGTGTCATTCTGATATATTACATCAGAAATAGTTTCTTCATGAGCTAAACTCAACTAAGAAACCATTGATAAGTCGTATAATCTAAAAAATTAATGGCTGCAAAATAAACTTTGAAATCCGTACTAATATCGATTTGTATTTATGATTTCCAGAAGTTTGCATTCCTCTCAGAAGGGAGTTATATCAGGCTGCTGTCTAAGACTGTGAACTTCTTTTTATTTCAGAGGAAACAAATCGTCTTAACTTCTTTTTATTTCAGAGGAAACAAACAAATAGACTATATCATGATGGTCAAGTACAAATATTAGATTTCACAGAAAACAGAGGTATAATACCAAGAAATAATCAGATTTATTAGTACAACATTGTTCACTACCACAGGATATCAGTTTCACAGGAAATAAATTGACAAACAATAACAGATTTATATGTATAAATTTTATTCACCGCCATAAAGTATAAATATTTATTCGAAATTGGTTTGAAACCGTCATTGTTTTTTTTTGACGTTCATGACTTTGCCAAAATTTGGCATCGTGTTCATACTAATTTCGTTAAAATGTATTTATCAATTGTTTTTTTGAAGTTGATAATTTCCGTAGTTAATTTTTTTTGCTTTGTAATGCTAGCTAGAATATGTCTAGGAGTAAGATTTTCAATAGATAGTGATTGGGTATATTGTTCAGTTATTCCTGAATATTAAGTTATTTATTTCAGGACTTGTCATATTAAGATGTTATTCTTAGACAAATACACCTGAAAAAGATGTCAAAGTGTCCCGATAACAAAACCTGTGATCTCTCCCTAGCAACATGACCGGAACATCACTGTAAGAGATATATCTGTAACTCCAATAACCTTCGACTGGGAGAAATCTCAATGACAACTAGTTACTACGGTTGCAGACTTGCACTAAAAAATTTCATTATGACAAGCTCTTCGAGCGAAAGTGCTTTGTAATTTCTCTGGGAAAAGTTGAACATCATGCTCCTCTATGTGGGTACATGTCTGAAATTTAAGAAAAGAAAAAGCAACATACCATAACATAGAAAATATATATGTTATCATGTCGGTTAATATTTATCTTTTATACCTGGCAGAAAAAAGCAACATTTCAAAGCTAAATATTTTTGGTTCCTAATGATTTGTTCATGCGTCTAGATTAGAATTTGTATGTCTTTTCATAAAATTTACCTTCGAAATGTGTTTGTCCGCAAACTTTTGTCCACAATCCATGCCCGCCGAGCGAAAGTATCCCTCATAAGCTCTAAGATGTGCTGGCCACTTATCTTGAGGTTTAAGCTCGCTATGCAAAAGTCGAATTTGTTGCAGAAGCTGCTTCGTATGCTCGATAGTGTCACTAAGTATTGAAGTCCTGTCCATCTGCGTGGCAAAAGAAAGAACCAAAAGTAAAGGAGAGCAGGTGTTAGGGACGATTTTACAAGCCTTCTATAAAAAATGTAAATTTGGATCAGAATCTTCATGTATAATTACCTTGGTTATAGTTGGGACAACAGAACGCAGCATACAAAGTCGCTCGTTTAGCCTCTTCCTCCGCCTTCTCTCTGCCAGAAGATTCTTGGCTGGATGTCCTTTGCTTTTGCTCCCACCACCTCGTACGACTTTGGCATTACTGGAGTCTCCTTCACCAGTTGTGAATGTCGCCTTTGCTGCATGATTAGCATCATTCATAACAAGAAGCCCATCCAATCTCCTGCCATTCTCCTCCCCATTTCCATCATCTTTTACTAATTGGCTCCCACCAATAGTGATGGGCTCCCTGTTCTCAGAAGGCTTTCCAGGTAAACCGACTGTCTGTGGGGACTTCTGATCACTGTAGATTTCTGTTCCATATGATGTACTGAGAGGCGTCTTATTGTCAAAACCATCCAGCTCATTGACAGAAACTGTTGCAATACCCTTGGTCCCATCCAATTCCAAGGGCTCAATCGATGTCTTGTCTGAATTCAGTAAAGTTGAAATTACGCTCTCGGTATTGTAGCCCACCAATCCCCCGTTCATTCCCATTTCGTCATCCTGATTGAAGGTTATGCCATTATAGGGTTGTCCGATTGCGTTTTTCATGAAATTCTCCTGGAGATATCCTACTGAAACTTTGCTGGAATCAGATCCAACATGCTGCCTGTCATTGACATTACCACAAATCAACCCAAGCTCGTTCTGCAAGCCTTGATCTGTGAAGATTTCACATAAATTCTTCTCCTGATCCACTGATTGATCTTTGCTCAAACCATTACTGTTCTCAAAGTTAAAAGCTGTACTAGCGCCGAACGTATTTTGTTCAAATTCACCTCCATAGCTAAGAAAAGCAGTGCCTCTATGTTCTCGGTTTTCGGTCTGAAAAGATTTCGACGAGTTGTAATACCCGTACCGAAAAGAATTGTCATCGAAATCCCGATGATGCGCAGCATTCCAGGCGCACGAATATGCCTGATCACTTAGGTTGTAAGTGCATCCTCCAAAAATATCGTCACCATATTGTGTCCTCATAAGCTCCGTATTCGGACTTCTGGTATCTTCTGTGCAATTTAACACAGAATTAGCTGTGAAGAAGTTAGAATCCATCAATGCTCGCAGCCCATTCGCTTCCTCCAAAACCCTATAGTCGGAAATATCAAAGTGACCATAGTTACTATTAGCCCATGTGCAATCTCCCATGGTTCGACTCATGAAGAGTTGATCGTAAATGCTAGTGTCCATTGCAACTTCTTTCAGGGACTTTAAGCCAACGGACAAAATTACAGCAATCGAACGGTTGATCCCTTCGAAATTAAAATTCACTTACTGATGCCAGACACACAGACATCCGAGACAAAATGGGATGATCATTTAATATGGCAAGAAAAGAATCTACCCTAGGGCGGTTGCTTTCATATGCTTTGCGTGGATATCTGTTTCTAAAATTCCACCGACCTCTTTCTTGGTGAAAACTCAGCTAGAAGGCCTTGGAATTCAATGGACTGAACAATTCAGAAGGGCAGGGACTTCGGGATCTGAGGGTGCCGGGACAGAGGGAGATACCGTGCACTCTGCCCTAATCTGCTCAACATGAGGTCCCACTTATTGTGAAACACTGGTATCATGTGCGAAGTCATCGTAGGCGGTACGAAACGCCTAACGATTATTTTATTTGTTGAGTCTCTGAGTCGCACAGGGGCGGCAGCAGAAGGCGGGCAAGGCTTCTCGAATCCTGAACCCACCTGCTCCCTTCCTTAGCCGGGGTGAAATCAGACTGCTAGGTTCAGCCAGCTTCACAGCCGTTTGGCCTTTGCATTCTCAAACGCCATATCCACCTTATCTGAATTCGACTACCTGCATTAAATTCATTGCATGCTTCGCATAAACGTCTCATACCGCCATATACTGCACCGCAGACTATGCTAACCTAGCTAAACCTATACCATTCGGACGTCCAATTCTCGATATGGAAAAACAAAAAAAAATCCATATGGGGGCCGCCATGTTGCCGTAACACGGGTAGGTGCAATCTGCAACACACAGCAATTCTTCGGATGAAAAATCATATGGGGGCCATCTATTTGCCGTGACACGAGATAAATCCAATCTGCAACGCACAGCCATTCTTTTTCTTTTACTTCAACAGATAAAACGAAAAGCAAGAAAAAAGTAAGAGAATGGCTGTGAAATGGGGGCCGCATCGTTGCCGTCACAGAAGATGGGTGCAACCTGCAACGCACAGATATGGGGGCCGCCTGGTTGCCGTGACACACTATATTAATAAAATTAAATTAGAATCAAATAAGCTTTTAATAAATTAAAAAATTATCCTATTAGGTTTATAACACAGTTCGAAATTATTTTGATTAAGTTAAAAATTTTAAAATACAAAAATAAATTAGTAAATACGACCAGACAAATATTCATAAAAGTGAGATTATGTTTTATTTCATTTTAGATATCTCGTCCATAAATTTTAACATATTTTTTCACATTTAATTATTTTCAAAAATATAAATTACATATATGTAAGAGATAGATTATTTATGTTATTTAGGTTTTAATTAATCGTAAATTATTCATTTATAATATATAAAAGAGATTAAAAATATATTAGTAAATTATAATTATAAAATCCTAATTATATATTACACAAATGTAAGAGATAGATTTGTTAGGTTATTTAGCTTTTAATTATTAGTAAATTATTAATTTATATTTTATAAAAGGAGATTAAAAATATTACTATTTGTAAGAAAAAAAAAATTATGTAAGCAATTTTAAATTACAATTTTTTTTTTTCAAAGATATAAAAAATATTTCAGTTTTATAGCAATGCAAAACTTTGCATATAGTTCTAATGATTTATCTTCAATAATGTTTCAAAACAATCCTAAGTTGTTTTTTTTTTAATTATTATTTAATTTTTGAGAAGTTTTATGCTTTATAATGTTTCAAAACAATCCTAAGTTGTTTTTTTTTTATTATTATTTAATTTTTGAGAAGTTTTATTCTTTATAGTGAAGTATTTACCTCAACATTTCGATAGTTTTTATATAACCCAAAAATATATGTTACCTACATAATCAATAAATCTAGGTATGTATCACAATATTTTGATAGATTTTACCTAATCAATAAATATATGTTATCTACACAATCAATAAATTTGTAGTTTTGGATTATTAAAATTGACTTAGATTTTAGCATAAAGATTATTTTGTTATCAACTATCTTATTACATCCCTCTCTCAAGATGATTTAAATAAAATGGATTATAACATAAATTATTGTAGAAATACATTTGTATGATTGTGAAAATATATTTGTATGTTCAAAGAGAATTATGTTTAAAATGGACTACTAACATAAATTATTGTAAAAGTATTTTTTATGATTATGAAAATATTTTTTTATATTAAAGGAGAATTATAGGTCTGAAAAGCATAGTGGAGGAAAATAAGTTTAAAGTAAATATAAGATATAAATTAAGTTTTTTTTATTTCTTTCTGATATATGTTAATCATTAAAGGTTGCATTTCCATAATTGAATAAACATTTTATCTTTTTTATTAATCATCATTCTAATAAATCATAAATTATAGATAGTATCTCTAATAATAAACATATTATCCCATTGCTCATTCTAATAAATCATGTGGGATAGTATCTGGAAATAAATAATATTAACCCATTGCTTTCAAGAATTGTGGGAAGCATATGGAAAGACAAATAAAAGATAAGGTAACATTACTATCAAGTGATAAAGTGGAATTAATATCCCAAAGGTGTAGGGTATTGTAATACATAAAACTCTATAAAATGTCATTTTAAAAGGGCCATCCAAATGTTTTCAAATAGACAAATGAAGATGGAAAGAAAGAAAATATAAACAAAGTACTTTTGAGGAAGATTAATTTTAATGTTACTCCCTCTTATGCATGTGACAAAACCAAAGAGTGATTGAATATGCATGGGACAAAATCAAAGAGCATGGGACAAAACCAAAGAGGGATTGAGTATGCATGGGACAAAATCAAAGAGGAATTGAGTGGGAACAAGCCTTATGTTATAAATGTAAGTATGGTTAGATGTGAACCATGTATACACATATAAAAGGGGAAAAAAATAAATTAGTTTCAAAGAATGTGAAGGATGTATTTTTTGCTTGAGAAATTTTAGGGACAATTTTTAGTGAGTGCATTAATTTTCCATTCTTTTTTCTAAAGAATAAGATTCTCTATTTCTATATTTTCTAAAAATTATTTTTCCAAAATGTATGGAACATTTTTTTTCCTCAGAAATCTCTAAGATTTTATATAGACTTAATATTAAATAATTAGAAATCTAAATAATTTTAGAAAATTATAGCCAAACATTTTACAATTTGTATATTAGGGATAAGCAAGATTGGCAAATGTTTCTAAACATTAAGATAAACTTTCATCCCTAAAATTTTCCTGTCTCTTGGGTTATAGATATGTACTATGGGTTTATGTAACCTAAGAATGTGTAAAAATATGATATAATCTTTAAGAAATATGAATTTTAAGATATTGGAGATATTATGCAAGAAAGTACTCTATAAATAACTCTTCATTGATAAACTCCTTAATATTAGAAGACCTTTGCACAAAATGAATGAACAAAATCAAATAGATTATGAATGGTAAGATAAGCATGTTCATAAATCAATTTTCAACAATGAGATAAAAATTATCCCAATGTTGAGCAATATTACTAAACCAAAGGATGAGCCTATAATCTAGAATAAGGTTAGACAACTATAGATACTTTGAAGGATTTTTCCAAATTTTGTTTAGTTCAATTGAAGAGGAGCTTATTCTTGTTGAGACATCTATAATAGTAATAAAATCGACCATTGGAAAATGGAAATAGATTAGTAATAAAATCGACCATTGGAGAATGGAAATAGATAAGTAGATGAATGTTGTAAGGAATAAAAGTACTTTTGTTTTATTAGATCACTCTTCTACACCAAACCAAATGGATTGTAAATGGGTGTTTAAGAAGAAATATAAGCTTCACAAGAGTGTTGAAAAATATAAGACATCATTGGTAGCTAAACACAATTCCAACATGGAGAGAGTGGATTACTAGGAAATCATCTCTCAATTTACATACAAAATAAGCTCAATGAGGATCTACTAATGTTGGATAAGATTTTGATGGAAAACAATTTAATATAAAACCGGAGAACAATTTAATATAAAACTAACATTCTTTCATAGACATAATATAAATTTTTTTTTTGTTTTTTGCTGAAGCAAGAGAGGGTCCTTCTATTTCAATGAACCAAAAGTAATGTTATAGCATATACAAAAAACCTCAATTCTGCATGGACTCAGGAGAAATCAAGGGCACTCTTCCATAGATATGACCCTCCCTTCTACAAAAAATAAAGCTAACCTCTCAAATAATACTTTCGGTTGACCTTTATGATTTTTTAACCCAAAGTAAAACTCTGCTAACCCTCACATCACTGTCTCGAAAGGTCTGATAGTAATAACGTCCCTACAAAACCGCACGTCCAAATCTAACCGTCGATTCCCTCTGCAAAATTGAACGGCTCGGAGAAAAATTGCATTGCCAAGATGTTCGCTCATTAATGTGCGATGGAGTGTGGTATTCCTTACCACCCCCTTGCCACATGTTGGGAGCCTAATGGAATCGCTCCCAAAATTCCAATACCACTTACCATTCAAAAGCCATGTGATCACCTGGAAACTACTTTGTGCCTGGTTTTTCATTCTGTAAGAGGAATGCACGATAATATCTGCCACCGGGAAGATCCAACCACCCTTCCCGCGACAGCTTGCTTCGGAACTTGCATCGGAGACCGTCGCTGACCGTATATTGATCCCTACGATATAATTCGAAGGAAAAAGAAGACTGGTCAATTTACACCAGGGAATGATGTGACTGCTCTGATTTTTCCCTTCTTCAAGGTACCAACCAGCGTATTGTATTTGAACTTGCTTAGAAAGCATCTTTCCATACCTTTCCCTCTGGCCCAATGTGTAAGAATTTCTCTGTCCTCTACCGCTTGATTGTTGCAATGAGCTTTTAATCTACTTTGAGGCATCTCCTACCACTTCATCTCAATCCTGCATTCTGAATTCATCACTCCTTGGTTGGCCAGTATATCCACTAGTTTATTGGCTTTTCGTTGAACATCGTTGAAGCTAACAGTTCGAAGACTCAAGATATGTTTTTGAATTCTTTGGTACACTTGTATTAGTCTACAGTGTTTTAAGACCTTCTCTGGTGTTGTTTCACAACTGATTCTTTTAACCGCATTAATGGAGATCTCCGAGTCTACTTCTATAATGACATTTGAGCTTTGGTTTAGTTTTAGAAGCTCTAGACACTGTTCCAATGCCATTAATTCAGCCATATTGTTGGTGGCTTTACCTAAATGGCATTGGAATGTAAAGATTATGTTTCCTTCTTCATCTCTTAACACCCCTCCATAACCTACTATTCCAGGGTTGTATTTTGAAGCCCCATCAATATTGCATTTCAGATAACCTTTCGGTGGAGGATGCCAGAACTCCTTTTCTGTTTCCAAATCTCTTTCCTTTTTGCTTAGTCCATGGGGAATGATCTCTTGCATACCCAGATGGCTGAGAGTTTCCAATTCATTCTTTGTGGGACAATTCTTGGGATAATTGCGCACAGTGGTGCAAACTATCTCCTTAATCTGTTTCAATATCAGATCCATCAAGCAAAGAGGAATAGTTTTTTGATCCTTGAAAATTCTTTTATTTCCCTCTTTCCAAACATTCCATATAATGAAGCTTGGCATGAAGGCCCAGGCCAAATTAAGGAGCTCATTCTCTAAAAAGTTTTTTCTCCACTTGTTTAGGGTATTAATGATAGTTCCTTTATCTCTGTCTGTCTGTTGAAAAATGGTGTCAAAGCAATCCCACAACCATGTGGTGTAGGTGCAGCTGTTGAGAATATGCTCCATTGTCTCCTCTTGAGCTTCACATAGCAGACGTCTAGAAGGCCCAATAACACCTGTTTTCTGAATATTGTCCCAAGTTAAGATTTTCTTGTGATGAACTAGCCACATGAAAAGCTTCATCTTCATCCACCCTTAGTGGCTCCAAAGTTGTTGCTAGGATTTTGACGAGGCACAAGGATCTAGGTTCAAGGTAATTCTTTTAGCTTCCTTAATATTAAAGGTGCCTTCATTATTGAGGCCCCACCTTAACTGATCCTGCGCATCTGTTACCAAGATCTTCCTTTGTTTTAACATGCTCATGAGTTCCTCTGCTTTTATTTTTATGGGTTGTCATCTCTGCAGTCTATCCTTCTCCAGTTTCTCCACTTTCCAGAGTTATGAGGAAAACTCCAGAAATCTTTAACTTTGATTAATCTTTGGGAGTCTGTTTCCTACTTGAGGCTCATAAAGTCCTGTCTTAATAGCGTTGGTTCTTGTAGCCATTTATCTTCCAATAATAGAGCTAGATCTCTTGCTCTGATCTCCCAGAAACTATTGTTTTGTACTAGGCTTCTATTTTCCTAGGCTTTATTGCAGATATAAGAGCCTTTTGTGTTTCCAGACTTTCTTATAATATCATTTGTTTCCCAGGAGCTTGCATATTTTTCTTTCCAGGTTTTAGCCCATTGAGCTTCTAGTTCTTTAACCCATATCAACGAGAGTTTGGCTCCTAAAAAATTACTTAGAACCTCCTGATCTTCTAAGCCTAGACCTCCATGACTTTTGGGTTTACAAATTTTATCCCATGAAACAAGGGCCCATTTCTTCCTTGTTTCCTCCTTGCCCCAGAGGGAGTCTCTCTGGATATTCTTGAATTACTGTAAGACCCCTTTGGGAGTTGGAAGGGCGGATAAAAAGAAAACAAGGATTGATTGCAGAACGGCCTTTGTCAGAACTAGCCTACCCACTAGGTTCAACGATCTGATAGTACATCTTTTGACATTGTCTTACATCTTGTTGAGCACCGGTTCCCAAAATACTTTTGTGTAATGGTCTGGCTGTAAGGGGAATTCCCAAATACTTTTAAGGGAGGGAATCCCTTTGAAAGCCCAGAATTCTGGAGATATTTCTCTGAATTGCAAAGTTAGTATTTAAGAAAAAAAATTTGATTTGGAGAGATTAAATTCCACACGTGTAGCCTAGGCAAAGTCATTTAGGATTTGTTTGTACACTGAAGCTTCTTTGACTGTGGGAATACCTTGTATCATGGTGTCATCCACAAATTGTTGGTGAGTGATTGCTTGATCATTCTACGTTAATTGGAGTCCCTTAATATTTCCCAAGCCTTTGTCTTGTTTAATGGACCTTCCTAGTCCTTCCATCATGAGGATAAAGAGAAAGGGAGAAAGTGGGTCTCCCTGCCTGAGGCCTCTAGAAGGAGTGAAGATCTCTAAGGGTGAGCCATTCACCAAAATTGAAAAGTTGGAAGAAGTTACCAGAGCCATAACCCATTTGACCCAGTTGTGATCGAACCGAAAAGCAGTAAGGACCTTCTTGATATAGATCCAGTTCACCTTGTCATATGCTTTGGAAATATCTAATTGCATGATCATACCAGCTTGCCTCTTGTTGGTTAGCGTGTGAACTACCTCATGGGCTTGAATAATGTTATTTAGGATTTGTCTACCTTCCACATAACTAGATTGTTGCCCTAAAATTAAAGAAGTAGAGGTTTGAGTCTGTTAACCAAAATCTTGGATATAATTTTGTATACCACATTGCATAAAGCAATGGGTCTATACTTATCAGTAGTCAGGGTTGAATCCTGTTTGGGGATCAGGTAGATGAAGGAGGTGTTGAGGGCTTTCACAATAGTCTTATTTCTTCTGGAATCCTCCACAACATTCAGAATATGCTGTCTGACAACATTCCAGCAGGCCTTAAAAAAGTCTACATTGAAACCATCTAGTCCTGGAGCTTTTCCATTCCGCATATCTTTGATGAAGTCACTGACTTCCTCTTTGGTTACTGGTTTATTTAGGTTGAAATTGTCCTCTCTAGACACCAGCTTAGGGATATTTTTTGTAATTTTCTTAATGCATTGCTCTCTGTCTAGATCATTTTCCTTAGTGATACCTCTGAAATGTTGTACCAACACAACTTCGATGTTCTTATGAGAGGTCTGAAGCTCCCCATTCTCATTCAAAATCGAAGAGATTTTATTGTGTGCTCTGTGGATTTGTGGAAAAATCTGGTATTACATTCACCTTCTTTATAGACATAATATAGAATCAATTTGTATAGGGAAACTATGTTTTTTTTACCAAAGGAAAAGAAAACATGGTATGCAAACTAACGAACTCATTATACAATTTATTTCTTCTCCAAAATAATTATAAGGAAAATTATTTGACTATATATAACTACGTAAGGATTTAGAAAGAGGGGTGCTAACCAAATTATCAACATAAAACTTACATGATTCTTCTACTAATATTGTCAAATATCTAAATGTGATTCTTCCTTGACATAAAAAGGCTGGTTAAAGTAAATAAGTTTTAAGGGTTAATTGAATAAAAAATTTGAGATGAAAGAGTTATAGGTATGCATTATAATATTTGCATTATATATGGAAATTTATTTGACTATATATAAATACTTAAGGATTTAGAAAGAGTGGTGCTAACAAAATTATCAACATAAAACATATGTGATTCTTCTACTATTATTGTCCAATACGTAGATGTGATTCTTCCTTGGCATAAAAAGGCCGGTTAAAGTAAATAAGTTTTAAGGGTTAATTGAATAAAAAATTTGAGAAGAAAGAGATGTAGTTATGCATTATAATATTTCAATTATATATGGAAATTATTTGACTATATATAACTACTTAAGGATTTAGAAAGAGTGGTGCTAACCAAATTATCAACATAAGATGTATGTGACTCTTCTACTATTATTGTCCAATATGTAAATGTGATTCTTCCTTGGAATAAAAAAACTGGTTAAAGTAAATAAGGTTTAAAGGTCCAATATGTAAATGTGATTCTTCCTTGGCATAAAAAGGCTAGTTAAAGTAAATAAGGTTTAAGGGTTAATTGAGTAAAAGATTTTAGAGTAGGTAAAAGAGATATGCATTATAATATTTCCATTAAATTTAAAAGAGACAATATCAATAAATAGTTTTATTTGAGAAATAATAAGTACATCCATAACACACTTTGGGTTGATTGAACCTAAATGTGTTGGCACTCCGATGGTGGGAATCATGTTGTCAAAAAAATTGTCCGAGACAACCATTGTTGAGGAAGATACAACAAGAAAAGAAGTGTCAAGACAATAAAATCACGTAAGATATTATTTTACTTGTACTAGACAACACATTTTATACGTAATTGTAGTACTAAGTAGTTTCATGGGATATGATATCAAGGAAATAGGCCATTGAAATAAAAGTTTCAAATATGCATGTCTATGTATAATGAATAGGCCTTTACCTTATTTTTGGCAGTGGAAATGATAAGAGAAGGAAGAAACTCATTCTTTCTTTATTCCGCTGATGCACAGAAGTGGTTAAGGGCGATCATATGAGTACATTGGATTTAATAAAGAAGAATTGATGGTTTATTTTAATAGGAAAAGTGCTATAGATATAGATATTGATATAGATATAACTAGTAATCTAATATTTCTAATTTTTATTTAAAGAGAAAGAGAAAATACGTAATATATAATTTTGTCATAAAAATTGTAATAAAGAATTCATGGTTTATTGTAATATGAAAGGTGCTGTAAATATTATTATTACTAATAATCTAATATTTCCAATATTTTATTTAAAGAAAAAGATAAAATAAGTAATATATAATTTTATGATAAAAATTTTACATAAACAAAATTATAATGAAGAAAAATATGAAGAAATTAAAAATATGGTTAAACCATTAATAAAATTTAAGAATTTACATAAATTCACTTGATGTATTTGTAGTTTTAACTCTATTGAAGTATTATAGCTGAATGGGCTATTTCAAATTATGAGAATGTTGGCAATGTACCTATATTTAGAGAAATGACTTCGGAACATAAATTTTGAACATAAAGTTATCTTAGGGTACAAAATTTATGTTGATGTTATGCATTGTAATAGTAACATGTTATAGAATGAAAAATATATTCTCTTTATATATCTTTTTTTTTTTATATTATATATTTTTAATTTAATAATTAATTTAATGATATTTTCACAAATCCTATATAATTTATAATCAATTAAAATTAAGCCCAATTCATCAGCATGTTTTTTTAATGTTTTATTAAATTAAAATATCCACACCTAATTACTCTATTTTTAATTAAGAAAAGTTTAATAAGAAAAAAATAGAACTTTGAAGTTTTTCTTTTCACTGTGAAAGGTAATTGGTGCTATGCTAAAAATCATTACCATAAAATAGATTATTGTTATTAAATTAATATATTCACTTTTAATTCATCTATTTTTAATTAAAAATAGTTAACTTGAAAATATAAAATTTCATTTTTTTCTTTTCACTATGAAAATAATTGGTGCTATCCATAAGTGTTACACTAAAATTCATTACCATAAAATAGATTATTTAGATTTTATTTAGTTTATAAATCTATACTGTCTAGATTTAAAAAATAATTTATATTGCATAATTTTGAATACTAAAATTTGTATAATTTTTTAATAGAAAATTATATTTCTTCCTAACAATAACTTATAAATTAATATAACTTATATAGATTAAAAATAATATTAATTAAAAATAATATTCATCATGTAAATAGTTATAATACTCACTATCAACTACTTTTAAAAGTTCAAGGAAAAATTGACTTGATTTAAAAATGTCAATCCAAATAATTGTCAATACTTTCTTCTAGAATCATCTATATATTGGGATGACATCCATAATTATTAAAGTAAATATCATATTAGTACAACCCTTAGACATAAGAACAAAAAAAACTTTATATATTAAAATATCTAATGGTCAACCTTATAATTATATATTTACTAAATTTTGTATAATTTATAATTTTTTATACCTAATATTTTGGACTCACTTGGATTTCAAAGTTTTAGTCTTATAATTAAATATTAATTATATTAAGTTACTTTTTATTTCATGTTTATTGTGTTTTATTATCATAAGTAATGTAAGGAAAATTTTTGGTTTATTTATTTAATATTTTTTTGGAATATTTTTCCCTATTTAGTATAAAAACTAATAGGTTAATATGTTGATTGTTTTATAAGTATAACTTGGAAGAAATAAATGAGTAAGAAAAAAAGTCATAAGTTTATCGCTCTTTTTTTTTCTTAATATGAATATTCAAAACCATGATTTTTTTTTCTCTAAATCATCTATTTTCTTCTAATACTTCAACTAACACAACATTTATGGGATTCCCTTTCCCAACTAGGAAGGGTATACTCATTCCTAAAAAAAGATGAAAAATATTGAAAGGACAACTCAAATCAAGATTGATTGAAAATCTTTGTTAAAAAGTAAAGAAAAAATAGACAGTATTCTTTAAAAACAAATGTGAAAGTCAAATTATCAATCCAATCATTTTCATTGTTCCCTTTTATAAATATCATAAAACTTTTCTTCCTTCTTATAAAATAGATTTCATTAATATTATATTATGATATATTATTTTATAAAATTCCTTTGGATAAGCACAAATTCACCATATGAAATATAACAACTACATCAAAATATATAAATATATTAATCACACTATAATAATGAAATATCCATTCATTATCTCTTAACTTTAACCAACCATTATAAGAATTTCCAATATCTTTATATATTTACAACTAAAAATAAGCATCTAAATCAATCTACTACACCTATTATTTTACAATAAACTAAATTCTTTTATAAATATTTTTTTTTTCTCTGCAAATACTAAATTCTATTAACTGAAAAGGTGAATATTTTAACATAGAGTTGAGGCCTCAGAGATCAGAGCTCGAGGGCACTCAACACAGCAGAACTGCCCCCTTACAAAAAGAAGCTGGGGAGACCAGTTACATATAGCAAAAAACCAGATATAAAACCGAGAGGATGACATGTTTAGCTGAGAAACATACATTGGTAGTAGAAGCTTAAAATCATTGCAAACCAGCCAGTGAGTGAATCGCCATTTCCCCAACGGGATGCCAAAACAACAGGCCATAAGTGCTGAACCTTGACTGTGAGCGAAGATGCCTGTAGGTGGTAATCTGAGCAATAGCAAAAACAAAAAGGAAAAAAGCGGTCCCAGGTGGCGCTAGACTTCCTTAACCTTACCAGGAGTCTTCTCCTCAACCAGACATGCACTGTCGGTCCTCAAACTCTCATTGCCATCCGTTTCGCTGATAGGGATCACCATGGAGTGACTTGTGGCGCCAAGAGTCCCTTCCTCAACAACTGGGCTTACGTCTTCAAGGGGCGGAATACTTTTAGGAATTTCCTCCTGACTAGACTTATCACTTTTCCAATTCTCCGGGCTATCTTTATCCATGGAATGCTCACTACTTTGGGAAGGATCAGGAGCGATGCATGCCAGAGGGGAGACTTGATTTTCTTCTTCCGACAGGATGATAGTGATGTGAGCAGTAATCAGAGGCCTGTTTAAATTGCTTTGAAATTTAAAATGCGTGGTTTGGAAAGCACTGTTAGGAATTGGCTTGCGCCTAGAGCTCAAAGGTGGCACAGCCTCATGAGAGGGGGGAAGATTGATGGGCGCCTGCTGAGGTTCCACAGAGTGACCGGCAGTTGAGTGTAAGCCACTGTCACGACGCCCCTCGGAGCGACGTCTTTTACCCTGTCGAACCATTATGAATGACGAAGGGTAGGGCGCAGAGAGACAAGAGAGACCAGAGACTAGAGAGACTAGACACAGATACCGAATTGAATGCACAGAGAATGCCCAAGACAGAGGCACAATACGACTAATGCTAAAGTCAAGAACTGAGGAGAGCTTACCCCTGAAAGAGTCAGCTTGAAGCTTGCTTCTGTGTGCAAGAATCAGCCCGTCACCATCGATCACAGCTAACCAGGTTCCGTCACCGTAAGACTGAGCGCAAGGTGTGAGGAAAACATACAGGGTCGACATGATTATAACAGAGATTATGTTGCGTTGAACAGCGCAATCCATTAATGCAAATATCCTACCAAATCCAGCCTTAATAACTCCCTCCTGCTTGCGCAAGGTGAAGTCCTGGGAAGCCACGCTGCTCTGCAGCTGGCAGTACCAGGATTTATTGTTCTGCATGATGAGCATTTAAAGCCAAAGTGCCACCCGCATCTGGGGAATTCTTTTATAAATATTAATATTTAAATATCAAATTATAAATATGTAAGTAATTTTCACATTATTAAATCTATATTAATATACAAATTTATATTTAAAATTTATTAAAACCAATTTAATATACAAATTTATATTTAAATTTTATTAAAACAATATAAATTTGGTTTTATGTTAACTTAAAAATTTATCAACTATTTTTTTAAAACCATCAGATTTCATATTGAATTTTCTTAAGATTTTAGACTTTGAAATATTAATTACAATACATAAAATATTCCATATTTACATCGCAGATAAATCACAAATAAATGTATGTGATAATATTAATATTATTTTAATATAATAATCAGACATTAAAAACTTATTTTATTTAGTATTCAAAATTATCATAAAATATATTCTAGTTATTTAGTATAGTTTAGTGACCTAAATAGTATTAAGTATATCATTAATAATTTAAAAAATTAGTTATAATAAATATTACTAACTAATTAATTAATCGTTTTATATATAAGAAATTATAAAAAACTAATAATACGTACAAACGAGTATATTTAAATTATGATTGAAAAGTCCGAACTTCTGCCCTCGTCCATTAATTAATTGAGCTATTCGTTAAATCGCTTGTTATAATTATTTGATATACTCACCTACAAACACTTTGAAAATAAGTGTTTAAACGCTCGGATGACATGGAATCATGTCCAACCTAGCCGTTTCAAGCTAGCCGTTCTCACGAAACGGCTCAAGTTGTTGCATCTTTCATGGTAAGTGCCCTTTAGCAAGCATGATGGGCAGCAACAGTTGAACATATTTCGAAAGCAAATATGTATATACTGTAAATACTTCGTCTAGTTGAATACCACGTTAGGATTTAAGAATAAAATTGAAATGAGCTATAAGAATGAATATCTCATCGTTGGATGTGTAGCTCGTGTAAAATACTATAGTATGGAACAGGAAGTGCCACCCAATCACCACTCGTGACACTTAAATATGAGATTGAATCTGTGATGTCGTACTTCTACATGATTCTCATGGTTGCGCAATCTTCAGCATAAATAAAATTTCTTCCAAATCTAGGCCCATTTTGATGCTGTAGGCCTCCTTCCAAGAATCTGCATCATTATGGCCAATGTGCATCGAACTACAAACCGAAGGTGAGTTTGCTATCTAGACGCAGCTCTCTGCGCACTCAGCTAATTAGTTGGGGCTGGGACGTGTCGTTGCACAGCTGTTTTTGGCCATAGTTACCCATCACATCAAAAATTTCAATCCCAGCGTGATGTTAGCACAAGTGGGAACTTTGTTCTTGCCATTTATGACCGAGGAAAATTGTCAAACCTAGTCGTATTCCCAATCCTACGGATTCATGCCTTCGTTGTCCTATCCGTATTCCTTCAATTAACTAATAAGGGTCAAAGAGTTCAGAATCATGAAGCTCATAATCTTACTCATTGTGGCTCCTCCACTGTGAAGAAGACCGTATTGGGATGACACAGTGCCAGCTTTGTTTGTGTTCGGAGACTGGCTGGTGGCTGGTGCATAGTGGCAACAACAATTACGTTTCCATGGTCGCCAGAGTCGTATATCTTTATTGAATTGATTTTCCCAACCATCCATCCAAGGGACGCGTTTCCAATTAATAATATCCCCAGTTGTAGATTTTATTTATTATCAACATCAATCACACAGTATATCGGATTCTATTATCTATATATCCATCATTATTTCAAATTTATTTTATAACCAGGGTCGAAAAGAATCTATTAATGGGTATACGCATTTCAAACGAGGGGATTGAAGCCGTGCTTCTATATCTTAATCCTGCTATCGCAGTTAATGAATTACTGAGGTGCCAAGTTCGCGAATATCGAATTAGGTGAGCGTAATTTAATATTGTCTTTGGTTGCTTGTTAAGCAATCATTATTATACTTTTTGACCAGTATTATTTTAATTCATTGATGTGGTTGTGTAACTAAAACTAAATTAAAATATTTTAATAACATTATTAGTATTTAGTAAGATTTCTTAAAAGCACCTCTCGAATCACTAGGGTTTATGTGATTTTGTGGCTTGATTTTGAGTGGCTTCCAACGCACGGTAACCCCTCTTGCATAAATGCAGTGGTAGGAAGGTTGAATCAAAATGTTCTATGTAAATTCACCATTCTCATTATTTTTAAAACTCTCATCTCATTGGAAAATGCTTTGATTATTTGAACCCTTCAAAAAACATTCGATCACCTACAAAGGATGTGGTTTCAACATTGAACAATTTAAAGGGTAATAAATCTGGTCTTCTAGAGGCATCAAAAATGTTTTTGGTGGAAATCTAAATTCAGGAAATGGATGGAAAAGCATGAAGGAGCATGCCATCATTTGAAAATTTATGAATGTATGGCCTTTCAAAAATACCCTATTCATTTGGATTCAAAACAATTGCACTCTATAAGGAGACCAAGATTTCGAAGTGTGCTGCAAAAGTTTTTTCAAAAGCATATTCAACAACATTGAAGTCATAAAGTGAATCTTTAAAGGGAGCCTTATTTCATGAATTATGTTTGTCTCTTTCTAAAGCCTTGGATTTGAAGATTCAATTCAGAAAAAGAAGATTTCTCTTTAGCTCCTATCTCAATTTGTCTTTATTCCCTTCCCTAAGAATTTTAGGATCCACAAATCCCATAGAATATGGGAAATACAATGATTAGCTATAGCTAACCTACGTTAACTATGGTCATCATTACCAACTCTAGTTAATCATGGGTGTCCGTAGTCAAAACCATACACAACAATTTTCAATGTTTTATGTTAGGAACAATAAATTTATCATGGATTGGTGATGAAAATAAATCAATGTTCTAGTATGACAATCAAAAGTCAAAATCGCAAAGTAACGAATTAAATCATCATTGGAATATGACAAAAAAAATGATGTCTCAATATAAGGAACAAAATATGGCATCGAGTATGGTGAACACGCTTTACCAAGTATGACCATGCTTGAGCATGATGTCAGTGGATGACTATGGTTTACAAAACATGCCATGGACGATCACGGTTTTACCATGTAGACCATGATCCATCATAGTTGACCACAGTTAAGTATAGTCACCGTGGTCAATCATTATCAATCATAGTTGACTCTAGCAAACATAGTTAACCACATTCAACCATGATCAATCTTGTTTAAGCATAGTTAATCTTAGATAGCCCTAGTTATGAATGGTCAATTGTACTCATCCATTGGAAACCTAGGCCAACAATAGTAAATCATTGTCATGTTTGGTCAACCATAGTCACCATATTGAAACTTTGAAAGTTATGGTCAGCCCATGCTCCACATGGCCAACTATGGGTAATATGATCAAACATGGTTATCCTAAGCGAGCATTGTAAAAGCATGATCAAGTCAAACATGGTCATCCTAGGACAACATGGTAAAAACATAATCAACTATACTCATCCATTATCAATATGCACAACTATAATCTATTATAGAAAGTTACTGTGAACCATGTTTGAAGTGGTCAAGCCATGCTTGCCTGTGGTCAACTTTCTCAAGTCATGTTCATCCATGGTTAAACCATATTCACCTATGGTCAAGGTTTCAAAATGTTTAATAATATTAATATGGTTAAATAATATTTACTAACATTAATGCGGTCAAATAAACTTTTCTTTATAAGGATTATCTTTTTCTAATAATGTTGATATTAATATTAATAAGGTTTAAAAAGGTTGAATAACAAGCCTTATTAATAATATTAATATTAAGGTGTGTGCATGTGTGTGTATGCACTAATTTTTTTAATTAATAATTTTTTTAATGTTATTTGTGTGTAATATCTGTATATACTCATTTTTTTTTTTCTTTTTTTTCAAAACTTGACATGTCAATTCCATGTTAACCATTCAATGAATTTCAAATCTCCCTCATATCTTTAATTACAAAGAGTGTATTATATATATATATATATATATATATATATATATATATATATATATATATATATATATATATAATTTAACATACACATTGAAATATTTGATTTATCATGCACATTAAACTTTTTTTTCTCAATTAATATTTTTAAATATTATATACCAATTCCACAGTAAGAATAAAATAAATTACACATTTCCCTTATAATGGAATATGAATTTTTTTTATTTTTGTTTTTTTTTTAAACTACTTTATTTTTCTCTTTATAAACTTGATAAAATTATGTTATTTAATATGGACATTGAAATATTTTATTTATGGTTTCTACAAGAATTTTATTATTTATAAAGTTGTGTTTTAAATATAACATGTCACTTGAATACATATCACATAACATCAATAATATTATTTTTGCATGCCATATTTCAAGTCAATATTAAGTATACTAAGAATTAAATATTTTTTTATTTACTTTCAATTGCTTTATCTCTCTATATAAAGTTGATGTAAAATTAATGTCAAAATTGAAGTATTTTTGTATGGTTGACATTGATATTTTTCATTGTTATGTTCATTTTAGTATTATTTTACTATTTTTAAATATAACATTACATGATAACATATCCTTCATGCTTGGTTGTAGAGAACATTAAGATTAATATTTAATATTAACAAGGTTTATTGATAATATTGATATTTGGGTCTTCAATAATATTTATATTTAATAAGGTTGAAGGCATGGTTTATCATGGTTCACTAAGGTTTATCATAGATAGCCATAGTCATTCATGTAGTCTTAGTCAACCATTGGCAACCATAGTCAACCATGGTCAACCTTAATTGACCATGAACAAGCATGGTCATCTTTGTTCAACCATAGTCAAGATATAGTCAACCATGGTCGACCATTATGAATCTCAATAGACTATCAGAAAGCATGGTCATCTTTAATTAACCATGGTGACCATAATAAACCATAGTCAACCATAGTTGATCATTGTGAGTCATAATCAATATGGTCAACCATTAGTTATGGTGACCACATTTTACCATTGTTAATTATGGTTGAGCATAATAAACTATGGCACATCGTAGATAACGATGGTCAACATTGTAAACCATCACCAACAACAGTTGACACTAGTTGTGATGGTTGGCCATAGTCAACCACAGTCAACAACTAAATTTAGTTTTCTCTCATAAACCATCATCAATAATGATGAAGGATAGTCAACCATGACAAACAATGGTCATATCAAGTTGACCACAGTGATCTCATGGTGAAGATCGAAAACCATGGTCACCTATGATGAAACATGAAGAACCATGACCAACCATAGTCAATCATAATCTATCATAGTTAACTATAACTAGTTGTGCAAAACCCTAGTCATCCATAGTCAAATCTTTATTGACCATAAAGAACCCTCCTTCACTATAACTTGGACATATTTAGTCATAGTCAACTATGGTTTTCTCATCGTCATACACATCGACCATCAACTAGCTAACGATGTTATTAAATGTGGTTGACACACATTGATTGACATTTTTCAATCTTTTATATACCAATTGTATTATGAAAATGTTTTCAATAAACATATATCAACTACATTTACTAATACAATTGTGTTAATATTTGAAAATACATATTACAAGGAAAAGTAAAACTTACCGATTTTAAAAATAAATATAAAAATAAATAAATATAAAAATGAATTAAATTTAAGTTTCTCATAAAGAACAACTTTATCATTTACCAAAATATCCATAACTACAAACGCTCATTCATGTAGACTGGTTGGTGATTATAAAAATTAAATATTAAATTAACTTATTTTTAATGGAGAGTTCCTTATCATTTACTAAAATGCCCATAATTACAAACGCTCATTCATGCAGATTGCTTGGTAATTATAAAAATTAAATATTAAATTAACTTATTTTTAATGGAGACTTTTATGTTCTAAAGAAATAATAATAAATTAACGTATCAAAAGTATAATATGAAATTATCATAAATGAATAAATATAAGATGATTAAAAAATAAAAGGTTAAGTTTATTCTAAATAATATAAAAATTAATTAATTAATTAATTAAAAAATATTATGTGTATGTTTAAAATTTAATAAAAGGAATATGGTTGGCTGCCATTATTATTTAATGAAAGATTTTGATTAAATTTGTTTGTATGTTATAGAGTTAGATTTTTAAATTTTTATATTATAAAAACTTTTTTAGCTATGGATATTACTTTTAAAATGTTTTTACAATTATTTTTCTTGCATGCATGCATTTATGTTCCAAATTTATTAGCATCCATTAGCTATTTAAGTTAGACTTAAATTAAATTCATTTGAAAGTGAGACTTGTCAGGCATGAAAATGTAGTAAATTTGCTAACAAGTAAATTTTTAAATATTTGCTCTAGATATTAAATTTTGATAGGTCTAAAACCACTTACTTAATAATATATCTCAAGCTATATATATATATATATATATATATATATATATATAAAGTATTAGTATTATTAGTAATTATGAAGGGGTTAATATAGAAGTTAAACATATATATATTTAAGAAAATATGTAATAATATTTTTAATTATGCAGATTGACTCATATTTACTATGGAAATGTACAAAATTTTTATTACAGTATCATAAATGGTATCATGATTTATCAATACCACATGGCTAAAAACCATAACTCATTTCATATCGTAGTCGTTCATTTTGCATGATTAAATTAATTAATTTAACTATAAAGATAAAAAGGAAAAAATTATTTTGAATATAAATACTAATCTTTGATTTTTTTTTATAATATAAAGAATATTTTAGAATATTTTAGTTTTAAATCCTTGTTCTCCAACTAATACTTATTTCCAATAAAATTAAAATTATGAAAACAATATTTTAAATTAAACATGTATTTTAACCTAATAAAAAAATAATACATAATCTGATTAAAAAAAAATTCAAAATTTAATACTCTTCTACGTTTGATACATGTAGTTTTGAAATGGGTATTAAACTAAAATTAATTTTTTCTTAATTGTGTAATAGCTCTTATTCAACAAAAAATAATATATAAAAACCAAAATCACTGTGAGATATTATATAATAAAATTATTATTATTTTAATAATTTTTCTAAGCGAAATAATTTTTTCTAATAAATAACCTATTATTTATTTTAATATTTATAAATCATTTATTATTTAGAGTAGATTATTTTTGAGAGATCAGTTAAAGTTTCGAACTCTTTATTGTGGTCCATCATTAGGGCAAAGGTGGAGTATCTCATCTAACATTAACATTGTATATATAGGTGTAGATGCTTTAGAGAAAACAAGGAAAAACAGAATGATCCATTAGAAAGTCAAAAAATAAAAAATTAATAAATTAATAAAAAAATTTATTCAAAGTAAAGTGAAATAAAACGTTTAAAAAGCTAAATTTATGGAGAAAATAAAGGAAGTCAAAAAATAGGTTCAATAGAAACTAAAAAAATAAAAAATAAATAATAATAATAATAATAAAATATTTTTATAGAAAATAAAAGAGGAAATTATAAAAATAATTAAAAATGGAGACTTAAGAAATATGGAACTTTCAAAAAAAAATTAAAAAAATTATATATATATATATATAAATAAATAATAAATGAACAAATAATAAAATTAAATAAAAATGGAGACTTAAGAAATATGCAATTCTAAAAAAAAAATGTTAGAAGATCAAAGGAAACTAATTATAATAATTCAAGGGACTAGAAAAACAAAAAAAAAAAATAGGAATGGAGAGCAGGATCGAGATACTACTAATTTTCAAACCTTCATCCCTCTTCAGATTGTTACCATGCTTCCCAATTTCTAAAGCTTCCCTAAACTTCATATGATGGAATTCATCAATTTTGGCTAAAACATCGGAATTAGCCAAACTTGATCACTTCCATCATAGGGAGTTAAGGGAAGCTTTAGAAATTAAGAAGCATGGTAACAATCTGAATAGGGATGAAGGTTGGAAAATTAGCCCCAACTACCGCTCTCCATTTCTAGTTCTTTTTTTTTTTTACTCCCTTGAATTATTATAATTAGTTTCCTTTGATCTTTTAACATTTTTTTTTTTTAGAATTGCATATTTCTTAAGTCTTCAATTATATTTATTTTTTATAAAAAATATTATTATTATTATTTTATTTTGACTCTACACTTTGACTTCTTTATTTTCTCCATAAATTTAGTATTTTAAACATTTTATTTCACTTTACTTTGACTGAAAAATTTATTTAATTTATTAATTTTTTATTTGTTGATTTTCTAACTTATCATTCTGTTTTTCCTTGTTTTCTCTTATGCATCTACACCTATATATACAATGTTTAATGTTAGATCAAATACTCCACCTTTGCCCTTAATGATAAACCACTCTAAAAAAATCTACTCTAAACATTATGGATCACATAAGTCTAAATTTACAAAAGTTATTATTTATTATTTATTGTGATATTTATAAATAATTTTTAATTATATTTATTTTGAATAATTAAAAAGAATAATTGTTAATTCTTCCACTTAATTTTAATTTTTTCAAAATAATATAATAAAATAAATTCTAATAATTTTTAATATTAATGAAAAATAAAAAATTATTTGAAAAATTAAAACACATATATTTTTGATAAAAAATATTAAAATATATGTTACCTAGATAAAAAAGTATTTGTGAATAATCAAAATTGAATTCTCATAAATGGATCTTTATCTTTCTTCCTATTCCCCCGGTTTTTAAATAGATAAATGAGATGTTATATGAATAATAATGTAAAACCATTTTAAATAAAAGATAAATGAAAGTTTAAATAAAAACTATTATTTTGAAGTTATTTGACGATATTTTAAAGTTAGTTGCCAGTATCGAGAATATTTTATTGGTTATTTATTATAATAAAGGTAAAAAATATAAAAAATTAATTTATACACTAAAAGAAAAAATAGAAAAATTAGTTTATTAATTATAAAAAATAATATTTATATATATATATATATATATATATTATTATTTATATAAAGAGTAATGTATTAAATTATAAAATATTTATTTATTGTTATAAAGTATTAATTACTTTTTTATCTTAAATGAATATTTTTTAATTGTTGAGTTTTTGTTTGCCTTAATTTATGGAATTTAAATTTTGAATTTCATATTTTACGTAATATTTTATAATAAAGATCATCAATTAAACGATTTCATAAAATTTTCAAAATAAATATTATTTAATATTTAATAAAAGTAATTAAATAGTCTTAAATGTTTTACTTATTAATGGTTTTTATATTAATTTTATGTTATCTAATTTATTTTCTTAATTAAAATAAAAATATATTAGATTTATTTTATGGAATACACCAAAGGTGGATACGAATCAAAAGTTTATATATGAAAATATTTAATCTCTTTAAACACTTAATAAATTAAAAATTAAAACAAATTTAAACTCATTTAATTATTAATTATAATTATAATTAATAATTTTATATTTTTCATTTAATTTTATTTTAATTTTATTAAATCAAAATATTAAATATTACAACAAATTTATCATACTATTCTAAAAAAACCATTTGTAAAAGCAAAAATAAAATATTACAACAAATTTATTATACTCTGCTAAAAAGCCATTTGCAAAAACAGAAATATATTTTAAATTATTTTAATCTTTGACATTTTTAAAAATAACAATAATAAAGGAAAAAACTATTATTTTAAAATTATTTACCTATATTAATAATATTTAATCGATTAATGATTACAGTAAACTGAAACATGATCGATTAATGATTACAATAAACCGAAACATGAATAATAGATGTACTATCCTTTAGCCATATTATTAAAGGCGATTAAATTTTTTTAACGATATTATTAGAGGTGATTAAATATTTTTATGTGTTTTTACTTATTAGTTATATTTATATGTTTTTTATCTTCTTTATTATATTTTTTCAATTAAAATAAAAACATTTTCATTGATATTTTTTCATCATATAAAAAATATTTTTTAAATGGAATATATTTTAAATGGTTTTATTTTATTATTTGAGAATTTTAAAACTAATAATTAAAATTATTATTTTAAAAATTAATTATAAAAAATTATAAAAACGTATGTCGGAAGATCCATAAATCTATGTGAAAAATTTATAAAAATAGATGAAAAAAAAAAGTGTTTTCAAAGATTTTTATTCGAAAATCAAAGGAAACATTGACTTTTCCACCTTTATCCATGCGTTATGTTGAATTCGGGGAGAAATAATTATGTATTATGCAAAATCATTTTACTTTGAATTTATTCTTCCTTGTAATTTAGTTTTACTTAAGTTTAAAATCGATACTCATGCAAACATAAAAATCATAAAGAATTTCTACATTATCATCCGAACCTATCCTTCAGTTTGCAAAGTCTTCTCCTTGTTTTTGATGTCACCATTCTATTTATTCTCTTTGAACCATGGCGAATTTGATGCATTACACCTTATCATTCTAATATTTGTAGATGTTCATTCCATGGCATTTCCTTATACTAAGTTTGTGCTTTTCTTTCATTATAATATTCTTAGAGGCACTTGACTCCATTTTTTTCTCATTCTAAAAGGAAATGACAAATTATGCATATATAATATATATACACGGTTATATTATATATGCATGTAGAATTTAGAATATCATCTTTTAAATTAAATAATTAATTATATATATATATATATTATTTTAAGTAAATGTATGTTTGTTGGTTTTTAAGTTCATTAATAGCACAATATATACATATAATCTTTTCTATAGTGTCTTATAGTTATAACATTAATTTTTTTTCATATAAACTCTCATACAAGGTTCTAGAACCTCAATTAGGTTTTCATACATGGTGTGGAGGTCATAGATTGTATTGAATTGTGTTGAATGCATATATGCTAGGTCGATTATGATAAATGGATGAGTATTTATCTTGCTTGAGGTGGTTGTTGCATTCAACACTCACGATTTAATCTTGCGATGGACGATATAGATTGCGTCGGGTAAGGGTATAGGTAACTACACTACCTAATCCTCTCATTTGAGGTCTCATTGTTGTTTATGTTCTAGTGAAGAAACAAATCCCTGTATCTCTACTCCAAACACTAATCCGATTTTCTTGTAAGCTTGAATGATGGTCTGTAATTTTTTCTTTGAATTGCAATTTCATGTGTGAGTCCTCTAGTCTATCACATGAATGGAATACATCCATAGGACCACTCTCAAGTATATAAAATGTCTTGGAAAGAATCCTTATTCTTTTTCCAGGTTTTTGACTAGGATTTATCTCCCACTCAGTTATATTTCCTTTAGAAACTCTATTAAATTTTCGTAGGATGATATGGTAGGTTTACTCTTCCTAGAGGTAATGAGGGGTACTCACCTATTATGGTGGTAATTTTCCTAAGTCGTGTGCTTTGGATGATCAAGGAAAAGACCCATTGTACTAAGTTTCATCACTTAACATCACTAATTCTTATCTAAGAGTGTATATATATATATATATATAAAGACCCATTGAACTAAGTTTTGGCATATACATCCTTAATTCCTATCTAAGAGTATATATATATATACATATACATATACATATAAAGACAGAGAGAGAGAGAGAGATTTGCATACTTGGTCTTTCCTCAAGCTTTTCTTCTAGATATATTGTATAACCATGCTCAAATTTACCATTCCATCCCTGTTTGGTCCAATTACACGAATATCGATGACTTCTTTATCCCATATATAGGTAAGGACAACCCTGGGATGTTAGCCATTTAATATTTGATTTATTTATGTGAATAGAGTGATTATAACTATGATAATTTGTGTCTAGGTAAATGTAAGGATCGTAGTTCTCACGATACTGGAAGGTATTTCTTTTTTCATTGGTTATATCTTCATTTGAGGTTATGCAAGGGTTCCAAGCTGTTATTAACACCAACTTCCTTTTGCCAAGTGATGGCCAATGCAACTTCTTGTACTTGATTACATGTTATACTTTGTAAGAGTTTATAAATAAGCCCAACTCTAACCATGGTGTTTTTATTATGTTATTTAGAAGGCCATGCTCAGAAAATGCAAAGGCCGTAATATTTCTTTAATTCCTCAGAGCTATCGGCCTCAAGCTCTACACTATTGTGAAAAAGTATATTATTGATACATGCATGACTTTTTGAGGGCCAGACCCGCAGAACCTAAGGTTTATATTTATATTACATTTTTCAATGCACTATTCTTACCTTTTATAAAAAGAATGTTATCATGCTTTTCTTAAGACTTAAGGTTTTCACTCTAGACATGCAATTTATATCGAAAAAAACCCTTTTAGTTTTTATAACTGTCAATATTTTTCTTGTGTTTAAAGTTACTACTTTACAATTGAAATACTCTTAGCATATCTACAATAACAGAGTATTATAGTTGTATTTTTTTCTTTGAGTAAATGAGCCTTGGCTTTGGTTACACAATAGATAATACCATTATTTTCTAGGAAACTGGCCACGTACTTTTCTTTTACTCTATTCACACTTATAGAAGTTCAATTCTCATATTTTCAAGGGTTTGAAAAGTATCAGAGTTAGAGTTTTTAGAAAATTCATCAGGAAAGGTTTTTGGTGACGACAATGTCAAGAGGGGGGGTGGAGTGGGGATCCATCCTATATAAATGAAGTAGCATACCAAGGAAACATAATTTATGGAAGGTTTAGAATTTTGTCAGAAGGTTTAGAAGGTTTGATTAAGGGAGTAGGTGGTAGTAGAAAATAGGAGGTGAGTCATAAAAAAGGAGGAAAGGATAAAGGTACGACAAAGGACCAATTAGATCAATAGAAAAAAACCAACAGGGACAATGGGAATAACCCACGTAGGGCCAAAATGGTGGGGATCCCTAAGGTCAATGTTACAGTCGTGTCAACCTAAGTTTTCATAGTATGTATGTTTATGTATGCAATAATATGTAAAATCATGATGTTGCTTCCAATGGAAAAATCCCTTTCCATTTGGATCAAGCAACATGGGAAGCCATGTTGTGAGGTTAAACTACACTTAGGGTCAAAACAATTTTTTATTGATTTGTTTACAAATCAGGAAGACATAGATCAGGTGTTTGATGGTAGACCTTATTTCTTTCTCTCCACCAGATTATACATGTGTCCATGTAAGGATAATTTTTACCCAGAAAAATATATGTTCATAAGTGTTCTAGTGTGGATTAAGCTTTATTCCCTGCCCCTAGACTACTGGCTAGTGTCGAACATTAAAATTATTGGGGAAAACCTCGGTAAGTTTGCAAAGATTTCAGATGTGACTTTGTAAAGAACATATAATTTGTATGCAACCATCTACATATAGATCGACGTATTTGAAGCCTTACCAAAAGTGATTCTACTAAAAATTTTCAACGAAGCATCACTAAAACCTATTGGTTATGAACATATTCCAATGAGGTGTAGAATTTTCCGTAAGCACAAACACCTGATAAGGGATTGCCGCTTGAACTACCCACATGACTAGAGAAAGGAACATGAGCAGAAAAATGTTGGATAGATTGCAAAACCATGTCAAAAAGGGTGAGCCAATAGTAAAAACAACAAAGAACTACATGGGGAAGGAACACAACTAAGAATATCTTCAACATCCTTTCAAATATGATGCTTAAGGATGAAAGGAACGATGGAGATAAATTGGAAAATCGGACTAATCATAACAAGGAAGGAACTGTGGAGGTTTAGGAGAATCATTGTAAGAGTATGGTATTCCTGATCTGGGGAAATATATTGAAGGGGACTCTGAAATGATGCCAAGTGAAGTGGGCATTGAGGACCCCGATCTCCAAGAGATAATTGAAAGGGAGTGCATGGATCTATAGAGTATGGTGGAACAGTGGAAAAAGAAGAAATTAGATGCAATCCCTTTGTAAAAGGTCGATCACATCCAATATCTTTATCTTATGCGAGAGTATGTAAAACTTTGAGGGCTGAAGAAATCACATGCGGAAATTGGTGATATGGGAATCAAGGTGACTGAATCTCAGCTCCCCCTAATGCCAAAGAAAACCAAGAGGAAAAGGAAAATAAATTCGAGCAATGTATATCTCTAGGGGCTAAGAGTAATGCTGATAAATTTAGGTAAGATGGGAGCTCTTAGCTTTCCCCCTAAGACAACTAATTAAATATGAAAATAATTTCTTGGAATGCAAGATGCATGAATAGCGTAAAAAAACAATGATTGTTAAGAAGAATATAATAATGGGAGAGCCATATATGATATTTATTTAAGAAACTAAATATATATTTGGTAAGATGAAGGAAGTAGATAGGAAGCTAGGAAAATGATTTAGTTATTTTATTTTTAAGCTAAAAAATAAAGCAGGAGGATTAGTAACATGGTAGAATCCTCTTGTAATGAACTTTGTAGTTTTATAATCCACTAGATTCTTCCTCTCTCTGGAGCTATAGATAATAGGTGCTTCGGGTTACATTATGAAAACAAATATTTATGGGAAACAAAGATTTTATGAGAAATGAGTCTTCATTTAGGCCTTGAAGTGCCTAAGGAGTAGCAAGTCGAACTAGAAATGGATCATAGGGGGAATTTTAATATGTTAACCTCATTGAAAAAGAATTAAGGCAGTATGAGGATGTTACATAGAGACTTTCACACCTTCAAAAGTTTCATAGAAAATGAAAATATGATCGATATTAATACAAGTAATGGGTCTTTACCTGGAGTACTAAAAGCAGCAGGGATCATCAAATTGCGACTAGGTTAGACAGGTTCCTAATCTACTAGGACCTATTTCTTCAAGGTATGGATATCAAGGAAAATATTATTCCCTATGTTGGTTTTGATCATTGGTTGGTGGTGTTAACATGAGAAAGTTTAGGAAATCCGAAAAATAGACTGTTCAGATTTCAAGTTTTTTTGGATGATTCACCCCTGTTTTATCGAGAATATAAAGAAATGATGGTTAGAACATATACCAATCTAAGGCACCAATATATTTAGAATCCAAGCTAGGTTGTGGTATATTAAGAACCAAATCAAGAAATAGAATAGAGGTTAGGTTGCTAATATTTTTCAGGCAAAAAAGGATATGTAAATGAAGATGGACGAATTGCAGAGATCACTAGTTGAAGAGGGATACATGGAAAATTTTAGGGGATAATATTTGTAGGTGGGCTAATTTTACATGATTTTTCCGAAAAGAAGATTCGTCAATTTCCATTTTTTAGAAAAATGATTCACCCAAATTTTACAATATAAAATTATTTTACCTTAAAAATCGCCAACATTATATAGAAATTATATATAAAATCATTATAAATTTGAATAATTTTAAAAATACATCAATAAACATTTTATAGTTTGCATGTTAGGGCCTAGTGAGATTCGCCAATGTTAAATTTAGACATTAAGATAATTTTCCATCTTTAAAATTTTCCATGGAGGGATTTACAAAAGAGAAAAGGAAAGAGGAGTTGGAACTATTGAATAAGTGGGAGGATCAATTACTGTGGGAGTAAATTTTATGGAAGAAGAAATCTAGAATCCCATGGTTACAAGAAAAGGAGAAGAGCATAGGAACTCAAACAAAATCCTAAAAATAAAGGATGCAGAGGGGAAGTCTTATGAATCCAATAATGACATTGATAATGTGTTGCCATAAAAATTATAAAAAATTATAGAAGGGCCTTCTATTGATAGATCAACGTTGATCTAAAAGATCGTTAGGAATATTCCCAAATATTTGACAGAGGAGAATAATCAAAATTTGAATAAACACATTCCCATTAAGGAGATTTTCAAGAGATTCCCAATGGTAAATCTCCCAGCCCAGATGGATTTACCATTGACTTCTTTAAAGATTATGGGGATGTGGTAAAATAATATGTTTCTAAGGTTGTGGTAGACTCTTCTGATTCCTCTACTATCCTTAAGGCTTTACATTACATGTTAATAACTCTAATCCCAAAGAAGGAGGTGACTCGCACTCTTAAAAAGTTTCAACCAATAGCTTTGTGCAATTTGATATATAAGATAGCCGCTAAATTTGTAGCCAATCACCTAAAAATGGTTCTTCATATGTTGATTTGAGAGGAACAATCTAGCTTTGTAGAAGGAAGGAAAACATTGGACAATAGTAGTCATGCTCATTATCTTGCATAATCCCTCAAAATTATAAGGAAGGAAGGGATGAAAAATCATCTAGACCTATCTAAAGCATATAATAAGGTCATTTGGGAATATATGGAAGCAATTTTAAATGATGTTTGTTTTGAGTATCTTTGGATTAGATGGATCATGTCCCTAGTAACAACCCCAAGTTTTTTTAATATTAGTTAATGGTGCTCATGTTAAACCCTTTAATGGGGGATATCAGAGGTCTTCAACCGCATGAAGGATGCCAAACTACAATGAAACAATAGTTTTTGGATGACATCATTACATGGCATTCCCATAGTGGAAGAAGATAAAATGTTAAAGGCAATTGGACACTTTTGCAAAAGCTCTAGGTACAGAGATCAACCAATATAGATCTATGATTTTCATTTTGAATACTCATATAGCTATATAGAGGAATTTGACAACCATCTTAGGGTCCTAGAGGTGAATGTTCCTTCAAAATATCTGGGAATACCCCTAATAGTTAGGGCTTAGACGAAATGAAATTGGGAGAAGGTCATGTCCAAACTATAGGACAGAGTTAAACACTAAACTTCTAGAGCCCATTATTTATCTAGAAGGTTAGTCCTAACTAAAGCGGTGTTACAAGCGATACTAGGGTACATGTTATTAGTACTCCCAACTCCTAAAGGGATTCTGCAAAAGATAATGGAGGTCCAAAGAAATTTCTTATGGAAAGGGGAAGAAGACAAGAGGAAACAGGAATTAGTATCATGCGAAAATATATGTAGATGAAATTTTTTAGGTGGCCTCAGTTCACAAGATCCTGAGACTGTTAATAGAGCTTGTGGTGCTAAATTATGGTGGTGTTGGCTGAAGGAAGGTACCTCACCATGGACGATGTTATGGAAGTATAAATATGCCCAAAGTTTGCACCTATAGGACCTCATCTGTATTTCAAGGACAATTAATGGATCAAAAATCTGGAATTTAGCTTGGGGGAAAAAATCATCTAGGAGTAATTCCTTTTTGGAAATAAGAAATGGAAGGACCGTGATGTTTTGCGATGATATCTAGGAGCAAAATCTTACCGTAGTCAAATAGGAGAAATGCCTAATTCAATTGCAGACTCAGAGACAAGTATGAACACATGTTTACTAGTATTGGGAATAGGAAGTTGAGGTTACTAAACAAAGAAAATTGAACCCAACCATTTTTCGAGGTCTCAATCAGAATGATGCGATATCTGTGGATTTAATAGGAGAATTAAACAAGAGATGATTCCTTTATATAGATGATAATGACCAATCGAGGAAGGGAATAAAGGAGGGAAAATAATTCAACCGTAAACAGGCTAGGTCCTATATTGAGGGCCATCACAGAAGGGAAGCAGACATAGTATGGAAAAAGGCGTCAACATCACAGTGATGGCCGAAGATTAAAAGCTTCCTATTGCTGGTACTACATAAGAATGTCTTGAAATAAGAGAATTTAGTAAAAAGAGGTTTTATTAAGGCCTCCTAATGTTACCTCTATGAATATGAAGAGGGGAACCTAAAGCATTTACTAAACACATGTGATCATGTTTCTGTTATATGGGATTGGATAGTTTTTCTCTTTAGAGAAACTCACAAGGTCAAGGAAAATATTCAAGAAACAATCAAAAAATTGTGAGAGAATTATACGAGAAAATAGATGTTTAATATTATCTACTATTAGGCCTTGCAAATCGCTATCTAGGTCATGTAGAAGCAATGGAACAAGTGAATTTTTCAGAATAAGAGACTCCCAATGAAAATATTGCTGGAAGGGATCTAGAAGAAGTTGAGGGAAACTGTGCTCAATAAAAGAGTTAGGGAATCTAATCATCAACCATCACCTCAAGAGGATATGCTTTTGCAATTATGTAATCTATAGAATCCTGGTTTATTATTGACAAGGGCTAGAGATCCATATATACACTTGGACTTAATGATTTAGGTTTCACCTCTCGAGGGGTTACTTAAGTTCAATTTCAAAGGTCCTTGAAAAGGGAATCTAAGGAATGCTGGAACAGTGGGATTTCTCAAAGAATGTAAAGGGTAAATATAAAGGGTGTTCTTCAACAACCTTGGGTAGGAAACAAAAAATGCTACAGAATTCCATGCCCTCGAATAGGAGTTGGAAATACTGATGCGTGTAAGGATGTTTAATGTTATAATCGAGGGGGATTAAATTATAGCCATTGAAGATGTGAGGAGGATAAAATGTGGTACGAAGGTAAGTAAGGTAACAAAGCATTGGAGTTTAGCACAACTAACTCAACGAATTCAACAACATGTAATTCTATTAGTGGGCGTTAAATTTAGTTTGGTCTGGAGAACTACAAATGGAATAGATGATAAGATGGCCAAGGAAGGGGCCTCCAACTCATGGTCAAATTAGGACGTGACATGGTCGGAGGTCCATGAGTGTCAATTGAAAAAGCACTCTGGAAGTTAGTGGAAAAGGATAATACACTAGTGCAAAGATTAAAATCCAGCAAAGCACTCGAGTATGGATCATCATATATCCACTTGATAACACGATAAATTAGTGCATGCATTATGAAAGGAAAGTGGTCATTAATAAGATGGAAGGTGGTGGCTAGGTGCAGTAGCTGCATGAAAAAGGAAGAAACTCAAGGCGATGACACTATGAAAACATGAACCAACTAAAATTATGAAAGGTGGTAGATAAATGATGAAAGGTTGTATGAACGGTGGAACCGTATGATACATGTATGGGATACATGCAAAAGGCGACAAGATGATTTGATGATCCTATCAAATATACGAGCAATGGTAAATCAATAGAAAGAATGTTGGAGGTTCACATGAGGATGTGATCTCAAAACAAGCAGAAGAAGCCTGAGTAGTAAAATGCCGATGAATATGATGAAAATTATCTAGAAGCATGGAAGGTAGACCACATGAATGATCAAGGTTTTCAATCCATAGCTTGATGCTCTTTCCCTATTTCTATTTTTGGAGTATTTCCAATTCAGGTAGAGTTGAGAGGCTGGCCTGGTAAGGTTCGAATGTGAGAAGGTAGCTTTTGTAATAGACTGGGATATGGGGAGAGTTAAATATTCTAGAGGGAGGCTTAAATTGAAGGAGCAAGGGGAGGGGAGTTGTAAACGCACTTCAATGGAGTTAGTTTCTAAGGAGGAAACAAGAGCTTTGCATACCATTATTCTAGCAAGAGGGCAATAAGTTGTTCAAGATAGGGAAAAAAATATGGCTATGTCTGATAGTCAGATTGAGGAGGAAGTGGACTATATTATAGATTCAAAGACCACGAGAACCAAAGAGACCCTGTATCACTAGACTTTGGAGACAAAATGGCACTTAAAAAGTTTAATGGGGAATTTGTAAGTTGAGAGGGATGAGGAGAAGGAGAATCTCTAGGAGGAAACTCTGAAACAATTGAAGGACAATCATCAGAGGATTAGAGGGGTGGAGATGGTTATTAGGTTGTTATGAAACCATCTCACAATAAGATAGAAAAGAGAGATAAACGCCTTAGAATTCAGCCTCTTCGAGGGGGGAACCTCCTTTACATTACACAAATAAATAATTCTTGGATGATACAAATGAAAATACCTTCTTTCTATATATAGGAGTCTAAGGGGTCATAATATAATCAGATCCGACATAACAATAATAATGTAAGGGCACAATAATAACAATAGTAGGCTTCTATGGGGAACAATAATAACAATATGGGGACTACCTGGGGGCAACAATATAATAAGGGGGTTATACTAATAACAATAGGGGGTTGCACTAGTAGTATAGGGCCTTAACATGCCCCTCTCCTTCAAAAAGTGTTGTCCTCAACGCTTGAGTAGTTCTTAATGCTTCTGTATAAAATTTGTGTCCTTCCATGTGGAATCCTCAGTGGGTGAGTTCTTCCACTGGATGAGATACTCTGAAATTGATCAATTTCATAGCTGTTGGTTCTTGCTTCTGTGACTGCTCCAGGTTCCAATATGATTTTTCCTTCCTCGTCAAGTTCTGGTAGTATTGCTTGAGCTAGGATATTCTGCAACTTTTGAATGAGTAGCCACACTTCTTTGTCCTTATTTGATTCATCCCTTACTTCGTTTATCCAATCTGGTTGGATAACAGAAATAGCACAAAACAATGCTTCCAGATCCTCATCGTTTCTTGAGAGTGCATCTGCAACAACATTTTTCTTCCATTTTTTGTAGATGATTTCAAAGACATAACCCAACATATTTGTGAGCCATTTTTTCTTTTCTTCTAAAGATAATATTTGTTCTAGAAAGTATTTAAGACTATCATGATCCATTTCTACCTTGAAGTGTCTTCCCATTAGGTAAGGTCGTCATTTCTTAAGTGCATGTAGTATTTCCAATTTTTCCTTCTCATAAATAACTTGCTTGAGATGTAGCCGTAAAAATACCCAATCGCCTACCTCAAAACTTCTTTCACTACGATGTTGATATGCCTGTTGTTTCATTTGATTTTTCACCAAAATGGAATTATCCTTTAAAAGTTGGGGAACTTGTTGTTGATGCTCAATGTGGTCTTTCACTGCTTGAATATTTTTCTTCTTGATATGTCCTTCTATATTGAGAATTTGAGGAGTGGTAATTTCTTCCAATGCATTACAAGATATGGTCGGATTCATTTCTTGATGTTCGATGTGATGTTTCACTTCTTGAACATTTTTCTTCTTGATATGTCCTTCTATCTTGATAGTTTGAGGAGTGGCGATTCTTGCCAATGCATTACAAGATATGGTCGGATTCATTTATTCTTTATCGATGTGATCTTTCGCTTCTTGAACCTTTTTCTTCTTGATATGTCCTTCTATCTTTAGAGTTTGAGGAGTGGTGATTCTTGCCAATTCTTTATAAGATATGATCAGATTCATTTCTTCTCTCTCTGGGGTTGGGTCCTGGTGTATATCATCTTCTTTTGATGTTTCTTGATCCTTTTCTTCCTCCTCTTCATAATCTATGTAAAATAGTTTCTTCTTTGCACACTTATGAACTTTAGTTTATTTTCTATCACAATTGTAACAAAGCCCTTTTGCTTTTTTTTCTTCCAATTGTTTTGGTGTTAACCTTGTAGGTGGTGAAAGGCTAGGAGCAACAACAGTTCCATATTTATAGTTATGAGTGGTATATTTCCTTGTTGCCATAATTTTTCTTGCAATTTTTCTTGCCAGCCTATATGCCATATCCAATGAATCATGTTCCCAAAGGTGAACTTCATGTTGGATGTTATCATTTAAAGTCCCCATGAAGACTTCAATCCTACACTTCTCTGGAGTATCATTTACCCTTATGCTCAATGTGCTCTACCATTGAACCCTTTTGTTTGAGATTTATCAATTGGCTAAAGAAGGTGTTGCTCTTTGTATTCTTATAATGTGCTATCATTTCCTCCATGAAAATTCACTAGGTGACAAGTTGTTTATGAGAAAGATTCCCTCTATACTGCAAAAACTAATTCGGTTCTAAATATAAAGATGCAATACACACCTTTTGTGTGTTTTTCACATTATGTAGATCAAAATATTTCTCCATATGTAGTATCCATGTTACGGGTTCTTTTCCATCAAACTTCCTCATATCTATATTTTGGAATATGTTTGGTCTTCAATCCAACGTTAGATTCTATGAAATCATGATTAACATTACTTTTGTTCTCATCATGATTTTCCTCTACCACCTTTTCGCCATTAGGAGGCCTTTCTTGTAGTAGCTTTGTCCCACCTTCCTTCAAACCTTCCATGTTTTTCTTCAAATATCTCATACCTTCCTTCCAATATTCTTTCATACCATCGATATTAGCTTCCATGGCATAGAAAAAACTATTTATCTTAGTTTCGATCACATTCTTCAAGTCATCCATCCATTTTTTCTTACTAGGTGTTTATATTTTCTTGATTCGAGTCATTATTTTTCTTGCTTTTAGCAGCTCAATCTTCAATATGTTCTATCTCTGAAATTTCGGATCTCCAAGGTCTGAAATTGTGACCTGGAGTAGCCCTCTGCATCCTATTTCCAATGGCACCAGTCTGATAAAACTTGTATTCTCAAATAAAGGGTTATGTCTAATCTCCCAAGATGACCCGCTTATATACTTTTTCACTAGAGAGAACTTGTACGAAGTGCCACATGTTATTGTTTTGACCTTATGACCTAAAAATGATACAAAGAAAACTACAATCTGTTCTCTTTCTGTAACTTCTTATTGAATTTAAATATGATGCTCAAACAGAAGGTTATGTTGATTTTCCCAAGGTCACCTGTTTTGGATGTAATTGGGGAGCTTGCAGAAACCTTAAATGTTTTGGATTGTATCTTCGAAAATATAGCAAAACAAGATCTACAATTTGGTCTCGAGCTTTACCAAGTTTTTAGCTCAAATGGGTTTTAATGTCAATGTCTGAAACTTTGTAGAAAAACAATTATAGTGAAAATTCCATGATGACCTGTTTGAGATGGAATTCTAGAGCTTGCAACAACCGTAACTTCCTCAGATCATATCTCCGAAAATATAACAAGACATGATCTGAAATTCGGACCTGAGGTTTGGAACGATTTCATATCGAATGGGGTTTTTTTATCTTCTGAAACGTCACAGAAAAGTATTATAGCGAAAATGCCATGAAGATCTATTTGGAGCAGCGAAACCATAGAATCCAAAGCTCTGATACCAAATGTTATGAAACCAGCTCACAATAAGATAGAAAAGAGAGATAAATGCCTTAGAATTTAGCATCTTCTAGCGGGTAACCTCCTTTACATTACACAAATGAACAATTCTTAGATAATACAAATGAGAAGACCTCCTTTCTCTATATAGGTGTCTAAGGGGTCATAATATAATCACAGCTGACATAACAATAATAATGTAAGGGCACAATAATAACAATAGTGAGCTTCTATGGGGCACACTAATAACAACATGGGGACTACATGGGCACAACAATATAATAAGGGGGTTGTACTAATAATAATGAGGGGTTACACTAGTAGCACAGGGACCTAGCACAAGATGTTGGTCGATATAGAGAAGCTCCAATGGGGAAGAATTGTGAACCTGAATGATATGTTTTGTATTTATTTGCAGCATGTCCACAATATTGATATCGCCCTAGGGGTTGCAAAGTGTAAACCAATGCATCTCAGGTGATTCAAGGTGTGTACAACAGGGGACTTTTGGATTATCTTCTGTGTCAGCTCTTGCAGATGTAATGCCCAACAAGGAGACAACTGAATGATGTCTAGGAAACAAATTTCCCTTGTTATAGGGTTCATTTTATTAGTACGATATATAGAAATGAATTTATTAGCAAGGAAGTGCTCAAATTAAATGTTAATCATAGGCCTTATAATGGAATTCATCACCTAAAGAGAGCTAGCGGTGATAATAATAGTAATAAGAAGTCTTTTGTTCTGAAAAATAGACAAAAGAACCATATGGATAGCTTGGATAAAGGTTGGATTGAAACAATATATTTTTGCAGCTGGTTTGGTTTCCAAAATAGAGACCAGTGGCTAACTTCCCAAAAAAAAGTTTTTATTTATTTATTTATGTAACACTCCTACAAAAATTACCATATGAATTGGTTTTATTTAAGTATTGGCTAGGTAAAATAATATAATATATGATAAAATATATTGACAAATATATTAGTTTGCAATAATATAATTATATATTATTTTCTTTATGTGCTAATCCTCTTAGGATAATATTAAAGGCCAACATTAGAGATTAACCTTTAAATTTTAGGAAAAATGGTTAAAGAGTTAGTTATGTCTAGAAAGGAAAACAAAGAAATCCTCCTATCTGTCAGAGGATAGATATTGCAAACCAAAATGAATAAGTTATGGTTGGAGAGAAATACCATAGTGTGTATCCTATGAAAATCCTATGGGAGATAAAGACAGTGTGAGATAAAAACTATACCAGTTAGACACAAAGAGTCATCAAACCTAGTGAGTTAGCATGACATTACTTAACGTTTTACGAGGTGCAATATAAAACATTGTTCCTTAAGTTTTTGTCGGGAATTAGAGGATATATCCTGGGGAACTGACCAAAACAGTTGGTTCGATATTGGGTGGAACTTAAGACCATTAACCTAATACTGGAAGGATTCAGTTAAGTGAAGGTGTTTTTTCTTTGTTTGATTTTAAGATAGCAAGTCCCGGAAAAAAATATTATGTACGGAATACAAATATTTGTTGATTGTATGAAGAATGTCAGTTACAAACTAACTCCATCTTTTTCTTGTAGAAGGAATGATTGTTGAGTGAAAATATATTGTTTCATACTAACCTTGTCTGATAATAGTATGAATATTGAAGAGATGAGGTTTGCGGAAAACTAACTCTATTTATGCATGTGATAGAAAGGTTTTTGGTTTTAGTTCCAAATTTCTACGGCAACATTTAAAAGGGAAAACCCAAGAGTAAAACATGGAAACTGAAAAGATATGGCTTAAACTTATAGGGACTGTTTCCCCTAAAAACCTATGTGGTTGGTTTCTGATACCTCATATTCAAATCTTAAGAGAAATATAGTTACATTTATATATTTGTACCCTAATGAAATTTCATATATAGTGATTATAATTTAGGTAGAAAATGGATTTTTAAGAAAATGTATAGGTTAGGGTACAAGTAGTGGGAGTGATAGCCTGACTAGTTGGTCTAAGTACTCAGTCGCGACATGGAAGGTATGAAAAAGAAAACCAGTAGCAGTTCCCTAGGAAACCAGTCAGTCTCTATACTAGATAGTATATATTCATAATTATACATTTAAAAGTTACATACAATATGTATAATTGTAGACATGCATAGAAAAAAATATTAATTGGGTGAAATCTTCCTTATAATAAACAGTAAAGAAAGATGGTGCTTCTCTATAGTGTAATAATATAAGTGTAAATATTAATAGGTATATGTTCTAACTAATATTCAATTGTGAATACATAAAGGAATCTTATATTTACTTAAAAAAAAAAAGTTAAATTTTGTGCAAGTAGCACTGAAATGAAATAGACAAGATATTGTATTTTATGTTAATGAAAAAAACCCCAAACTACACTAGTAAAATAAAGATTAAAATATTAAAGCTATGACAAATGTTATAGTGATAAATATTGCTGAAATTTGTACACTTGCAAAAATTTAATTGTTTTGAAACCCTTGGATCACTCAGGGCTTGAAAGAAAAATGACTGAAGAAAACATAGATTGTATCAAATATTATTATAATGTACATAGAGATACTATGAGTCTTTTTGGCTTATTTTTCCTAGGAAGGGGCTCGCAGCCATATAGAGAACTCGGATCTTAATAGCTAGAGAAAACTGAACTCTTGTAATACCCCCATGGTTCTGCTTTCTAAACATTGACCATTTTTAGACATTGAAGTACTATTGGATTAATTAGATATGGAAGACGTGATGGGATTGATGTGATAATGTAATTAATTTATTTATTATTGAGTAAATATATGTATATTTTTTGGGTTATTTAGGAAGAGCAATATAGTTTTAGAAGACTTCTTGTTAAATTAGGAAAAATTGTTGGTTGTTAAGTCCATGTCATGGACCTTCCATAAAAATCTCCTAAAAATCCCTAGGAGAAAATAATTTAAAATATTAACATAATAGGGGAGAAAGATTATGTTAATCACTTACTTGGAGAGAAATATTATGTGGGGTGGAATAAAGCATTGCGGGAGAGAAATACATAAAAGGCCTAGGAAAAAAATTGAGACATTAAAGTATGACAATGCTAAAAATATGGTGGGAAGAAATCTATAAAGAAAAACTAGTTAGGAATCAAAGGGGTTGTTTATTCCAAAGTGCAAGAAAATATTAGCTTTGGGGGAACTCATAGAGACAATTCAGTGTTTGGTGGAACATGCTCAATTCCTAAATATTCCCCAAACGTTCATTTATGGTTTGATGAACTTATGTTTGTTTAGTTTATATTAAGTTGTTTATTGTTATGAAATATTTGAACATGAGAGGAAAACTTTGATTGAAGTTGCATTGAAAAAGTATGGTGCATATCTATGTTAGTGCCTTATGATAAATAAAAATGGATTACATGCATGAGTGTTTGATGGAGTTAATAAAGTAAATATATGCACATGCAATTTATTATTCAATATTGTTATCTTCCTCTGGTCATTGAATTTGTATGTATGCATGAAAGAAAAGAGATTGGGCATTAACTACTAGAAGTAAATAGATATGTGGATTAGAATTGTGATGAACATACATGTTGGATGGATGCATGAAATCTATATCCAATTAGATGGAATCACTGTGGTAACTTGTATTATGATTCTCATGGATTTTAATTGTAGAAGAGACAAAAATTGTATGATGGAGGTAAGTTAAGGATAGGATAAACACAAATCTATCTAGAAAGAGGCCTCCTAAGATTGTTTAGAAAAGTTCTAATTAGTATTTCATACAACAATATTCATAGGGAACACATATGTTTATGAAGCTATAAGAGTTTATATTCTTTGCGAATCTGTGGTAATTTTTGTTCAAATCAAGCTAACAAAACTCAAATACAGAAAGAGAAACACTATAATAATCTATTATTCCTAAAGTGAATATAAATGCACATATATTCATTAGCCATGTTAAGAGAAAGTTGGCCTAATAGTCTCCTCGGAATTTTTAAATTATATACATACTTTTTTGTACATAGCAGAAAAATCTAAATGTATCTGTAAAAGGCTTATTGCTCTTGACTGTAATTTTTTTTAACAAATTATAATTATAACATAACTATACCAGTTTGACTCTAAATACATAATAGATTTATTTAAAGTATATATGGAATACACAATGATTAAAAAATTCACGAAATCTTGAAGTGAATTGATAATACAATCCAAGTAGTTTTTGACTAGATGAAGGTCTATAAAAGAGCGAGAATAAACATGAGAGAACCACTATAGAATTTAAGAGAAAAATCATTATTAATTATATCATGCTTCTAAATAAATTCCCCCACATGATGAGAGACCGAGAATATAATATTAGCATATAAAAATAATTATAGAGTGAACTTTGTAGAAATAAGTAGCTTCAAATTTCTAAATTGTCTAAGAAGTTTCTCTTTTTTGTTCGCCTTATAAGTTAACAAGGAATCGTTCCATTTTTTATGGAATCAATTCCATTAATTACATAAGCAATGAAGTAAATAATTGAGGACTTTCTATGCCTAAAATCAAGTAGAGATAATGAATAAAAAGGGTGAGGTTGACCATACATTGGTATCATATATATATATATATATGATTATTGTTACTAGTAAAAATATAAGTGAGGCGACATAGTTTTGTTGTTAAACCAAAGAACAAATAAGGAATAAAAACAACCGTGATTTCTAATTGCAAATAGAAAAATTAAAACCTATATAAAAGCAAGGTCCCATTATATTATGTAAATTCATTACATTCGTTATAGAGGATAGTTTCCACGGCCTGAATCAAAATGTCATATAGGACATTTGTAAAATTATATGAAGTAGTTGAATATAGCTAGACTTCCTCCAACTAAAGTACTTGAGTAAAAGAAATGGTAACAAGGGCACAAGCTTAATGATGTCTTTTTTTCTTAATGTGAACATTCGAACCATGATTATTTTTCCTCTAAATCATCTCTTCTCTTCAAATATTCTTAAAAAAGAACTTTACAACTCATATCCATGTTCTAAGAGACCATAATTAGATAAGATTTCTTAGCATATAATAGTTCAACTAAAACAACATCTATGGGATTCACTTTCCCAACCATGGAGGGTACACTCACTCCAAAAAAGGATAGAAAATATTAAAAAGACAACTCAAGTCAAGATTGATAAGAAAGCTTTGTAAAGAAGTAATGAAACAAAAGACAATACTCCAAAAGAATTTGTCAAAGTCAAATTACCAGTGTAATCATTTTCATTGTTCCATTTTATAATATCATAAACCTCTTATTGCTTCATCAAACAACATCTTTCACTAATATTATGATATATATTCTATAAAGATACCTTTGCAAAATCAATATTATATTATGATATATATTTTATAAAGATACCTTTGCAAAATCACAAGTTCACCATGTGAAACATAACAACTACTTCAAAATATTTAAATATAATAATAACACTATAATACTAACCTAATCATGAAATATTCATTTATCACATGTTAACTTTAGACCAATCATTATCAATATTTACAATATATTTTCATTATAAATATTTACAATTCTCTTATATATTTGCAACTAAAAATAATCATTTAAATCAATCTACTACACTCATTATTCTATAATTTATTATAATCAATATTTAAATCTAAAATTACAAATATGTAAATAATTTTCACATTTATTAAATTCATATTAATATACAAATTTTATATTTAAATTTTATTAAAATAATATTATTTTCCTATATTAACTTAAAAAATTATAATCCGACTTTTAGAAATCATCGCATTTATAATGTTTTTTCTTCAAATTTTAAATTTTAAATATTAGTTACAATACATAAAATGTTCCATATTTACATCACAAATAAATATATATAATAATATTAATATTATTTTAATATAATAATAAAGCATTAAAAACATATTTTATTTAGTATTCGAAATGAACATAAAAAAAATATATTCTAATTATTTAGTATACTTTAGTGAACTAGGTATATCATTAATAATTAAAAAAATAATTATAATAAGTATTACTAATTAATTAATTAATCGTTTTATACATAACGAATTATAAAAACTAATAATAAGTACAAACACGTATATTTAAATTATAATTGAAAAGTCAGAACTTCTGCCCTCTTCCATTAATTAATTGAACTATTCCTTATATCGCTTATTATATATGCGCCTACAAACCGTTTAGAAAAAAACGTTTAAACCCTGACATGACATCGAAATATGTCCGAACCAGCCGTTCTCACGAAACGGCTCAAGTTGTTACATCGTTCATGGTAAGTGCCCTTTAGTAAACATGATGGGTAACAAGAGTTGTGAACATATTTCTTAAGAAAATATGTATATACTGTAAATACTTAGCCTAGTTGAATACTTCGTTAGGATTTACAAATAAAATTGAAATGAGCATATAAGAGAGAATATCCCATCGTTGGATGTGTAGCTCGAGTAAAAATCTGTAGTATGGAACAGCAAGTGCAATCTTTGAGATTGAATCTCTGATGTCGTACTTCTCCATGTTGCGCAATCTTTCAGCATAAATAATTTTTTGTTCCAAATCTAGGCCCATTTTGATGCTGTAGGCCTCCATCCGAGAATCTGCATCATCATGGCCAATGTGCATCGAATTACAAACCGGAGGTGAGTTTGCTATCCAGATGCAGCTATCTGCGCACTCAGCTAATTAGTTGGGGCTAGGACGTGTCGTTGCGCAGCTGTTTTGGCGATAGCTGCCCATCACATCAAATATTTCAATCCCAGCGTGATGTTAGCACAAGTGGAAACTTTGTTCCGCCATTTATTACGGAGAAAAATTGTCAAACCTAGTCACATTCCCAATCCTACGGATTCATGCCTTCGTTGTCACTTCCGGATTCCTTCAGTTAAATAATAAGAGTCAAAGAGTTCAGACTCATGAAGCTGATCATCTTACTCATTGTGGCTCGTCCAATGTGAACAAGAGGGTATTGGGATGACACAGCGTCGGCTTTGTTTGTGTTCGGAGACTGGCTGGTGCATAGTGGCAACAACAATTACGTTGGCATGGCGGCAAGAGTCATATGTCTTTACTGAATTGATTTTCCCAACCATCCATCCACATGACACTTTTCCAATGAATATAATCTCCCCCGTTATAGATTTGATTCTCTCAACATCATCAACATCAATCACACAGTATTTCGGGTTCTATTATCTATATATCCATCATTATTTCAAATTTATTTTGTAACAAGGCTCCAAAAGTATTTATTAATGGGTATACGCATTTCAAAGAAGGGGATTGAAGTCGTGCTGCCTTATCTTAATCCTGTGATCACAGTTAATGAATTACTGAGTTGCCAACTTCGACAATATCGAATTAGGTCCACATGTAATTTAATATTGTTTTGGTTGCTTGTTAAGCAATCATTAATATAATTTTTTGACCAATATTATTTTAATTTATTGATGTCCTTGTCTAACGAAAACTAAATAGATTATTTTAATAACATTATTAATATTCAGTAGGATTCGTTAAAATCACCTCTGTAATGAGTAAGATTTATTGTGTTAGGGTTTATGTGTTTTTCTGACTTGACTGTGAGTGGCTTTTATGGGGAGGCAATACCTCTTTCATAAATGTATTGTTAAGAAGTTTGAACCAAAATGTTGCATGTAAATCTACCCATCTTATTATTTCTAAAAGTCACATTGTTTGAGTTGAAAATGCTTTGATCTTTTGATCTTTCAAGAAAAAATGGATTACTCACAAAGAATGTTGCTCTAACAATGAATAATTCAAAGGGTAATAAGTCTTGTTTCGTAGAAGCATAAAAAATGTTTCAAGTGGAAATCGAATTTGAGGAAATTGATACAAAAACATGCAGGAGCAAGGCATCATTTGAAAATTTATGTGTATGGCCTTTCAAAAATACCCTATTTAGTTGGATTCAAAACAACTTCACTCTTAAGGGAGACCCAAATCTCAAACTATGTTGCAAATGTTTTTTCAAAAGCATATTCAACAACATTGGAGTCATAAAGTGAATCTTTCTTGGAGCTTTATTTCATGAATTATGTTTGTCACTTCATAAAGCCTTGGATTCGAAGAATACATCCATATAAGGAAGATTTCTCTTCATCTCCCATCTCTACTTGCCTTTATTCCCTTCCCTAAGAATTTTAGGATCCACAAATCCAAGAGAGTATTGGAAATACCATGACTATTTATAGTTAATCATCGTTAACTATGGTCATCATGACCAACTATAGTTAATCATGTGTATCCATAGTCAAACCATACTCAACCTTTTTCAATGTTTTATGTTAGGAACAATAAATTTAGCATGACTGTGTGACAAAAATAAATCAACGTTGCAATATGAGAATTAAATGTCAAAATTGGAAACTAACAAATCAAAATCAGTGTTGTAATGTGACAAAAAAATTGATATCGCAATATAAGGAACAAAATACGGCATCGAATATGCTTTACCAACTAGGACCATGCTTAAGCATGATGTCAATGGATGACTATGGTTTAAGAAAGATGCCATGGATGATCACACGCTTACCATGTAGACCATGATCCATCATGGTTGAACACATTTGAACATGATTGACAAAATTTATTCATGGTTGAATATGATTGGACATAGTCAACCATGGTCAACATTAGTTAACCATGAGCAAGCATGGGAATCTTCAATCTTCTATAGTCACTACTTTAAACAACCATCAACCATGGTCAACGATAGTAAATGTGGCCAAACATAGTCAATTATGGTCACCGTCGTTGGCTATGATATCTATGGTTTACCACATTTAAGTATTGTCATCGTGGTCAACCATTATCAACCATAGGTGACTCTAATAAACATAGCTAACCATGTTCAACCATGGTCAATCTTGTTTAAGCATAATTAATCTTAGATAGCCATAGTTACAAATGGTCAATTGTACTCAACCATTGGAAACCTAGGTGAGCAATAGTAAATCATTGTCATTTTTAGTCAAACATAGTCACCATATTGAAACTTTGAAAGCCATGGTGAGCCCATGCTCAACATGGCCAACTATGGGTAATATGGTCAAACATGATTATCCTAAGCCATCATTATAAAGACACGATCAAGTCAAACATGGTCATCCTAGGACACCATGGTACAATTATATTCAACTATATTTATCCACTGCCAATATGGGCAACCATAATCCATCATAGAAACCTATGGTCAACCATGTTTGAAATGGTAAAGTGATGTTCGCCCATGGTCAACTTTGTCAAGTCATGTTCATCCATGGTTAAACCATGTTCACCTATGGTTAAACCATGTTCAACTATGGTCAAGGTTTACAAGTATTCAATAATATTAATATTAATATGGGTAAATCATATTTACTAACATTAATAGGGTCAAATAAAATTTTCTTTATAAGGATTAATTTTTTCTAATACTATTGATATTAATATTAATATGGTTTATAAAGGTTGAATAATAAGCCTTATTAATAAGATTAATATTAAGGTGTGTGCATGTGTTTGTATACATTAATTTTTTTTTAATTAATATTTCTTATAGTGTTATTTTTGTGAAATATCTGTATATACTCATTGAGTTATTTTTGTTAAAAAAAATTTCAAATGTTACATGTCAACTCCATGTTAACCATTTAATGTATTTCAAATCTCTCTCATATCTTTAATTACAAAGGTTGGCTCTCTCTCTCTCTCTCTCTCTCTCTCTCTCTCTCTCTCTCTCTATATATATATATATATATATATTTGAAGTTAAACTATTTTATTTAACATACATATTGACATATTTGATTTATGACCCACCTTAATTTCTTATTCCTTTATTAATATTTTTAAATATTATATATCGACTTCACAATAAGGATAAAATAATTTATACATTTCCCTTCTAATGGAAGGTGATTTTTTTTTATATTACTTTATTTTTTTCCTTACAAACTTGATGTAAAATTATGTTATTTAATATGGACATTGAAATATTTTATTTATGGCTTCTACTAATTTATTATTATTAATAATTTATTGTTTTAAATATAACATGTGAGTTGAATATAGAATGAATTCCACATCACATAACATCAATAATATTAATTTTATATGCCATCTTTCAAGTCCAAATTAAGTATACTAAGAATTAAATAATTTTTTATTTGCTTTCAATTGCTTTATCTCTCTATATAAAGTTGATGTAAAATTAAAGTGAAAATTGAAGTATATTTTTTATGGTTGACATTGATTTTTTTCTTTGTTATGTGAATGTTGGTATTATTTTACTATTTTTAAATATAACATTACATGATAACATATCCTTCATGCTTGGTTGTAGAGCACATTAAGATTGATATTTAAGATTAACAAGGTTTATTGAAAATATTAATATTTCGGTCCTCAATAATATTTATATTTAATAAGGTTGAAGGTTTCTTAAATATTCAAAATTATAGTATGATAAAAAAATCAAGCCATGCTTTTTCATTGTTCACTAAGGTTTATCATAGAAAGTCGTAGCCATTCATGCAGTCTTAGTCAACCATGGGCAATCATAGTCAACCATGGGAAATCATAGTCAACCATGTGTCAGCATGGTCATCTTTGTTAAAACATAGTCAAGATATAGTCAACCATGACTGACCATTATGAATCGACTACCAGAAAGGATGGTCATCTTTGATTACCCATAATGACCATAATAAACCATAGTCAACCATAGTTGTTCATTGTTAGCCATAATCAATATGGTCAACCATTAATTATGGAAACCACGTGTACCATTGTTAATTATGGTTGAGCATGGTCAACTATGGCACATTGTAGATAACGATGGCCAACATGGTCGACCATCATCAATCATAGTTAACACTAGTTGTAATGTTTGGCCATAGTTAGCCATAGTCAACAACTAAATTTAGTTAGCCATCATCAACCATCATCAATAATGATCAATGATTGTCAACCATTACCAACCATGGTCATATATAGTTGACAAAAATGATCTGATGCTCAAGATCGAAACCCATGGTCATCCATGATCAAACATAAAGACCCATGGTCAACTACAGTCAATCATAATCTACCATAGTTAACTATAACTAGTTGTGAAAAACCATAGTCATCCATAGTCAACTCTATATTGACCATAAGGAACCCTCCTTAACTATAACTTGAACATACTTTCCCATTGTCAATTATGGTTTGCTAATCTTGGTCATGCACATTGACTGTCAACTAACATAAAAATGCTATTAAATATCGTTGACATACATAGATGGACGACATTTTTCGATATTTTATATGCCAATTGTAATATCAAAATGTTTTTAGTAAGCATATATCAACTAAATCTACTAAAATAATTGTGGTTATGTTTGAAGATACATGTTAAATGGAAAAATAATTCTCATATATTTTAAAAATAAATATAAAGATAAATTAATTTAGATTTTTTGAAATTAGACTTCTATGATCCATAATAATGATAACAACATCATCCGCTAAAATTCATATAAGAGATAAACTCATCAACGTGTTTCAAACTAGCCAGTGTGGTTCATCTTCAGGACAAGATGAGGAACCTGATCCAAGAAAATGCGATAAATAGATGTAGAGAGCTGCTAACCAGTCGTTTGGAGTAATAGCTAGTTTGAGAAAAGGTAGAAATTAATAATTAGGTTTTGACCAAAAAAAGTAAGGGAATCTAACTAAAAAAAATTCTTAGTAATATTATAATTTTTTTTGGGTAATAATATTATTAATAGTTAGTATTTTAATAAAATAATATTATAAACCAAGTAGATAATATGTTAACTTAATATTTATGAATAAAAAAATTATTTTTATTAAAAAAATTATAGCTCCTTATAAGCCTATTATTATATATTATAATATATAATATTCTAATAAATATTAATATTAATAGGTTTAAACCGATTCATCACCCCAAATATTAACTAATATATTACTAACGTTAGAATATCATAAACTATATAGTTAGATGGATTAACAAATATTATTCTAAAAATAATTAGTAATAATATCAAATAGTAATAAAATATAAATATTTCTAAACAATATAGTTATATATATATATATATATATATATATATAATTTAGGAAGAAGGAGTGGGAATCTAGCATTTGCTGATACTCCAGTCATCATCTCTATTCAAATTAACAGGTCTCTTTTCAATTTCTAAGGCCTCCCTAAATTTATGATGATGAAAATGGTCAATCCTAACAATGACCCTAGCATCTTCAATGCAAATGTGATGATTGGTTTTTTCTGCATGTTTTGTGAAAAAGGAGGAGCGAGACCTTCCATGCTTGATGTCAGCAACATGTTCACAAATCCTTCGGTTTATTTATTGACCGGTCTCACCAATATAAGGAGTTCCACATGAACATGGAATCATGTGAACCGCCTTCCCATTCTTAGGGTTAACCGGTTCCTTAACCGAATGAAGAGAACTCCAAATAGTTGTAAGGGGCCTAAAAGAAGAATGAATATTATGTTTCTTCAAGATCCTTGCACTTTTATCAGTGGACCCTTGAATAAAAGGAAGATGAACTCCAGAAGACCAATCCTTGGTATCAATCTTATTCTTAGGACCTTTTTTAACATTTAGAAAGTCCCTAAGACCTTGGGACCTACTATAACCATTCTTATTAAAAACTTTAAGGAGGTGGGTATTTTCATCTTCTAGGTGATTTTCGTCAGAAACTCATAATGCCCGAGTGGCTAAGGTGTTGAGAAAACCTAGCTTTTCAGGAGGAAAATGAAGGGAAATAGCATGGAGATATTGCTCTGTCTGAGTTTTGTTTTGAAAAATTTGATGAGAGAAAGAACCGTCATCCTTCTTTGAGATAACAACATCAAGGAAAGGTAGGCTACCATCAACTTCAAATTCCATGGTGAACTTTATGTAACTTGATTGATTATTAAGATGATGGTAAAACAATTCCAACTTTTCTTTATCATGAGACGAGACAACACAAGTGTCATCCACAAACCTTTTCCAATGTTTGGGTTGGTAAAGAGCATAAGACAAGGCCTTGGATTCAAAGTCCTCCATGAAGATATAGGCAACAAAGGGGGGAAGGAGAAAACCCATAGCCACACCGCAGGTTTGCTCATAGAATTCACCCTTGAAGCTAAAGAAAATAGACGTGAAACAAATTTTAACTAAAAAAATAATATTGAGATCAGTGATGCAATCAATGACATAAATGATCTCATTAAGAGATATTAGTGAATAAAGACACCATCACAAAACTCACCAAAATGCTCATAATTACAAACGATCATACATGTAAATTGATTGGTAATTATAAAAATTAAATATTAAATTAACGTATTTTAATGGGATTTTTATATTTTAAAGAAATCAAACTAAATTAATGTATCAAAATTATAATATGAGATTATCATAAATCAATAAATATAAAATTATTAAAAAATAAAAAGTTAATTTTATTTTAAATAATATAAAAGTTAATTGATTGATTAATTAAAAAATATTAATTGTCATTATTATTTGATGAAATATTTTTGATTAAATTGGTTAAATTGTTTTATGCTATAGAGAGATTTTTTAATATTTATATTATAAAAACCCTTTTTTAGCTATGGACTTCACTTCCAAAAATGTTTCTAAAATTATTTTTCTTGCGTGCATTTATGTTCTAAACTTATTAGCGTCCATTAGCCATTTAACTTAGACAATTGGGTAAGTTAGATTAAATCCATTTGAAAGTGGGACTTACCATGTATGAAAATGTAAATGTGGTAAATTTGTTAACATGTAAAGTTTTAAGTATCAGTTCAGCGATATACATTATATAGATTATAACTTAGACAATTGGGTACGTTATATTGAATCCATTTGAAAGTGGGACTTACCATGTACGAAAATGGAAATGTAGTAAATTTGTTAACATGTAAAGTTTTAAGTATTAGCTCAGCGATATACATTATATAGCTTATAAATTTTGGTAGGCATAACAACATTTACTTAATAATATATCCCAAGGTACTTAAATATTTAAAAAAAAAAAAAAAAACTATATTTTATTTTGTTTTTAAGTATTAGTGTTATGAGTAATTAAAAAAAAAATAATATAAAAGTTAAATATAGATATGTTTAAGATAATAGGTAATAACATTTCTAATTATGTTGATTTACTTTAATTTACTATGGAGTTGTATAAAGGTTTTTGTTATAATATGATGTCTAGTATCATGGTTTATCAATAGCACATGCCCAAAAAGCACAACTTATTTGATATCATCATTCATATTACATGGTTTAATTAATTAATTTAATTATCAAAATAAAATGAAAAATCTATCTTGGATATAAATACCAACCTTTAATTTTTCAATATTATAAAGATTATTTTAGAATATTTTATGCATTTTAAATCTTTGCCATCACACTAATACTTATTTCCAATTAACCTAAAATTATGGAAACAATGTTTCAAAATAGACATGTATTTTAACATAATAGAAAAATAATATATAATATAGAATTAAAAGATTAAAACAATTTTACATTTAAAGAATTAATACTTTTCTATGTTTGATACATGTAGTTTTGAAATGGGAATTCAATTAAAAATTTGTAATAATTATTTCTTATTAAAAAAGTATTTAAATAATATATAAAAACTAAAATTATTATCCAATATTATATAATAAAATTATTATTATTTTAATAATTTTTTTTGAGTAAAACATTTTTTTATGAAATAATATATCATTTGTCATATCTCAAGATGATATCATTATGTAAATCATAGTAACAATATAAAAAAAATTGATTTCATGTACAATTGAAATATACAACCTAAAGAGTATACCTGAAATATTTATTTTAAGGATTAATTACCAGGTACAATCCTACATGACATATATAACTTGGAGTTTGCACACACAATATTAATATACCTCAAAATTTTCACCGTTAATATTTAGTTATGTCTCTATGGATTAAATCCACGATTTGATATACCTAGTAACTAATACATTAACTCGGTCTTCTCCCTAGAGTTGGCGGGATTAGAGATTCTGGCTTCTTTCGATTGCCACCCAACTTTTGGGCGTCATCTCGAGATGGTATCCTCATCTACGGTCCTTCAGTAAGCGATTCCATTAGATGATTTTGAAAGAAACTTTATCCCCTTTGTCACTTTCTTCGCAGAGTGGTTTTGGAATTCCTTCTCTATCTAGAAGATCCTTCAAGGTCTGGTCCATGCCTTCAGCGTTTTTACAAAGGTTCTACTCCTACTTCACTGTGTTTTTGATGAAGTTCTTTCTGTTTTTTCCTAGCTCCACCATGACTGTGTATTTTACTATTAGCTTTGAAGAGCTCATTTCAACACTTACCGCTCAAAGGGAGTCACTCTGTCGTAGCAGCCCAGCCAAGATAATCATTTTTCCCTATCCTTCACATATTTCACTTCCGTGTATTCATTATTCATTTACTTAACAAAATGTTTCATTTGAACTGCTAGATTTCATCGAAGGGTTTTGACACTGCACGCGCATGCCTGCATGGAACGAGTTTGTACCTCCTCGCCCAAGTCTAAAGGGTGCAGAATCCTTCTGGTTGTACTAAGTAAATTTCCTCTTTTAAATCACCATTTAAAAATGCAGATTTAACATCAAGCTGGTGTAATTCCCAATTACATTTAGTAGCTAAAGCAATAAGCATTCTGATTGTATTTAACTTTGCTACAGGTGCAAAAGTATCATCAAAATCTATACCTTCCTGCTGTGAATATCCTTTTGCAACCAGCCTAGCTTTTAACTTCTCTATACTTCCGTCTACATTCATTTTTGGTTTAAACAACCATTTACATCCTATGGGTGTTTTATTCTTAGGCAGCTCAACTAAATCCCAAGTATCATTTCTAAGAATTGATTCCATCTCTTCATTCATTGCAGCTCTCCATTCCTTAAATTTACTAGCTTCTTTGTAATTAGAGGGTTCTACAATGTTCAAAACCTTTGACATCAAAGCCTAGTTTCTCAATTTTAATTGTAATTGAGTCTTCCTACCTGATCTCCTTGGTAGGGGACTTACCTCAAATTTGTTTTCTTCTACTATAACTAGGCTTGCATTATCACCTTCTTGCTGTTCTTCTTTTTGCTCTTCTTTCTGCTCCTGCTCCCTTTCATCCTCGCTGCTTTCCTCCAACAACAATGGAATGTGCCAATCATCACCAATGTCATCTTTCCCTTCCTGCACCTATTCATGAAACACTACATCTCTGCTTGCAAATGTCTTACGAGACTCAGGATTGAATAATTTATATGCTTTGAATTCTGTGCCATAACCAACAAAGATACAATTAACTGCTTTAGGGTCTAATTTCTTCCTATCAGCTTTGGGTATATGGGCAAATGCTTTTGACCCAAATACTCTTAGATGATTTACTGCTGGTTTAAATCCATATAGATCTTCAAAAGGGGTTTTGAAGCCAAGATACCTTGTAGGACTTTTGTTCTTCAAATATACAACAGTGTTGATAGCCTCTGCCCAAAAACTATTAGACAGACCCTTACCTTGTAGCATACTCCTTGCGCACTTCACCAAGGTTCTGTTTTTGCGCTCTGCAACTCCATTCTGCTATGGTGTTTATGGCACTGTATACTACTAAACAATCCCGTGAGATTTGCAGAATTTCATGAATTCCTTTAGCTTGTATTCTCCCCCTTGATCAAATTGGAGAATTTTTATACTTTTACCAAACTGTTTTTCCACCAAGGTTTTAAATTATATAAAGCACTGGAAAGTCTGACTTTTCTTGTTCAAAAAATAAACCCATGAATATCTAGTGCAGTCATCAGTAAATAACAAAAAATAGTATGCTCCTCCTAGCGACCTTATCTGCATAGGTCCGCATACATCAGTGTGCACTAGCTCTAAAATGTTTGTTTCCTTCCTCCTATCATGCACAGGAAACTGTTCTCTATGCATTTTTCCTAAGGCACAACCATCACAATTTAACTGAATATTACGAAAGATAGGGAGTCCCTCGACCATACCTTTCTTCTGCAATAACATGAGGTCCTGTAAATTCAAATGACCGAACCTCTGATGCCAGAGTTGTTCGACTATCGATCCTCCTGCAACCATGGCTTACTCTAGCATGCTTTTTGCATCCAGTCTGTATAGGCTTCCAACTCGCATGCCTGTTGCAACTATTTCATTCCTACAATCCTTTATCACACAATGAGTCTTGAAGAACTCGACTTGCATATCTTGATCAGCCATCATGGATACAGATATCATATTTTTCTTAATTCTAGGAACATATAAAACATTTGTAAGGTGACTAATTTTTCCATTTGGTAACTTAACTGAAATCACCCCATGACCTTTAATCTCGTATCCACTATCATCTCCTAGATATATTTTTGATCCATTTATACTTTCTTCAAGACTATCGAAAAATTCCTTTTTACCTGTCACGTGAGAGGATGCTCCAGAATCGACATACCAAATGTCATCTTCATTAGATGCTGAAAGGGCACAGTCGACTGTGAACAGTCGAAATTCATCTTCTTCTTCAACAAAGTATCCTCTGTGCTTTGCATTTTCCTGCCTCCTCTTTGCATCATCAGCCTGTTTCTTATAACATTTACTCTGTATATGACCCTTCTTTCCACAATAATAACATTTCTTTTCAGAATGATTTGCAAGCATACCTTTATGAGAATGCAAATTCTTATGTGATGTTCCTCCTTTCTGCTTTGATTGCTACTGTGACTGCTTTCCTTTGGATGATCGTCGTTTCGCCATTAGTGCAAGATCATCACTCTGGGGGTTCAAGTTTTGCCGCCGCTCCTCCTCTTGCTGCAAGATCCCAGTGAGATCATCAAATGTAGGCGCTTTCTCCCTAGCCGACACTCCAGTGATGAATGTTTGAAAATCATCTCGCATCCCGTTCATTGTGATTGCAACAAGATCTTCATCAGACACCGCCACTCCGATGGCCCCCAATTCGTCTTTGACATCTTTAATTCATGCAACAAATGTAGTAGCAGTCTCCCTTTCATCCATCCTCATTGAAAATAGCTTGCTTTTAAGTGCCAAGACTCGGCTTGTATTCTGGGTCTCATACAGACTTTCGATTTTCATCCAAATGTCCGCGGACGTTTTACAGTCTCTGATGTGCGCAATAACATTGTCCTTCACACATATATTCGACAAGACTTTGGCCTTGTTCTCTCATTTTTCCCAATCTTACTCCTGTGGCCCTCCGTTCGGCTTCTGCTCATCGCCTGTAACTATGGACCAAGCATTCGCACCCTCGAGCAAGGTCTGGATCTTAAACTTCCAATTCGTGAAGTTAGATCCATTGAGTTTACCAGACTCGTTAAGGTAAGATTCCATCGTATTACTCATTCTGGATCTACCCAAAAAAAAAAAAAAAAATACCTGTTAGATCGATCTGTCACCTCTGCCACCGATTTACAGTGTCTGGCAATCCCGCTCCAACGAGCTAATTCAGCATTTCCAATACAGCCGAAGAATTGATCTGATCAAAATTGATCCGATCTACCTCTCCCGGATAGATCTGCAACTTCGCCGATCTGCATGCCTTGCAAACCGCCAAACGAAGTTGAGGCTTCTCACAGATCCCCTTGAAGGAAGATTGGCGTGCCCTCAATCAGCATTTTCCTGAGCAAAAAATCCCCTTTGTGTCGGCGCTTTCCCGAGCGAAAAATCCACGCCAATTAAAAATCGGTTAGAGTAGTTTTGCTCTGGTGCGATTAATCCCAAAAAATCTGTGCCAATTCCCCTCCTGGCGCTTCTGTCAGCACAAAAGACGCGCCAATATCCTTTCTCCTCAGAAAAAAAATATCTGAGTCCGAGCCAAGTTTTCTGCAGTCCAACTGCTCAATTGAGCACAGAGCTCTTGTGTACACGCGGCTACAAAGGCACTTCAGCCACAAAGGTGACAAAAGATCAAGCTCACCCAATCTGAGCTCTGATACCAAGATAAAATGTGAACAGAATTGAAAAGAAAGAGATGTAGCTCTCAGGTGTGGCCTGCACCTGGAGACTACACTCACCAAAATAGAGAGATCACTCTCATACACTCTATTATTCATCAAAAGATTACATCATTAAATACAATACTAGGAAATAGGAAGTTGCACCCAAACCCCTAAACTTTAGGAACTAATCCTAAAATAGGGAGAACGTTACAACAATGTAACCATTTTCTCCATTAATACAAAATAATATTAATTATTTTTAACTCCATCGTCCCACCGGGTAATGTGAAGGGGATGCGTCAATATTTGGTTGAAGAGTTTCAGGTCATAGAGGGTTTTATAATGTCAACTCTTTAAGTTATACTTTAGTTAAATTATTTTCGGATTTATGTCTCTCTAAGGCATATATTTTTTGGGCTTTATGTATAAATTCCTTACGACTATATATTCTTTCTGTTAAGCACCCAACGATGCAATTTTTTTTCAGTCTTTAAGATAATGGCGTGCAACTTGAATTGGGTTCTGCAACCTTCCATTGTATTTAAATAACGTTTAATCCTATACTATCGATGATTTCATTTTCGGTTATTTTATAATTTTGATGCCTTATATATATATGAATGGTTTGTGCATTGGAATGGAAGGAGTTTTCTACATTGCACAGTTTTATTCTTATGCAGAGGTTTATGATATTCACCCGAACTGGCTTTCCTTCTATATTTAAGAAAGACTTAATCCTTTACCCATAATTTTGTTATTATGGTGTTGAATTTGTTTATAAATTTCATACCATCTTGTTCCAGTATTTATAAATGCATGTGGTTTCAAGGTTTCTACCCACATTCCAAACAGAATAGTTCTTATTAATTTACTATGATTCTCTATAATTTTTCACAATAGAGTCCTTGCTCAGTTTACCCAGAAGACCCATGCTCATTTGGGATTAAGTTCTTGGGTTCGAGATTCACTTGTTTTTCGTACAACATTTTATTTAAAAATAAACTTGTTCATTTTACGTTAACATCCATTCTGGTTTTCTATTTTCAGCTAATAATAATCCGATAGGTTTGATTTTCCTAAGAGTTTATTTTACTGGTTGATTCTTGCACTTTCTATTAGCTAGAAAGGTATTTAAAGAGTTATAATCTATATTTTCTTTTCTTGTATCTATGTTTGTCTTTGAGGAGTATTTTCTCATTTCGATAACAATAACCCTATTTATTTCAATGTTTCTAAAACAGTTCTGATGAATTCTTGCTTCTGGCTTACTGCTTCTAAAAGAGTTATATATATTGTATAGCCTTATGAAATGGATTCTCATAAAGGAAGAATGCTAATCTGATTATAGATATTTTTCCTGTTTATAATTTCCTTGGCTAGACTAATTTATGTTAAATAACTAACATGTTGATTATATATACTTTATTTGGTAATAATTAGGCCTTTAATCAATTATAACCTTTTCCAAACATAATACATATCTTTATTTACAATAGTTCGTTTAATTTTTGGATGAAGTAAGTACTTATCTGATTTCTGTAGCTATTCTGTCGACTAACTATTTGGTCCCAATTCGACTATAACTTCCCGAATTTCCTCCCAGCCTTGAGATCAGCTTTTAAGCCTGAGTCTCCCCCAAGTTGTTACTCACATGAAGGATGATTCTTTCAAAACAATAAGTCTTAACATGTCACAACTATCTGGTCTTGAGCAGACTTAGCTTTATGAACCCGTTTGACATATCAGCATGATATCCTCTATTTCCTCTCTCCTTCTCTTGATTTGAGGTACATATACCCTCTTGATCTCTTCCTTGAGAATAAATCCTCAAGGATGTAGTTTGTGATAGGTAAATGCCTATCCAAACTACCTAACATGTGGGAGTTACATGATTGTCCTCATCAAGACATTCGCTTCATGCATAGCTTAATCAAAATAATAAATATATAAAATTATAATGATAATATCCTATTTGTTTTACTCTTGTAATTAAATATTTACAATTACTGGGGACATAACATCTTCCCCCCCTAATATTGAACATTGTCCCGATGTTTCTCTACTGCATATAGGTTTGGAAAAATCTCACTCATGACCTGTTTGTCCTCCTAGGTGGCCTCCTCTAGCCCAAAGTGCTGCCATTGCACTTTAACTTGGGTCATAACTCGTCTCTGCAACATTAATTCTCTCTGATCGAGTATAACCAAGGGTTCGACCAAGAGCTCGCCTTCCGGTTTAACCTATACACTAAAAGAAATTAGTCAGCTCCTTCCTTTGGCAATTTCCATTAGATTATTTATAATACATCATGTCCCTTATGAATAATCTAATTACCTGTATATCCTACCAATTAATTATATGGTTGGGATCATAGGTATATATTTTTTAACACAAAAACATGAGAAACATTATGCACATGTATGCGACTGGGCAAAGCAAGCTGATAAGCCACAAGTCCAATTTGGGCCAAGATTTGGAAAGGACCGGAGAATCGGGGTGCTAATTTAGCACACCTACCCCAATGAAGAGTACTCTTTGCGTATCGTACGCAAATATAAACATGATCTTGGACTTGAAACTCCCAAAAAATTCTATTCCATTCAAGAAAATTTTTTTGTCGATCCTGAGCAGTCTTGAAATTTGAGTGCACTTTTTAACCATATCTTCCATTTCCTTTAACATGTCAGGACCCAACATCAATTTATCCTCTGGATCGCCCCAACTCAAGGGTGTCCTACACCTACATCTATATAATACTTCAAACAGACTCATTTGCAAATATGTACGGTAACTATTGTTGTAAGAAAACTACACCAAATGTATATAATCCTCCCATTTAGAAGGTTGATGCATTACATAAGCCCGCAACATATCCTCCACTATTTGATTCACCCGCTTAGTCTATCCATTTGTTTGAGGTTCATAGGTAGGGATATGATGTATTTGTGTGCCTAAGCATGCAAATAAGACTTTCCAAAAAGCCAATGTAAATTTTACATCACGATAAAAAAAAATATCCTTCGGTATTCCGTGTAGTCTAAGAATATTTTCCGTGAACATGTTAGAAATTTGAATGGACTTATAAATAAACTGTACTGGTATGAAGTGAGAAGACTTGCTCAACTTGTCTAATACCAAAATTATTGAGACATTCTTCTTTTTAGACTTAGGTAGTCTTGTAATAAAATCAATGGAAATAGTTTTTCATTTCCATTTCAAAATAGGGAATGGGTTGAGTTGCCCAACTAGGTGTTGGTGCTCCGCTTTCACTTGTTGACACTTCAAATGGCGACCCAAGTATTCAATCACCTGTTTCTTCATATCGGGCCCAAAATATTCTTTTCTGAGTGTAGTGATTAATTTCTGATATCCGAGATCGCCTGCACAAGGAATTTTATGGTATTCGTCTAAAATTAATTGTTTAATATTTTTTCACTTGGTACATACATTCTCCCTCTGCAAATCAACATACCTTCTTGATTTACCTAATATCATAGTTGTTGTTTGTTGTTGTTCAAATTTTTAGCTTGCTACCATAAAATGTTATATTCAAGATCCTGTATTGTTGCTCCTTTAATCTTCTCTTTAAAAGTGATATGTGCTTCACTAAAAGAGACTTCATAATTATTGTTTACTTTCCGGCTAAAGGCATCCATGGCTTGGAATTCTTTCCTTTTAAATGCTTGATGTCAATGTCAAATTCACTCAGGAAGTCAACCCAGCAGGCTTGTCTAGCATTCATGGTAGGCTTCTTGAAAGAGTTGGTTAAACTATGATGATCTATCATTAATAAAAACTTCTTACCCAATAAGTAATGATGCCACATTTTTAATGCGTGGATTACTATCGTTAGCTCCAAATCATAAGATAAATACTTTTATTCATGCTCCTTAAGTTTTTGAGACTCATAGGCAATAACTCTTCCCTCTCGCATTAACATGCCACCAACACCTTCCTTGATGGCATATTTACAAACAGTGTATTATTTATTTGGGTTTGCAATATTTAAAATAGGTGTGGTAGTAAGCAAGTGATTCAACTTGTCAAAACGTTTTTTACAATCTGTGCTCCAAGTGAAGGTTTTCCCCTTCTTTTGCAAAGAGGTAAGGGGGTATGCCACCCTGGAGAATCCTTCAACAAATATCCTATAGTATCTGGCCAGACCCGTGATTGATCTTATATCAGCTATATTATTTAGTACTCACCATTCCATGATGGTTTTTATTTTCTCCAGGTCCACAAAAGTCCCATCCTTGGTAATGATATGTCCTAAATATTGAATTTTGTTCTTTAAAGAAATCACATTTGTTATACTTGGTATAGAATTGGTGCTCCCTCAAGGTTTGTAGGACAATTCGTAGGTGCTCCTTATGCTCTTCTATATTCTAGGAATATATCAATATATCATCAATAAATATCAATTAAAATTTTCAAAATATTGATGATAAATGTTGTTCATTAGGCATATAAAGGTCGCGGGAGCGTTAGTTAGCCGGAACAATAACACAATGAATTCGTAATGCCCATCGCGAGTTCTAAAGGTTGTTTTGGCTATATATTATTCCTTTATTCTAATTTGATGGTACCCTGGGCAAAGACCAATATTTGAAAATATGGTTGCTCCCTTTACTTGGTCAAACAATTCATCAATATATGGCAAAGGTTATTTATTCATAGCTTTCAACTTTTTTAGCTGTGAATAATCCATGCACATCTGGAAGGTTCTATCCTTCTTCATGACGAAGAGTACATGAGCTCCCTATAGTGAGAACCTTAGTTGTATTTAGCTTTTATCAATCAATTCCTGTAACTACATTTTGAATTCAATGAATTCTGGTACGCTCATGCGATATGGGGCTCAGGACACTGGGGTAGCTCTAGGGATGAGCTCAATTGTAAAATCTATATTCCTCTCTCGAGGCAATCCCAGAATCTCCTCGAGAAATACATCTGGAAAATTCTGTACCACAGGTATATTTTCTAAAGTACCAGATTCTTTCATTGAATTGATATACCCCACCTATATTGCATTAATATGGCATCCTTTTTGAATATCTTTTTCTAATTGAGAAGTTGTCAATGGTCTTATTTTCAGTGGTCTTTGTATACCCTGAATTTCTTGTCTCATATCCTCTTTAAACATGTAAATAATAGTTTTTTCTTGACAGTTAATGAGGGACCAATGCTTCTCCAACTAGTCCATACCTATTAGGATATCATACGATCCGAAAGGTAAAACATTGAGATCTTCCTTAATTCACTGGCCTGGTAGCTTTAGAGGGCAATTGATAACTTTAGCGAGAACCCTTCTCTTTGCCCCTGCGATGAGTTGTACTAGGCAAGGGTTTTTAAATTTAACAGATTGTAAATGACACTCCTCAACCACTTTTGGACTTATATAACCCAAAGTAGCTCCTGGATCAATCAAAATAGATATAGTTTGGTTGAAGATTTTACTTACGAATAACACCATTGTTGGTTGGTATTCTGCTTGATGATATTTGAGGACACCATTAATTTTAGGAATAATCCTCTCCACTTCTCCCATAGTTGATGCTTCTTGAATCCGTGCAGCTTGTTCAGTTCCCTTGCAATATGGACAATTTTTGACATAATGTGGTCCTCCACATCCCCAACACTGTAATGGGGGTCTAGCTGTTGTTTCCACTTCAATTCTTCCATATTGTTCATTTGTCTTAGTCTCACTTTGAAATTAAAATCTAGGTTGATTTATGTTCATATTTATGATTGGTTGATCTTTATGGAGTCCTTTGTTAACAAAAGCCTTATTTCCTTTATTGCTAGAGGCAAACTTAATTCGCTTTTTATTAGATGATCCCTTTCATCCATCACCCTTTGGTCTATTTTGCTCATAGCATATACGATCCTTCCGTATAACTTCATCCATGGTCTTCGAATTGTCAAATTCAAGATGTTACTTCATGAGTAGTGGCGAACTGCTGATAAATATCTACACCTTTTATTTCTCTTCCTGTATGTAGGGAACATATCGCAGCAAAGATGTGAATTTTGTTATGAAGTCATCAATAGACAACTGACCAAGTTGAAGGTCATGAAACTCTCTTTCCTTCTAATTGTAAAATCTTTTTGTTAAATATTTTTCCTGAAAATACCTTTTAGACTTTTCCCAAGTTACATTCTGCTCATTAACTCCACGTACTATTTTCACCTCCTCCCACCACAAGGTGGCTTTTCCTTGTAGCTCATATATGGCTAGGTGATACTTTAGATTATGATCATATTCATACAACCGGAAATACTTATTCATGTTGATAAGCCAGGCCTCAGCAACTTCCTCCTATTCAGTATCAAAGAGGGGAGGTTTGATCTTTCGAAACTCTCGTTGCAACTCAATTTTCTGTCATCTTTTTCTGTGATCTGATACATTGTCAGATTCCTCCTGTCAGTTTTCTTTGTATCCTTCTATTTCTGAGTTTTCATTTCCGAATTCCTATTCTCGAGTCATGTTTGCTTGTTCGGGATTGGGAATTGGTTGTCGCTTAATCTGCGTGTCAGACAAACTCTTCATAATTTTCTCTTGCTCTTGCACCAGAATTTTGTTGTTTTCCTGCAACCTAGCCATTTCTTCCTTTAGTTCTTGTACAATTTCAGAAATGGTAGAGTTGGTATTGCGTGACTCCTCTCCCAATCGTACCCATAACTCGGGATTGGCTTCTGGAAAGGAAGTTGGTCTTGTTCTTGTCACGGGTCTATTTAGTATAAGTCTAGTCCTCCTCATGTTGATTGATTTTCCCTCTTTCTCTATGTTCATATCACAAACGTAGTTATTCATTTGTTCGAGAGGTAATATCATTATATAAATCATTTCAATAATATAAAAAAATTGATTTCATTTATGATTGCAATACACAACCTAAAGAGTATACCTAACTCTTGTATTCTGATGAATGGTGAAATTTCCCTAACGCAATGTCCCTTTCATTTGTAAATATCGATCGTGGACCTGTGGTTTATGGGCCAATGTTTCTATCAGAAGCATTAATTGGTGATTTTGCCTTAAAATCAGCACAAAAATAGTTAGCGCAAATACACAGAAATACATGGGAACCTGACCATGAATGCCTAAGGCTAGATCTCAAATAGAATAGATCCGCATCCATAAAATTAACGAGTCTGCACTTCACAAACCTTTCCACTGTTCTTCAATCTCCACCTTTGATCGGCTTCACAAACCAACGATCAACGCTTCATTGCATTTTTGGCTCATCGCACATCGTAGTTTTCGCAATTCGCTAGCACTTGATTCCTGTGAAATGCGAGAGTTAATCTTCGTCGTTCGATTAATCCTTTGGTTTGACAGTCCATAGTCCATCGTAATATCGCAAGTTCATCAGGGAAAGGTTCATTTACTTATGACCGATGCGATGCAAGATTGATCTAAGGATCAACAGTCTTCAGTGATCCAACAGCCATTGTGACATCGCTTGGAGATCTGCGTGATAATTATCCACCCTCACAGAATCGATGAGGTTTATATGTCCTCAATTTATAAATGTTTGGGTCTGGTTTCTGGATTAACTTCCGCACCTATTCCAACCCGATATCTGTCTGATCATCCAACCATGAACGGTCTAATCATCCCCAGATCTCAACTGGATTATATTCCAGTTCAAGCATCCATTAGGTCTACCTTTTGAAAAATCATTTACAACCCTTAGGCCACCTGATGAACTACTTTCCTGTTGCAAAACCACTTTCAATGATCCGATGACTCTTCTTTTACACTTCTTCACATATGATGGAATCACATCAACACTTAATTAGCTCTACCATTTCTATTTGACACTTCACACAACAATTGACTTGTTTAACTTTGGATCACCATCAATCCTCATAGTGATTGATGGTCGATCAATTAACCTGTAACACAAAAATTAACTCAACAAAACATATATACACAACATAACTTGAAAAATCATTCGTACACAGATACACAAAATTCGCGCACACACGCAAATTTATATATACAGAACTTAATTACATTCTAAGGAATTTCAACCTCAGTCACACTTTCTCCTCTCGACTACATTGAATCCACACCATGTTTATACAAATATCTATGTGTCGCTCTATATCTCCCTCACCACATTACACAGACTCTCTTATATAAGAAGTTACAAAAGGGAGGGATTGTTTATGATCCATGAATTTCTCCCACAATCACTCAACAAACCCCTAAATCTCTCTATACGCATACATGGCAATTTAAATTACATTGAATAAGTCTTCTAGAGACTTTATCCATTCCTTCATTTTAGCTCTATTTTAACAGAATTTGCCTCCTGGTTTGCACATTTGTCCACGTCTCCTCCTTCTTAGCTTTGGATTCCTCTATTAATGAATAGTTCCTAGATGCTCCTACATCACACTCTCAAGGCACAAAAATTTATGACCTCTTGGTCATATGCTTCTCCTTAATCCCATAATAATTCTACCCACTTCCTGAGTGGAACTACCTTCATGATCTTCTATGAGTTGCAACCAAACCTTTGCAGTAATAGTCTTCTCTTCTACATGATACCTCACCAAGCTTTGTCCTTTGAGCTTAGTATTTTGACATCCTTCCGGTTGTCTCCTCTGCAACTAGCTAAGCAGACCTCGCTCTAGGTTGTTGCAAGTCTTCTCACACTCGCCAAGCTTTAACACAACTGTACCTCCTTCTCTTTCTGCTTACACTCCTTCTTCTACACGAAATCTTTTTTACGCAGGAAAACTTTTCCCTGCTCTCATACCACTTAATGAAAGGTGAAATTTCCCTAACACAATATCCCTTTCATTTCTAAAATATCGATCGTGGACATGTGGTTTATGGGCCCATGTTTCTATCAGAAGCGTTAATTGGTGCTTTTTCCTTAAATACCGTGACAACAATAGTTAGCGCAAATATGCAGAAATACATGGGAAGTCGACCATGAATGCCTAAGGTAGGATCTCAAATAGAATAGATTCGCATCCATAAACTTCTCAGGTCAACACTTCACAAACCTTTCCGTTGTTCTTCAATCTCCACTGTTGATCGGCTTCACGATCTAATGGTTGATGATTCATCACATTTACAGCTCATCGCACATTGCATTTTTTGTAATCTGCCAACACTTGATTCATGCAAAATGTGAGAGTTAATCTCTGTTGTTCAATCAATCCTTTGATCTGAAAGTACGTACTCCATCACAATACCGCAAGTTCCTCAGGGCGAGGTTCATTTACTTATGACCGATGCAATGCGAGATTGATCTAACAATCAATAGTCTTCAGTGATCTAATGATCACTATGACATCGCTCGAAGATCTGGACAACGATTATCCACCCTCATAGAACTGATGAGGTTTATGGGTCCTCAAATTATAAAAGTTCGGGTCCAGTTTCTGGATTAACTTCCATGCCTATTCCAACCCGATATTTTTCTGATTTTCCACCCAAAAATGGTCTGATCATCGTCGGATCTCAATAGGATTATATTCCAGTTCAAGCATCCATCAAGTCTGTCTTTTGAAAAACCATTTACAGCCCTTAGGCTGCTTGATGAACTGCTTTCCTGTTACGAAACCGCTTTCAATGATCCAACAGCTCTTCTTCCACACTTCTTCACATATGATGGAATCACATCAACACTTAATTAACTCTACCATTTCTATTCGACACTTCACAAAGTGATTGACTTGTTTAATTTTGGATCGCCATCGATCCGCACAGTGATCGATGGTCTATCAATCAACCTGTAACACAAAAATTAACTCAACAACACATATATACACATCATAACTTGAATAAGCATACATACATCGATACACGGAATTCGCACACACATGTAGATTTATACTATATAGAACTTGATTAAATTCTAAGGCATTTCAGCCTTTGTCACACTTTCCTCTTTCGGCTACATTAAATCCACACCCTGTTTACACAAATATCTATCTGTCACTCTATATGTCCCTCACCACTTTACACAGACTCTCTTATATAAGAAGTTACAAAAGGGATGGATCATTTACGATCCATGAATTTCTCCCACAATCACTCAATAAACCTGTAAATCTCTCTATACACATACAATGCAGATTAAATTACATTGAATGAGTCTTCTAGAGACTTTATCCATTCCATCATTGTAGCCTTGTTTTAATAGAATTTTCCTCCTGGTTCACACTTTTTTCCACGTCTCCTCCTTCTCAGCTTTGGATTCCTCTTTTAATGAAGGGTGCTCGGATGCTCCTGCATTATATTCTAAGGATTAATTACCAAATACAAGCCTTACACGGGGTATAAATTCTTAACTATAAATGACATATATAACTTGGAGTTTCCACATACAATATTAATATATTTCAAAATTTTCACCTTTAATATTTATTTATGTCTCTATGGATTAAATCCATGGCTTGATATACCTAAAAACTAATATATTAACTTGGTCTTGTCCCTAGAGTTGGTAGGATCAGAGATTATGGTTTCCTTTCACTGAAATCCAACTTTTAGGCATCATCTCAAGATGGTCTCCTTATCTACGGTCCTCCAGGAGGTGATTCAAATGAATGGCATTGATTGCAACCTTATCACCTTTGTCACTTTCTTCATGGAGTAGTTTTGGAATTCCTTCTATATTCGACAGAGCCTTCCACGTCTGGTCCATGGATTCAGGGGTTTTACGTTGGTTCTGAACCTGCCTCACTGTGTTGTTGACGAAGTCCTTTCTATTTTTTCCTAGCTCCACCATGACTATGTATCTGACAATTAGGTTTGCAGAGCGCATTCTAATAGTTACCACTCAAAGGGAGTGTCTTTGTCACAGAAGTTCTACCCAGGTAATCGTTTTTCCCTATCCTTGTCATATTGTGCTTCGGTGTATTCATTATTCATTACCTAACAAATTGTTTCATTTGAACTGCTAGATTTCACTAGAGGGCTTTCACATTGCATGAACATGCCTGCGTGGAACAGGTTCCTACCTCCTCGCCCAAGTCTTAAGGTTGTAGACTTACTACTCCATCTTCCCATCGGGTAATGCTAAGGGCATGTATCCCATGAAATCTTTGGTTGAAGAGTTTCGGGGCATAATTATTTTATCGTGTCAACTCTTTAAGTTATAATTTAAATAAATTATTTTCGGACTTATGTTTGGGTGAGGCATATATTTGTTGGGTTCTATGTATATATTCCCTACAACTGTATGTTCTTTTTGTTAAGCACCCACTGACTCCATTTTACAACCTTTTAGGATTCTGTTGTGCGTCTTGAATTGATTTCTGCAATCATCAACTGTATTTCGATCATGTTTAAGCTTATACTATTGATGATTTCGTATTCGGTTCTTTTATGATTTCGATGCCCCACATATATATATATATATATATAGTTTGCGCATTGGAATGGAATGAATTTACTACTTTGAACAATTTTGTTCTGATGCACAGGTTTATGATATTCACTCGAATTGGCTTTCCTTCTATATTTAAGAAAAAATTAATCGTTTAACCATAATTTCGTTATTATGGTCTTGAATTTGTTTATAAATTTCATACAATTTTGTCCCAGTACTTATAAATGTATGTGGTTTTGGGGTTTCTACCCCTGTTCCAAATATAATATTCCTTGCTAAGTTTACCAAGAAGACCCATGCTCATTTCGGTTTAAGTTCTTGGGTTCAAGATTCACTTGCTTTTCGTATGGCATTTTCTTTAAAAATAAACAGGGTCATTTTACCTTAACATCAATTCGTATTTTCTCTTTTCAGTTCGGAATAATGTGATAGGTTTGATTTTCCAGAGAGTTTAATTTAATACTTGATGATTGTATTTTCTCTTAGCTGACAAGGTATTAAAAGAGTTATAATCTATACTTTCTTTTCCAATATCTAGGTTTGTCTATGAGCCGTGTTTCTTCATTTCTAGAATAGTAACCCTCCTCATTTCGGAAGTTTCTATAACAGTTCTTATGAGTTTTGTTTCTGGTTTTTTTCTTCTAAAACATATATATATATATAGCCTTATGAAATGGGTTCTCCTAATATATACTTTATTTGGTAATAATTAAGCCTTTACTGGATTAGAACATTTTCTAAATAGAATACATATCTTTGTTTTCAATAGTTTGTTTAATTTTCACAAAGAAGTAAGTACTTATCTGATTTCTATAGCTATTTTGTCGACTCACTACTTAGTCCTAGTTCGACAATGACTTGCCTAATTTCCTCCCAACCTTGAGACTCACTTTCAAGCCTCAGTCTCTACTTGAGCTATTACTCACATGCATGATGATTCTTTTAAGACTATCAGTCTTAACATGTCACAGCTATTTGGTCTTAACCAAACTTAGCTTTATGAATTTGTCTCACATATCAGCATGGAATCCTCTATTTCCTCTCTCCTTCTCTTGATCTTAGGTACCAATAACCTACTGATCTTTTCCTTGAGAGCAAATATTCAACCAGGTAGTTAGGGATAAGTAACTACCTATCCTAACTACTTGACATGTGAGAGTTACATGATTGTCATCATCAAGACATTCGCTTCATGCATAGCTTAATCAAAATAATAAATATATAAACTTATAATAATAATATTCAATTACTGGGAACATCACATCATTTTTTAATATTTATGAATAACTTATTATTTATTGTAATATTTATGTATAGTTTTTAATTCTATTTATTTCGAGCGGTTGGAAAGAATAATTGTTAATTCTTCCACTCAGTTTTAATTCTTGCAAAATAATATAATAAATATATTTTAATAATAATTGAAAATTAAAAAAATATTTGAAAATTGAAACATATATATTCTTTATAAAAAATATTAAAATATATTGCACCAACATATATATATATATATATATACGAATAATCAAAATTGAAATTCTCATAAATAACTCTTAGCTTTCTTCATGCTTCCTCATTTTTAAATAGATAAATGAGATGTTATATGAATAATAATATAAAAACATCCGAAAACTAAAAGATAAATGAAAATTTAAATAAAAACTATTATTTTGAAGTTATTTGATGATATTTTCAAGTTAATTACCAATATCAAGAATATTTTGTTGATCCGTTCGCTTCTAGGAGGCAAGCTCCTACCCACATTGTCAGTGAAGCCCCAACTCCTACTATCCAGGTGGAATAGGCCTCACTGATGAGGCTTTGAAGTTTTCCGAAAGTGCCTATCATTTTTGATACAATTAATATCTACCCCTGTGCTACGAGTTTCTTTATAGTAGATTTTGAAAACCCTAAAAGCAGACAATGTATTCTAGATTCCGGCCCTTGGTTTTAGGAAAATGTAGACCTATTCATGAAGCCATGGAACTCATCATTCGATCCCTCAACAACAGTCATAACCTCAGCACTAGTTTGGGTGAGATTGCCAAACCTACCCTTGTATCTCTAGAGTTCCTCCTCGCTAAAAGCCATTGGAAATACAATTGGGAAATTTTACTGCAGGTGCTAAAAAACAAAGGAATATGTTAGAACCACCTATGCACGGATCTGTGTGGAAATGGGCTTCAGCGCCAGATTCGCAGTTGAAATAAACCTTATAAGTAAAGACTATGTGTGGAACCAGAAAATCAATAATGAAAGTGACCTCTTCAGATGTCGATCCTGCTTTGAGACAGGCGATCTAGCCAAAAATTACCGAGAAGCCTCCCAAAAAAATTTTGCTAGAAAAAATCATCACAGATCTACATGGTGGGAAGGAGCACAAAAGGAAAACTACACTTCCATCAAAGAAGAATGCTCTCGAGAAAACTCTGAATCACAAGAAATCAGGCAAGGAAGAAACAACTCTCAAGACAAGCACGGGGAATGCCTCGCCCAACAACAAAAAAGTGAACTCCACAACACCTCAAGCATCAATAGTTATGAGGATTCGGATACTGCACAAAATAAATATTCATTTAACAAGAAAGTAGATCTCCTAGACCAAACTTCTTCTTGGACTATCTTCAAGAGGACAAACACAATAGATCGAGAAGCTAAGACACCAATGCCCCAAGAACCAGAAGAGATGAAGGACATGGAAGATAAAGGAATTTGGAAGACCGTAGAGAAAAAAAAAGAAAGCTACAGCACCAATCTCGCCAAGAAAGACGACGAGTGAGGCAATCAAAAACTAAGAAAATTATAGGTCCGATAGACCAATTTGTTCTCAGTGGATGTTAACCACCACCATCATCATCATCCTTATAATAAGTTAAAAAAAAATAAATAAATTATGCACTAAAAGATAAAAAATAGCTTATTAGTTATAAAATTAATTTATATAGATAATCCATTATTTATATAAAAAATAATGTAACAAATTATAAATATTGCTTTGGAATGTATTAATAAATTTTATATTTTAAATTAATATTATTTAATTATCGATTTTTTGTTTAGTTTAATCTATAGAATTTGAATTTTGAATCTTATTTATATAATATTTTATAATAAGATGATGAATTAAGTTATTTCATAATTTTTTTAAAATAAATATTATTTAATATTATTGAAAGTAATTAAATAATTTTAAATGTTTTTACTTATTAGTTGTTTAATTTATATATTTTAACTAAAATAAAATGTATTAGATTTATTTTAATTTGAGATACACTAAGATTGGTTAGGAATCAAATCTCTTTCCATTTTAAAATAAATTTGTGTATTAAAATATTTGATCTCTAAATACTTAATAGTTAAAAATTTAAAATAGATTTAAAATTGTTTAATTATTAATTATAATTAATATTTTTTTATTTAATTTTATTTTTGTTTTATCAAATCAAAACGATAAACATTACAATAAATTTACCATTGTCTATTGAAGAAACATTTCTAAAAATAAAAATATATTTTAAATTATTTTAATCTAATGATTATAGAGACGCCCCTAAAATATTTTGAAATTATTTGCCTATGTTAATAATATTTAATCGATTAATGATTAATGATTACAATAAACCGAAACATGAATAATAGATATACTATCCTATTAACGATATTATTAAAGGTGATTAAATTTTTTAATGTGTTTTTACTTATTGGTTATATTTATATGTTTTTTATCTTGTTTATTTATTTTTTTAATTAAGAGAAAAGTATTTTTCCATCCTATAAAAAATTATTTTAAATCGTTTTATTTCATTATTCGACATTTTTAAAAGTAATAATTAAAAATTTAATTATAAAAAATTATAAAAAAAGTAGGGCGGAAAATCCATAAATGTAAGTGAAAAATTGATAAAAATAGATGAAAAAATAATAAAAGTTTTCATATATTTTTATTTGAAAATTAAAGGAAACATCGACTTTACAAGCTTTGTCCCTGCGTTATATTGAATTCGGGGAGAAATAATTATGTATTACGCAAAACCATTTTACTTTCTTTCTCCCTTGTAATTTTCTTTTACCTGCAAAGTTAAGATCGAAACTCATGCAAACATAAAAAGCATCAAGGATTTCTACATTATCATCCGAATCTATCCTTCAGTTTGCAGTGTCTTCTCCTTATTATTGTTCTCTCCATTCTATTTATTTTCTTTGTATCATGGTGAAATTGATGTATCACACCTTATTCTTTCATTATTTGTACATTATCATTCCATGGCCTTTCCTTATACTACGTTTGTGCTTTTCTTTGATTATAATTTTCTTAGAGTAACTTGACCTCATTTTTTTTCTCATTTTAAGAAGAAATGACAAATTTTGTATATATAATATATATACACGCTTATACATAGAGAACTTAGAATATATATTATATTTTAAGAAAAGGTAGGCCAATATATATATAAAGAGTATATTATATCTTAAAACAATAGGTTTGTTGGCCTTCTATGTTCGCAATAACAATGCAACATATACACATAATCTTTGTTATAAGGTCTTATAATCATAACACTAATTTCTTTTCATCTAAACTCTCATACAAGGTTTTAGAGCCTCAATAAGGTTTCCGTTCAGGGCATGGAGTTCATACATTGTATTGAATTGTGTTGAATGCATATATGCTAGGCCAATTGAGACACATGGATGAGTATCTATCTTCCTTGAGGTGGTAGCAATAGATATTGCATTCAACGCTCACTATTTAATCTTGCGATGGACAATAGAGATTACGTCAGGTAAGGGTTTAGGTAACTACCACACCCAATCCTCTCATTTGAGGCCTCATTGTGGATTTTGTTCTGATGAAGAAACAAAGCCTTGTATCTCTGTTGTAATCACTAATCAAATTTTCTTGTAAGCTTGAAATATGGTTTGTAATTTTTTCTTTCAATTACAATTTCATGCATGAGTCCTCTACTGTATTGCGTGAAGGGAATACATCCATAAGACTACTCTCAAATATATAAAAGTTGTTTGGAAGAATCCTTATTCTTTTTCTAGGTTTTTTACTTGGATTTATCTTGCATTCAGTTGTATTTCCTTAAGAAACTCCATTAATTTTTTGTCAGATGACATGGTATGTTCACAATTCCTAGAGGTAATGAGTGGTACTCACCTATCATGGTGGTAATTTTCCTATGTCATGTGCTCTAGCTGCTTGAGGAAAAGACCCATTGAACTATTTTTTGTCACATAACATCCATAGCTCTTATCTCAGAGTACACACACACACAAACACATATACATACATACATACATACATATATATATATATATATATATATATATATATATATATATAGAGAGAGAGAGAGAGAGAGAGAGAGAGAGAGTTTTTCATGCTTGGTCTTTCCTTAAATTTTTCTTCTAGATATATTGTATAACCATGCTCAACTAACCATTCCATCCACCATTGGTTCAATTGTAGGAATACTGATTACTCATTTATGTCATCTATAGTTAAGGACAACCCTAAGATGCTAGCCATTTAGTCTTTCATTTATTCTTGTAAGGTAGAGGGATTATAACTATGATAATTTGTGCCAAGGTAAACGTAAGGAGCGTAGTGCTCACAATATTGAAAGGTATTTCCTTTTTCATTGGTTATATATTCACTTGAGGCTACACAAGGGTTCCAAGCTATTACTAATACCAACTTCCTTTTGCAAGTTCATGGCTAATGCAACCTATTGGACTTGACTACGTGCTATGACTTTGTACGAGTTTATAAATAATCCCAACTCTCACCATGGGGTTTTTATTATGTTATTTAGAAGGTCATGCTAAGAAAATGCAAAGGCCACAATATTGCTTTAATTTCTCACGACTATCGGCCTTAGGCTCTACACTATTGTGAAAATGTATATTATTGATATATGCATGACCTTTTGATGGCCAAACTTGTAGTCCCTAGGGTTTATATTTATATTACATTTTTCAATGCACTATTCTAACCTTTTCTCAAAAGAATGTGATCACTCTTTTCTTAAGACTTAAGGTTTTCCCTCTAGACATGCAATTCATATGGGGAAAAAACTTTTAGTTTTTATCACTGTTAATATTTTTCTCATGTTTACACTTAGTAGTTTAACCTTCAAATATGCTTACCATATATACAATAATAAAGTATTATAGTTGTATGTTTTTCTTTGAATAAATGAGTCTTGGTTTTGGTTACCCAATATATCATACCATTCTTTTCTAGAAAACTGTCTATGTACTTTTCTTTCAATCTATTCATGCTTACTTATACAAGTTCATTTTTCATCTTTTCAAGGGTTTGAAAAGTAACAATTCTTTATTTTGTAGTATGTCAAAAGACAAGAGGGAGAGAGTTAGAGTTTTCAAAAAATTCATCAGGAAAGATTTTTGGTGAGGATAATGTCTATAGGGGGAGGGAGTGGGGCTCCCTCCTATAGAAATTTAGTAACAGACAAAGGAAAAGGATTTTGTGGATGGTTTAGAATTTCATCCAAAGGTTTAGAAGGTTCAAGTGAGGAAGTAGGTGGGACTTGAAAATAGGAGATGAGTGGTCAAAAAAGAGGCAAGGACAAAGGTGTGACAAAGGACTAATCAGATAAATAAAAGAAAATCAACATCACAAATGGGATTGACCCATGTAGGGCCAAAATGGTGGGGATCCCTACGGTCGTTATTATAGTCCCCTGAACGTAAGTTTTCATAGTTTGTATGTGTACGTATGAAATAATATGAAAGTTCATGGTGTTGTTTCCAATGGAAAAATCCCTTTCCATTTCGATCAAGCAATGGTGGAAGCCATGTTTTGAAGTTGAACTACACTTTCGACCAAGAGGATTTTTTATTGTTATGTTTACAAATAAGGAAGACAAAGATCAGGTGTTTGATGGTAGACCTTATTTCTTGGCCTCCACCAGATTATACATGTGTTGATGGAAGGATAATTTTACCCTAGAAAAGGAGATGTTCACAAGGGTTCTAGTGTAAAATAGACTTTATTCCCTGCCCCTGGATTAGTATCTAGCGTTGAACCTTAAACTTATTGGTGACAACCTAGGTAAGTTTGCAAAGATTTGAGATGTGACTTTGTAAAAAAGATATACTTTGTATACAACAATCTGCATAGAGATGGACATATTTGAATCCTTACCAGAAGAAATTCTACTAGAATTACTCAACAAAACATTGCTACAACCTATTGGTTATGAAAAAATTCCATTCAGGTGTAGACGTTGCCACAAGCATAGAACCTAATAAGGGATTTCACCCTGAAGTTCCCATAGGACTAGCACAAGGAACATGAGCAAAAATATTCTAAATAGTTTGTAAAACCAAGACAAAAGAGGTGAGCCAATAGGAAGCAACAACAAAGAACTACATGGGGAAGGAACACAACTAAGAGAAACTTTCACATCCTTTCAAAGATCACTCCTAAGGACGAAAGGAATGATGGAGACAAACTAGAAAATCAGGCTAATCATAACAACGAAAGAACTATGGAGGTTCAGGAGAATCATCGTCAGAGTATGGTATTCTAGATCTAGGAAATGATATTGAAGGGGAATCTGAAATGATGCCAAGTGAAGTGGGCATTGAGGACACTGGTCTCCAAGAAATAGTGAAAAGAGAGGGCATGTATCTATAGAGTGTGGTGGAACAATGGAGAAAGCAAGGATTAGATGCAATCCTTTTGTAATAAGTGGATTAGATCAATATCTTTATCTTATGCGGGAGGATGTAAAACTTTGAGGGCTAAAGGAATCACATAGGGAGATTGGTGATATGGGAATTAAGGTGACCAAATCTCAACTCTCCCTATTGCCAATGCAAACCAAGATGACTAGGGGAAGAAAGTTGAGAAATGTATATATCTAGGAGCTAAGAGTAATGTTGATAAATTTAGGTAAGATGGGAGATCTTAGCTTTCCCCTTAACACACCTAATTAAATATGAAAATAGTTACTTGGAATGCAAGAGGCATGAATAACATCAAAAAAAAATGATTGTTAAAGAAGAATATAATAATGGCAGAGCCATATATAAAATTTATTTAAGGAAATAAATACATATTTGAGAAGATGAAGGAATTAGATAGGAAGCTAGGAAAATGATTTAGTTATTTAGATTTTGAATCTCAAAATAATGCAGGACGATTAGTAACATGGTATAATCCTATGGTAATGAACTTTGTAGTTGCATAATCTACTAGATTCTTCCTCTCTCTAGAGCTGTAGATAATAGGTTCTTTGCGGTCCATTAGGAATACAAATGTTTATGAGCCATAAAGAGTTGATTAGAAATTAGCCTTAATTTAGGCCTTCAAGTGCTTAAGGAGTAGAAAACCGAACCAACAATGGATCATAGGGGGTATTTCAATATGTTAACCTCATTGAGAGAAAATTGAGGCAGTATGAGAATGTTAGATAGAGACTTTTAGTTCTTCAAAAATTTCATAGAAAATGAAAATATGATTGATATTAATTAAATTAATGGGGTCTTTACCTGGAGTAATAAGAGGAGTAGGGAGCATCGAATTGTCTCTATGTTATATGTATTCCTAATCTCTTTAGACCTATTTCTACAAGGGATAGATATCGAGGAAAATGTTATTCCCTATGGGGGTTTTGATCATTGGTTAGTATTGTTAACAGAGGACATTTTAGGAAATCCTAAAAATAGATTGTTCAGATTTTTGGATGAATCACCACTCTTTTATGGAGAATATAAATAAATGGTGGTTAGAATATATACCAATCCGAGGCATAAAGATGTTCAGAATGAAATGTAGGTTGTGGTATATTAATAACCAACTCAAGAACTAGAATAAAGTTGAATTTGATAATATTTTTCAGGAAAAGAAGGATCTCAAAACAAAGATGGTGGAATTGGTGAGATCACTAGTGGAAGAGGGATATACAAAATAGAAAACGAAATAGGAGTTAGAACTATTGAATAAGTGGGAGGATTGATTCCTGTACGAGGAAATTTTATGGAAGAAGAAATCTAGAATCCTGTGGTTATAGGAAAGGGAGAAGAGTAGAGGAACTCAAAAAAAATCCTTAGAATAAAATATGTAGAAGGGAAGTCGTATGAATCCCACAAGGACATTGAGAATGTGTTGGTGAAACATTTATATAAAATTATAATAGGGCCTTCGGTTGATAGATTAACATTGATCCAAACAATATTTAGGAATATTCCCAAAACGTTGACAAAGGAGCATAATCAAAATTTGAATAAACCCATTTCCATTGAGGAGGTTTCTTAGAATGTTTAAGGGATGCCCAATGGTAAATCTCCCAGCCCAGATGGATTTACCGTTGACTTCTTTAAATCCTATTGGGATGTGGTAAAATAATATGTTTTTGAAGTTGTGGTAGACTCTTGTGATAACTCTAATCTTGCAAGAGGAGGCAACCCGCACTCTTGAAAAGTTTCACCTGATAGATTTTTTCCATGTGATATATAAGACAATCTGTAAAGTCATATCCAGTTACCTAAAATTGGTTCTTCCTATGTTGATTTCAGAGGAACAGTTTAGCTTTGTAGAAGGAAGGAAAATATTGGACAATAATATTCATGCCCATGATATTGCACACACCTTGAAAATTAGGAGGAAGGAAGGGATGATAATTCATATCGACCTATCTAAGGCATATGATAAGGTCATTTGGGAATATATGGAAGCAATTTTAATGTATTTTTGTTTTGAGCATCTTGGATTAGTTGGATCATGTCCCTAGTGAACACCCCAAGATATTTCAATATTATTTAGCGGTGCTCCTGCTAAACCATTTAATGGGGGATATCGGAGGTCATCAACTGCATGAAGGATGCCCAACTACAATGAACCAACAATTTTAAGATGACATCAGGTTACACAACATTCCCATAGTGGAAGAGGATAAAATGTTCAAGGCAATTGGACTCTTTTGTAGAAGCTCTAGGTATGGAGGTCTACCAGTATAAATATATGCTTTTAATTTTTAATAATCATATAGCTATATAGAGGAATTTGACAACTGCCTTAGGGTTCTAGAGGAGGAATCTTCGTTCAAAATATTTGGGCATACCCCTCACAATCAGGGCTTAGAAGAAACTAAATTGGGAGAATGTCATGTCCAAACTAGAGGATAAGGTTAAACACTAGACTTCTAGAGCGTGAAATTTAACTAGAAGGCTAGTCCTAACTAAAGTAGTGTTACACATGATACTATGCTACATGTTATCAATACTTCTATATCCTAAACGGATTTTGCAAAATATAATGGAAATCCAAAGAAATTTCTTATGGAATAGGCCAAATGATAAGATGAAATTGGCATTAGTATCATACAAAAATGTATGTGGACAAATGTCTCTACGTGGCGTCGGTTTATAGGATCCTGAGACAATTAATAAATCTTGAGGTGATAAATTATGGTGGTGTTGGTTGAAGGAAGGTACATCACATTGGACTATGCTCTGGAAGGACTGCGTTGTTTTGTGATGATGTCTCACAGTGGAAGCCTTGCCTAGTCAAAGAAGAGAGACACCTAATTCAATTGGGGACTCAGAGACAAGGACAAACACATGTAAAATAGTATTGGAAATATGAGGTTAGGTTACTAAATCAAGGAAATGGAACCCAACCATTTTTCAAGGTCTTAATCAGAATGATGTGATGTTCATGGACCTAATGGAAGAATTAAACAAGAGACGAATCCTTTATGTAGATGATAATGACCAATCGAGGTAGGGAAGAAAGGAGGGCAAAGAATTCAACCTTAAAGAGGATAGGTCCTATACCGAGGGCCATCATAGAAGGGAAGAAGACCCAGTATGGAAAAAGGTGTGGACATCGCAATAATGGCCCAAGATTGAACATTCTTATGGATGGTACTACATAAGAAGGCTTTGACAAGAGAGAATTTAGTAAAGAGAGGTTTTTTTAGGGCCTCCTGATGTTACCTTTTTGAATGTGAAGAGGATAACCTAAAACATTCAATAAACACATGTCACCATGGTTATGTTATATGGGATTGGATATCTTTTCTCTTTATAAAAAATGTCAGGGTCATGGACCATATTCAAGAAACAATAAGAAAATTGCGAGAGAATTATACAAGGAAATAGATGTTTAATATTATCTAATGTTGGACCCTGGAATTCGCTATCTAGGCCATGTAGAAGGAATTAAAGAAGTGAAATTTTTATAATAAGAGACTTCCAACGAAAATATTTCTAGAAGGGATCTAGAAGTAGTTGAGGAAAACTGTGATCAGTAAAGGAATTATGGCCTCTAATCAATAACCATTACCTTAGGAGGATATAATTTTAAAATTTTTTAATCTAGAGAATCCCGGTGTACTGTTGATAATGGATAGAGATCCATAGATACACTTGGGCTTAATGATTTTGGTTTCAGCTCCCAAAGGGAAAATATGCAGTGTGTTCATCAACAACCTTGGGTATGAGACAAACAATTCTGTAGAATTCCATGTCCTCGAACAAGGGTTGGAAATACTGATGCGTTAAATGATATTAATGGTATAATTGAGGGGGATTCAATTATAGCCATTGAAGAAGTGCGGGAGATACAATGTGGTACTGAGGTAAGTAAGGTAATAAGGCATTTAAGTTTCACGCAATCAACCCAACGAATTCAACAACATGTAACTATATTAGTGGACACTCAATTTAGTTTGGTTCAAAGAACTATAAATGAAGTAGCTGATTGGCTGGCCAATTAAGGGGCTCCCAAGTCATGGAAAAATTAGGATGGGGCTTGGTCAGAGCTCCAGGAGTTTCAATTGAAAAATGACTGCTAGAAGTTAGTGGAAAAGGATAATACACTGGTGGAAAGACTAGAATCCAGGAAAGCACTATGGTAGGGATCCTTCAAAGAACCACTTGCTAACATGATAAATTAGTGCATTCATTATGAAAGAAAAATGGTTATTAATAAGAGGGAAGGTGGTGGACAAGCAGAGTAGCTACATGAAAAAGGTGGAAAGTCAAGGTGATGACACTATGAAAACCCAAACCAACTCAGATTATGAAAGGTGGGAGGTAAATGATGAAAGGTTGCATGAAATGTGCTATTGTATGATACATTTAAGGGATACATACAAAGGTTTATGATATTCTGTGATGATCCTATCAAATATGCAAGAAATATTAAATGAATGGAAAGAATGTTGGAGGTTCACACCAGGATGTGATCTCAAAACATGTAGAAGAATCCTGAGAATTACAATACCGATGAATATGATGGCAATTATTGAAAATCATGGAAGGTAGACCACTTTAATGGTCAAGGTTTTAAATTCATGGCTTGATGCTCTTTCCCTATTTATGTTTCTAGATTATTTGAATTTCAGGTATAGTTGACAGGTTGGCTTGGTAAGGTTCGACTGTGAGAAGGTAGCTTCTGTAATAGAATGGGATATAGGAAGAGTTAAATATTCCACACGGAGGACTAAAGTGAAGGATCAAGGGGAGGGGACTTGCAAATGCACTTGAAAGTAGTTGTTTTCTAAGGAGGCAACAAGAGCTTTCGATACCATTGTTCCATAAAGAGGGAAATAAGTTGTTGAAGCCTGGGAAAGGAAATTATGCAAGCAAAAGACGACTATTACTAATAGTTGGATTGAGGTGGAAGTTGACTATGTTATAGAGACAAAGACCATGAGAACTAGAGAGACCCTTTATCACCAGACTTTGGAGAAATAATGGCACTTAAAATGTTTAATGTTGAAGTTACAAGTTGAGAGGGATGAGGAGAAGGACAATCTCTAGCAGGAAATTATGAAACAATTCAAGGAAATTCATCAGAGGATTGGAGGTGTGCAAATGGTTATGAGGATGTTGTTGGATATAGAGAAGCTCTAACAAGGAAGAGTTATGAACCTGAATGATATGTTCTATATTTATTTGCAGCATGTCCACATTATTGATATCATTATAAGGGATGTGAACGGTAAATCAATGCATCTCAATTGATTCAAGGCACATACAATGGGGGATTTATCGCTTATATTCAGTGTCAGTTCCTGTAGACACAACACCCAGGAAGGAGACAACTGAATGACATCTAGGAACAACATGTACCTCGTTATAGGGTTCATTTTATTAGTAGGATATCTAGAAATGAATATTAGCAAGGACGTGGTAATTTTTTTGTTAATTGTAGGTCTTGTGATAGCAGTCATCATCCTAAGAAACCTAGAGGTGATAATAATAGAAATAGAAGTCAATGGTTATAAACAATAGGCAAAAGAACCATATGGATAGCTTGGATAAAGGTTGTATTGAAGCAATATATTTTGGGAGCTAGTTTGGTTTCCAAAATAGAGACGAGTTGTTTCTTGTGTTTTGATAATTTTGAAGTAATATAAATTTCTATTGCTAACTTAACCAAAAAAAATTGTTGTTTATTTATGTAATACTCCTAGAAAATTACCATATGACTTGGTTTTATTTAACTATTGGCCGGATAAAGTAATATGATATGCGATAAAATATATTGATAAAAATATTAATTTGCAATAATATAATTATAGGTTATTTTATTTATGTGCTAATCCTCTTATGAAAATGTTAAATTCCACATGAGAGATTAGCCTCTAACTATCAGGAAAAATGGTTAAAAAGTTAGTTATGCGTGGAAAGGAAAACAAAAAAATCCTCCTATTTGTCAGAGGAGATATATTATAGACCAAAATGAATAATGTATGGCTAGAGAGAAATACCATAGTGTGGATACTGTGAAAATACTGCAGGAGATAAAGACAATGTGAGATACATTTCTTAGATGTTTACGAGGTGAAATATAGAACAATGTTCAGTAAGTTTTTCTTGGGAATTAGAGGATAACTCCTGGGGAATTGACCAAAGTAGTTGGTTCGATATTGGGCAGAACTTGAGCCAATTAACCTAATACTGGAAGGATTTAGTGAAGTCAATATTCTTTTTTCTCTATTTGATTTTAATATAGAAAGTATCGAAAAAAAAAATAGTGTATCGAATACAAAAATTTATTGCTATATGAGGACTGTATGAAGAATGTTAGTTATAAACTAACTTGATTTTTTTAGAAGGAATGATTTTTTAATGAAAATATATTGTTTCATAACAAAACTCAAACTTCTATGATCCATATTTTGATTATTTGAAGACATTTTCAGAAGAAATTACATTGGTAGAATGAATATTGTTTAAAAGATATTGTTTCATACTAACCTTGTCTTATAATAGTATGACTATTGAAGAGATGATTTTTGGTGCAAACTAACTCTATTTCTACAAGTCATAGAAAGGTTTTTGGTTTTAGTTCCAAATTTCTAGGGTGGCATTTAAAGGGAAAACACAAGAGTAAAACATGGAAATTGAAAATCTTTGGCTAAAAATTTTAGGGACCGTTTCCCCTAGAAACCTATCTAGTTGGTTTTTGATACCTCATATTCGAATACTATGAGAAATATAGTTACATTTACGTATTTATATCCTAATGAAATTTCATATATAGTGATTATAATTTAGGAAGAAAAGGGATTTTAAACAAAAATGTACAGGTTAGAGTAGAAGTGGGGTGAGTAATAATCTCACTAGATAGTCTAAGTACTTAGTCCTGACATGGAAGATAGGAAAATAAAACTAGTGGTAGTTCCATAAGAAACCACTTGGTCTCTAGACTAGATAGTATATATTCATAATTATACATATAAAACTTATATACAATATGTGAAATCCTCCTTATAAATATTGCATAATGTAACAGTAAAGAAAGATTGTGCTACTCTACAAGGTAATAATATAAGTGTAAATATTAATATTCTAACTAATATTCAGTTGTGAATACATAGAGGAATCTAATATTTAATTAAGAAAAGGTTAAATCTTGTACAAGAAGTACTGAAATGAATAGAAAATAACCTTATTTTATGTTAATGAAAAGAACCCCAAATTACTACACCAGTAAAATAAAGATTAAAATTGTAACGGTATGACAAATGTTTTAGTGATAATTCTTGCTGAAATTTGTACATTGACGTACCAAAATTTCATTGTTTTGTAACCCTTGGAACTCTCACAATACTGCAGGTCTTTCTGGTTTATTTTTCCTAGGAAGGGGCTCGAACTCGTAGAGAGAACTCAGATCTTACTAGCTAGAGAAAACTAAACTATTGTAATACCCATATGGTTCTTCTTTTTAAAGATTGACTATTTTTAGATATCGAACTATTCTAAGTGGATATGGAGTACATGATGGGATTGATGTCATAATGTAATTTATTTATTTATTATTGAGTAAATAAATAAATTGTTTGGGATATTTAGGAAGAGAAATATAGTTTTCGAATATGTTTTGCTGACTTAGGAAAAATTATTGATGGTTAAGTCCACATAATGGACCTTCCATAAAAAATATCCTAAACATCTCTATGAAAAAATAATTATATATATTAACATAATAAGGGAGAAAGATTATGTTAATCACTTAGTTGGAGAGAAATACTATGTGGGGTGGAACAAAACATTGTGGGAGAGAAAGACGTGCTTTAATAGAAAAGAAAAGAATCTATTTTCAGAAGAAAAAAAACTAAAACAAAAAGGTCTAGGAAAAATACTAAGAGAAATTAAAGTAGGAAACTCCTAAAAATACACTAGGAAGGAATCTATAAAAAAAAGTTTAAGAATCGAAGGGGTTGTTTATAGCAAAGCGGAAGAAAATTTAGCTTTTGGGGAACTCATAGAGAGATTCGATGGTTTGGTGGAATGTGCTCAGTTCCTAAATATTCACGAAGCGTTGGTTTATGGTTATATGAACTTATGTTTGTTTAATTTATAATTAAGTTTAAGTTGTTTAGCATTATGAAAGATTTGAATAAGCGAGAAAAATTATGGTTGAAGTTGCATTCAGAAAGTATGGTGCCTACCTATTTTAGCACCTTATGATAAATAAAAACAGATTACATGCATGAGTATTTGATGGAGTTAATAAAGTAATTATATGCACACATGAGTTATTATTCAATCTTCATATTTTCCTCTCGTTATTGGATCTGTATGTATGCATGAAAGAAAAGAGATTGGACATTAATTGTTAGAAGTAAATAAATATGTGGATTAGAATTGTGATGAACATAAATGTTGGATGGATGCATGAAATCTATATCTAATTAAATGTAATTACTCTAGTAACTTGTATTATGATTGTCATGGATTTTAATTGTAGAAGATACAAAAATTATGGTGGGAGGGAAGCTAACGATAGGATAAACACAAAGTAATCTAGAAATAGGTTTCCTAAGATTTTTTAGAAAATTTCTAATTAGGATTTCATACTACGGTATGCTTAGGGAAGACATTTGTTTATGAATCTAAAAGAGTTTATATTCTTTGCGGATCTGTGATAATTTTCTTTTGAGTCTAGCTAACAAAAGTGAATTACAGAAAGTGAAGCACTCTAATAATCTATTATTCCTAAAGTGACTATTAAATGCATGTATATTCTCTAGCCAAGTTAACAACGGGTTGGCTTAATAGTCCCTTGGCAATTTTTAAATTATAAACATGCTTCTTTGTACATATTATAAAAATATAAATGTATCCATAAAAGGCTTATCACTCCTGATCGTAATTTTTTTTACCAAATTATAATCATAACATAAGTATACCAGGTCGACTCTAAATACATATATAGATTTATTTAGAGTATATATGGCACACACAATGATGAAAAAACTCACGAATCCTTTAATTGAATTGATAACATAATCCAAGTAGTTTTTGACTAGATGGAGGTCTATAAAAGAGCGAGAATAAACATCTAACTGACGCTACATGATTTAAGAGAAAATTTATTATTAATTATAATGTGCATATAAATGAATTTCTGCACATGATGAGAGACTGAGAATATAATATTATCTTATACAAATAATTATAGAGCGAACTCTGTAGAAATAAGTAGCTTCAGATTTCTAAATAGACTAGGAAGTTGCTCTTTTTTATTAGCCTTACAAGTTAACAAGGAATCGTTCCCTTTTTTGCGGAATCAATTCCATTAATTACTGAAACAATGAAGTAAATAATTAAAGACATTCTATGACTAAAATCAAGTAGCGATAATGAATAAAAGGGTCGAGGTCGCCCATATATATATATATATATATATATTATTATTATTAAAAATATAAGTGAGGCGAAATAGCCTTGTTGTTGTACCAAAGAACAAATAAGGAATAGAACATGACTCTGATTTCTAACTTCAAATATAAAAAATAAAAACTATATAAACAAAGGTGCCCTTATATTATGTCAATTCATTACATTTGTTACAGACGATAGTTTCCACAAACCGAAAGGTCATATAGGACCTTTGTAAAAAGGTAATATAGGACCTTTGTTAAAATAATATGAAGTAATTGAATATAACTAGACTTCCTCCAATTAAAGTACCTGAGGAGACAAAAAGGGCACAAGCTTAATGATACCTTATTTTTTTAAAGTGGACATTGTAACCATGATTGTTTTTCCTCTAAATCATCTATTCTTTTTAATATTGTTTAAAAAGAAATTTACAACTTCTACCCATGTTCTAAGAGACCATAATTAGATAGGATTTCTTACCATGTAATAGTTGAACGAACACAACATCTCTGGGATTCACTTTCCCAACCATGGAGGGGGCACTCATTCCAAAAAAGATAAAAACATTAAAAAGAAAACTCAAATCAAGATCAATAGAAAAGCTTTCTAAAAAAGTTAAAAAAAGTTAAAAAAAAGAAAGACAATACTGCCAAAAATAAATAAATGTCAAAGTCAAATTATCAATGCAATCATTATCATTGTTCCCTTTCATAATCAAAGTCAAAGAGTCAAATTATCAATGCAATCATTTTCATTGTTCCCTTTTATAATCATAAACCTCATAAAACCTCTTGTTGCTCTATCAAGCAACATCTTTCATTAATATTATATCATGATATATATATTTTTTTTATAAAGAAGCCTTTGCAAAATCACAAGTTCACAATGTCAAACATAACAACTACTTCAAAATATTAAAATATAAAAATAATACTATAATACTAACCTAATCCTAAGATATTCATTTATCACATTTGAACTTTAGACCAATCATTATGAATATTTACAATGTCCTAAAACTAATCATATAAATCAATCTACTAAATATGATATTGAATCTCTGATGTCGTACTTCTCCATGTTGCGCAATCTTTCAGCACAAATAATTTTTTCTTCCAAATCTAGGCCCATTCTGATGTCGTACTTCTCCATTTTGCGCAATCTCTCAGCGTAAATAAAAATTTCTTCCAAATCTAGGCCGATTTTGATGCTGTAGACCTTCCGAGAATCTGCATCATGATGTGCATCGAACTAAAAGCCGGAGGTGAGTTTGCTATCCAGATGCAGCTCTCTGCGCACTCAGCTAATTAGTTGGGGGTGAGACGTGTCGTTGCGCAGCTGTTTTTGGCCATAGCTGCCCATCACATAAAAGATTTCAATTCCAGCGTGACGTTAGCACAAGTTGGAACTTTGTTCTTGCCATTTATTACGGAGGAAAATTGTCAAACCTAGTCGCATTCCCAATCCTACGGAATTATGCCTTCGTTGTCCCTTCCGTATTCCTTCAATTAACTAATAAGAGTCAAAGAGTTGATGCAGCTGATCATCTTACTCATTGTGGCTCCTCCACTGTGAACAATAGGGTATTGGGATGACGCAGCGCCTGCTTTGTTTGTGTTCGGAGACTCGCTGGCGCATAGTAGCACCAACAATTACGTTGCCATGGCTGCAAGAGTAAGATATCTTTACTGAATTGATTTTCCCAACCATCCATCCACACGACGCTTTGCAACGAATATAATATCCCGCGTTATAGATTTTATTCATTATCAACCTCAATCACACAGCATTTCGGATTCTATTATGTATATATCGGTCATTCTTTCAAATTTATTTTATAACCAGTCTCCAGAAGTATTTATTAATGGGTATACGCATTTCAAACGAGGGCATTGGAGCCGTGCTGCCATATCTTAATCCTGCGATCACAGGCAATGAATTAGTGAGGTGCCAACTTAGCCAATATGCAATTAGGTCAACATGTAGTTTAATATTGTTCTTGGGTGCTTGTTAAGCCATCATTATTATACTTTTTACCACTATTATTTTAATTTATTGTTGTCCTTGTGTAACGAAAACTAAATAGAATATTTTAATAATATTAATAATATCTAGTATTATTCCTTAAAAGCACTTGTCTAATGAGAAGTAGGGTTTACTATGATTAATGAGAAGTAGGGTTTACTATGGTTAGGGTTGATGTGATTTTTGGTGGCTCCCATGGAGATGTGGTCCATTTTTCATAAATGTAGTGGTAGAAGGTACAACCAAAATGCTCCATGTAAATAGACTAATCTCATTATTCCTAAAGGTCATTTCATTTCGCTAGCAAATGTTTTGATCCTTTGGCTCTTTTAAGAAGCTCTAGATCACCTACAAAGGATGTGGATCCAACATTGAATAATCCATTGGGTAATGGATCTTGTCTTTCAAAGGCATCAAATATGTTTTTTTTGTGGAAATGAGAACTTAGAAAATGGACGGAAAAGTTGAATACATGCACGAGCATGCCATCATTTGCAAATTTACGAGTGTATGACCTTCCAAACAAACCCTACTAAGTTGAATTCAAAACAACTAGACTCTAAAAGGGGACCTAGATCTCAAACTAGGTCGCAAAGGTTTTTTCACAACCATATTCAACAACATTGAAGTCATGAAGTGAATTTTTCAAGGGGGTCCTTATTTCATGAATTATGTTTGTCCCTTTATAAAGCCTTGGATTCCAAGATTCAATCTACAGAAAGAAGATTTTGCTTCAACTCCTACCGCCATCTGCCTTTATTCACTTCGCAAAGAATTTTAGGAAGCATAATTCCTATAGAGTATTGGAAATATGATTATGCACTTTGTCATGATCTCAAATCGCTAAGGAGGGTAGTTAAAATCATTATGCATGCCAATGTATTTAAATGGATTTATCCAATAGCCTTCCAACCAACATCAAACTCAAAAACAAGCATGAAATCTAGGAGAAACCAATAGATTATGAGAAAACCCCATTCATATGTGGTAAAAGTAGTGAATATGGTAATTTGTCCACTAATTGTCCTAACAACCTAGTTGAACAAGTCACTCAAGAAAATCTAGCTCATCATCAAGATGCATTTGAGAGAATAACTAATAGAAGGAGAATACACAATCCTTCAACTAATCCCAAATTATGAAAGACTACGTGGCGAGAAGAGGCTGAAAATGGCACAAAATGAGAATGAACCTCAACATGAAGATGGAAAACAAAGGGGGAATATTGATAGCAAATACAACCAAGTGAATGATAAAATGGAAGAAGATACACTAGAACCCTTTGATTTAAAAAACCTAGAGGAAATGGGGCTTCAAATCATGGACCTACAAGCCCTAGGTGAAGAATGGAAAAATAAAGATCCAACAGGTATAAGGGAGGAGGAAATCCAAATCATCACAAGAGTCTATTTCGATTAACAAGAGCATAATTTCAACCAATATTAGAATACACTGAGCCACAACCACCTAGGGCAAAGGACACCCAAATGAACATAAAAAAAACACCTATGTTATTTAGATTATCTTATTGTTTCTATGAAAAACTTTGTTTAATTTTTTAGTTATGGATGATTCGGATTTAAACAGGAATGCAAGAAAATACAGAGATAACCATATACATAGAGATGCAGTGGAAACAATACTTCATTTCATTAATGTAAAAAGGTGAAATATGCTTACAAATAGAAATCGAAATAAACTAGCTAGGGCGATGGTAGCTTATCTCTGAGAAGGGATGTTGCGGCTACATGCCTCTGAATTGTGTTTCAATGAGGCTCGAAGGCCTATTTATTGTTGAGAAACAATGAAAGACCCTAAACATTCAGAAGCCTAACCCTAGAAGATGAAATGCCAAACTGTGGGCCCCATTTGGGTAAATTGGTACATCAACTTTCCGGGGTCGTAGCTTTGGCATACAATCCCCGTTTGACACACACAATATCTCATTAGAAAGATCCATCCGAGAACCACAACTTTGGGAAGAGAAACATTAGGCCATGGACCCACATTTCTCCCAGTTTTCCCAAAAAACATTGTTTAGGGCCTCAAAATGGCTCTGGAAGTTCACGATGCGAAAAACTGCTAAAAATAGTAAACTATGCTATAATTAAAGAAACTAAAAAGCTAAAAGAAACAATGGTTTGGGTCCAAGTGGACTTAACGGGTGGCCACCAATATCCACCTAGGTCATTCCTCTCCCCCAAGGAAGCAATGATCCCCATTGCATTGATTTCTTCCATGAGATGAGGAAACTTCTGCTAAACTTGGTCCCTCGTGAGCCACTTGCCCTGTTGAAGGAGTTGGCCTACTTTCACAACTAGATACCATTGGATATTCTGCTGGCGAGTGTGCTTGATCTATGTGTCCATGATCCGAATAGTTTTAGCTTGTTCCGTGCAATTTGGATTTAACTCTATGGGTGTGAGTTGTTCTGCAATGTCTGGTGTGTCTAGTAATGGTGGAAAGTATGGCCGAAGCTAGTCCACATTGAACACTGGGTGCAAGCCAAGGAATGGGGGAATGCTGAGCTCAAATGCATTGTCTCCCACAACCTTGGTAATGGTGGAAGGACCATATCGGAGTGGTCTGAGTTTTTGATAAGCTTCGATAAGGCGTTCTTTTTGCAAATGCAACCAGACTTTGTCGCCCACCTGAAACTTGTGTGGCACCCGATGTTGATCATGTCGCTACTTGTACTTGGCATTTGATTTCTCCAGAATGTCATGGACCTGCTGGCGAAAATGTTGGATGTGTTCAGTGAAGTTGTTTGCCTTATCTGTTTCAGACTAGACATGATCAGAATCTGTGTGAGTAGCTGCAAATGGCATGGCCGCATCAATGGGACATAGTGGTTGGAATCCCAAGCCCACCTGAAAAAAGGGTTGTGCTCATTCAAGTTGTGGAGAGCCCGGTTGTAGCTGTGCTGGACATAGGGGAGGCTCTCGTCTCATGTGCGTGGATGCTTTGAGTTGTACATGCATAGAATGTGTACGATCATCCTATTGACAAGCTCTATCTGGCCATCACTTTGAGGATGGAAGGCTATGGACTTAGTGAGTTTGGTGTTGAGAATCAACCAGAGACTGGACAAAAATTTACTGAGGAACCTTTTGTCCTGATCTGAGATGATAGACTGTGGGATTCGAAAGTGTACCCATACTTGTTCAAAGAAGAGTTTAGCAGTGGATTCTACTATGATATTCTTCTTCCAAGCCACCAGAATAGTCATTTTTGAGAACTTGTAGATGACCACAAAAACATAGTTGTTTCCATGATTAGTGGAAGGAAGGACGGACATGTAATCCATGGAGATGGATTCCCAAGGTCGAGTAGTGGTAGGCAGTAGGGTATAGAGGCCTTGATTCCTCAATGCTTGAGTAGTTCTGGATACTTCTGCATAAAATTCTCATCCTCCCATGTGGAATCTTCAGTGGATAAGTTCTTCCACTTGATAAGATACTCTGAAATTGATTGATTTCATAGCTGTCGAGTTCTTGTTTCTATGACTGCTTCAGGTTCCAATATAATTTTTCCTTCCTCGTCAAGTTCTAGAAATATTGTTTGAACTGGGAGCTTCTCACCTATAACCTTCTTTAAACATGAAACATGGAAAACTGGGTGCAATCGAGAAGCTGCAGGAAGCTCGAATTTGTATGCCATAGTACCAATCTTTTGCAACACCTTGTACAGACCATAATACTTTGGTGATAATTTATTATCCTTCTTAGCTTGCTTTAGGGACATTTGCTTATATGGTTGTAGCTGTAGGAATACCCAATCACCTACATCAAAATTTCTTTCACTGTGATGTTGATCTTCCTGTTGTTTCATTCTATTTTGTGCCAACACGAGGTTATCCTTTAAGAGTTGGAGGACTTCTTGTTGATGTTCGATGTGATGTTCCACTGCCTGAACCTTAGAATTTTCTCTTAAATATGATGTGATGGATGGTGGTTGATACCCATAAAGTGCCATAAATGGGGTCATTTTTGTTGCTGTATGGAAGGAAGTGTTATACCACCATTCAGCTAGAGGCAACCATTTGACCCATTGTGTCTGTTTATCAGATACAAAGCAACAAAGATATCCTTCCAAACATTTGTTTACTATCTCAGTTTGCCCATCAAATTGAGGATGATAAGATGAGCTATGAGCTAACTAAGTACCAAGATAAGAAAATAATTATGTCCAAAAATTCCCAGTGAAAATGGGATCTCTGTCACTTACAATAATCTTTGGGTTTCCATGTAGCTTTTGAATTGTTTCCATAAATGCAGTAGAAATTGTACTGGCTTCAAATGGATGTGATAATGCACAAAAGTGTGCATACTTGGTAAGTCTGTCAACTACCACCATGATTACACTCTTTCCCTCAGACTTGGGTAAACCTGTGATAAAATCCATTGAAACCTTCTCCCAACGTTGGCTTGGAATGGATAAAGGTTGTAATAGACCCGATGTATTAATTGTTTCAACTTTATTTTGTTGGTAAACCAAACATTCCACCACAAACTTTTGAATATCTGATTTAAGGCCATCCCAAAAAAATTCCTTCTTAACCCTATGGTAAGTTTTTTAAAATCCTGAGTGCCCTCCTAAGGGAGAAGTGTGTAATTCCATAAGAATCTTTTGTTTTAGCTGGGAATTCTTACAGAGGTATAAGCGATCTTTGTACCATAACGAATCATTTTTCCAGCTAAATGTATCAGACATACTAGAATCTTGTTGTAGCTTTCGAATAAGTGTCCACACTTCTTCATCATTCTTCCATTCCTCCCTTGCTTCGTTTATCCAATCTGGTTGGATAATAGAAATGGCGCACAACAATGCTTCCACATCCTCATCCTTTCTTGAGAGTGCATCTGCCACCACATTTTGCTTCCCTTTTTTGTAGATGATTTCAAAGTCATAACCCAACATCTTTGTGACCCACTTTTGTTACTCTTCAGAGGATAATCTTTGTTCTAAAAAGTATTTAAGGCTATCATGATCCATTTTTACCTTGAAGTGTCTTCCCATTAGGTAGGGTCACCATTTCTTAAGTGCATGGAGTATTGCCAACATTTCCTTCTCATAAATAGCTTTGCTTAAAAACTTTCCCTTGATTGGACGACTTTCAAAAGAAATGGGTCTTTCATCTTGCATTAGAACAACACCAATTCCATTTCCTGAAGCATCACATTCCACAATAAAGGTTTTTGTGAAGTCCGATGTAGCTAAGACTGGTGCTTGGCACATTGCCTCTTTAAGATGTTCAAAGGCCTTTGTTGCTTCCGGAGTCCATGAAAATGCATCTTTCTTCAATAATTTTGTTAGAGGTGCTGCTATTCTCCCATAATTCTTAACAAATTTGAGATAATACCCTATCAACCCAAGAAATCCTCGCAGATGCTTTATGGATGTGGGGATTTTCCATTCCTTAATGGCTTTAATTTTGCTAGGGTCTACCTTAACTCCTTCATGAGATACAATATGACCCAAATATTCCACCTCCTGGACTCCAAAGAAACATTTGGATCTTTTTGCATATAATTGTTTCTCCTCCAATAGTTGTAGCACCTTGTCAACATGTTCAACATGATCCTTCCAAGACTTGTTGTAGATTAGTATATCATCAAAAAATACTAACACAAATTTTCTAAGGAATGGTTTGAAAATTGAATTCATCAAACCTTGAAATGTTGATGGTGCATTGGTAAGGCCAAAAGGCATGACCAAAAATTCATAATGACCCTCATGAGTTCTAAATGCCGTTTTCGGAATGTCTTCAATCTTCATTCTGATTTGATGATATCCCGAACGAAGATCCAACTTGGTGAAGTAAATTGATCCATGCAATTCATCCAGTAATTCATCAATGACAGGAATGGGGAACTTATCTTTAATAGTGAGCTTGTTGAGCTCCCTATAATATGGACACATGCGCCATGATCCATCCTTCTTGTGCACCAATACTACTGGAGCAGAGAAAGAACTTTGACTTGGTTGAATTATACCAGCCTCTAGCATTTCTGCAACCATACGTTCAATTTCACTTTTTTGGACATAGGGATATCTATACGGCCTGATGTTTGGAGGAACACTTCCTGGAATCAGATGAATAGCATGATCATGATCACACATAGGTGGGAGACCTTTGGGAGTCTCAAATACCTTGGAATGATTGTCCAGGACTTTTTGGAGATCTGGAGAAATAGATGATTCCAATGTGGAAACATCTAGCGAACATAATTGTGCAATTACACCTCTTTGCTCCTTTTTTAGAAGCTTTGTCATACCATTAGAGCTGATTATCTTTCCTGGTTTCCCTACAATACCCCTTAATTCAACTTCCTTTCCTTCCGTAGAAAATTTGATGAAAAGTTCTTGAAAATTAAAAGCTATTGTACCCAAGGATTGTAGCCATTGGACTCCTAGTACAACATCAGCACCTCCCATTGGAATGGAAAGCATTGGGCTAGTCAATACATATTCTCCCATGGATAGCTTGATATTATGGCACCTTCCAGAGCAATTTATTGTTCCTCCATTTGCAATCATCACTTGACACTCTGGTGCTGGATATAGGAAGCAATTCAATTCTTTTGCTACCCTACAATGAATAAAATTGTGGGTGCTTCCTGAATCAATCAACACTATTACCTTTTTCTTCTTGATTTGTCCTTCTATCTTGATGGTTTGAGGAGTGGTAATTCCTGCCAATGCATTACAAGATATGGTCAGATTTATTTTCTCTTCATCTAGGCTTTGTTCCTGGAGTATATCTTCTTCTTTTGACCTTTCTTGCTCCTTTTCTTCTTCCTCTTCACAATCTATGTAGAATAATTTCTTCTCAGCACACTTATGACCTTTAGTGTATTTGCTATCACAACTGTAACAAAGCCCTTTTGCTCTTTTTTCTTCCAATTGTTGTGGTGTCAACCTTATATGTTGTGGAAGACTAGTGGCAACAACACTTCCGTCTTTATAGTTGTGAGTGGTATGCTTCCTGGTTGCCATAATTTTGCTTTCCATTTTTCTTGCTAACCTGAATGCCTTCTCTAATGAATCAGGTTCCCAAAGGCGAACATCATGTTGGATATTATCCTTTAAAGACCCTATGAACACATCAATCCTATGCTCCTCTGGAATATCTCTTACCCTTATGTTCAATTTTTGGAACTCCTCAATGTGCTCCATTACTGAACCCTTTTGTTTGAGACTTATCAATTGGCTAAAAAAAGTGTTGCTTTTTGTATCTTCATAATGTGCTATCAATTCTTCCGTAAAAATTGCCCAAGTGATAAATTTTTACGAGAGCAAAGCCATTGATACCATACAAACTGATTTGGTTCCAAATATACAGTTGCCATATGTACCTTTTGTGTGTTTTGCACATTATTGAGATCGAAGAACTGCTCCATCTGTAATATCCATGTGGCGGGATCCTTGCCATCAAACTTCCTCATATCGATTTTTGGAATATGGTGGGTCTTCGATCCAACATTAGAGTCTATGGAATCATGATTAACATTACTTTTGTTCACATCATGAGTTTCCTTTACAACCTTTTCGCCATTAGTAAGTATTTCTTGTAGAAAATTTGTCAAATCTATCTTCAAATCTGCCATGTCTGTCTTCAAATCTGCCATGTCTCTCTTCAAATCTGTCTTTGAATCATCAATATTAGCTTCCATGCCCTTTATCTTAGATTCCATGCCATTTATCTTACATTCAACGCCATTTATATTAGATTCCACGCCATTTATCTTAGCTTCTGTTAGCTTTTGTGAGCGTGACATTTGTTGCACTTGTTCTTGTAATTTTGATATATCATGTAGCATTTCTTCCTCTTCTTCATGAGTCATGCTAGAGCTTTTAGGTTCCTTACTAGGTGTTTGCATTTTCATTCCTCGGGGCATCAGTTACCGATAATAATTCTTTACTATGCCCTTTGAATTCCGTTAAACCAAGCTTACGCAAAAATTTAAAAAAAACTACACACCTTTTTTCACTTTGTAGAAGCCTAATATTGAATCTGATGTATCTCTGTAATTTTGGATCATCCAGTTCTGAAATTGTGATCTGTAGTAGCCTTCTGCATCCTCTTTCCAATGCCACAAGTCTGACCCAAATTGGATTCTCCAAGGAAGAGTTATGTGAAATCTCCCACAGTGACTTGCTTTTAGACTAGTTCAGTAGAGCAAACTTGTACGACGCGCCACAAGTCACTGTTTCAACCTTTGGATCTGAAACATGCACACAAGAAACTACAGTCCGTCCTCTTTCTGTAACTTCTTATGAAATTTCAATCTGATCCCTAGAGAGAAATTTAGGACGATTTTCCCCAGGTCACATGTTTTGAATGTAATTCAAGAGTCTGCAAAAAGACCAAATTCCTCAGATCATATCTCCGCAAATATCGCGCAAAAAGCTCTGAAATTTACACCCAAGGTTCAGCATGATTTCTTCTCAAATGGGTTTTTTTTCGACTTCTGAAACATCATAGAAAAAAAGTTATAGTGAAAATGCCACGATGACTTGTTTGGAGCACCGAAACCCTAGAATCCAAAGCTCTGATACCAAATGTTATGAAGCCAACTCAAGAAAAGATAGAAAAGATAGATCAACGCCTTAGAATTCAGCCTCTTTGAGGGGGCAACCTCCTTTACATTACATAAATGAACAATTCTTGGATGATTCAAATGAAAAAACCTCCTTTCTATATATAGGAGTCTAAGGAGTCACTATATAATCCAGCCGACCTAACAATAATAATATAAAGCCACAAAAATAACAATAGAGGGATTCTATGGGGCAGAGAAATAACAACATGGGGGTAATAGGCGAACAAAAATATAAATAAGTGGTATAACTACAATAGTAATGGGGTAATCACTAGTATTATAGGGACCCAACATGATGCTACCTCCGGTATCCTGTACAACTTATTTTCCAAAGTAACAATAACAACATGGGGCCTTGATTCATAGATAGCATGTCACCATGACTATGGTTGTCCTAATAATACATCATCAACTTTAAGGGGACCAATGTCACACAATACCTCATCCGTGAAGGACTTGATGTTCTGTGGAAGGCGACAATGCTAGCTCACATGAATATCCTGTCGTTGGTGAAGCCACCTGATGGTGTATGGTTGTGGATATGCTGTGGTTGGTAAGCCTAGCCACTTCATGACCTCTGCTGAAATGAGGTTCCTTTGGCTCCTGTTGTCGATAATGAACTGTAGCGGGGAGCCCTTTATCCACATCCTCGAGTGGAAGAGATAGTCCTTCTCCTCTATATCTTTGAGTTCCTCCTTTTGGATCTTCGTGGTGGCAATGATGGTGTTGGGTTGTGCATTGATAATATTCTTCTCTTTGTTGTTCCCCTTGTCAGGTTGGAACATGCATCTAATTTTGAAACATTTAGCTTAGCCACCAGTGACTACTTGGCTCGACACTCACTTGTGTTGTGAGTGGAGCTCTTATGGAACTCGCACCACTTTCCCATGTCTTTTTTCAGATTCGCGACATTGTTCTTTGCATTCAGCTTTGGTGGCTTGTCTTGGGCTGCCCCACCTTGGCTTTGTCCTTTATTCTATAGTTTGGGGGCACCTTTCCCTTGCTTCGAATTTGTAGATACAAAATATTGCTTCTTCTGTTGAAACTTTTGCTAGACCTTGATGGCATATCAGTATGTCATGCTGAGTGAGGATATGTTCTTGAATTCTATTTCTTCCTGGATGTACTTGTGCAAGAAGCTGTAGTATTTGAGTACCAAATGCTACTGCGAATCCTTGATACCCAACTTTGTGCAAAGGGTATGGAAAATATTGGTAAAATCTAGCACGTCTTGGTCCCTTCCCTGCTGCAATGTGGCTCACTTTATCTATTGGTCCTCATAGCTTTCGACAGTGTAGTACCACTCCTTGATGGCATCCCTAAATGAATTCCAAGTGGGTGCGCCGAAAATAGTGAGCCTCTACTTTCATCCTTCTGCTCACAGTAGGTTTCCCACCAGTCCTTGGCGTTGGGGGCTGCTTTAAGAAGAGCAAAAATAATCTTTTCTTGACTGGAAAAATCATGAACAAAAAAATAACCCTCTAGCAGATTTAACCATTTATTGATGGCATCTATGTCTATCTAACCCTCGAATATGGGGATTCCAAAATTAACTTATACCTTAAATGGTGTGGCATTTCCAGAGTAGCTGTTAGAAGCGGATGCGTGGCCCCTTGGTAGTTGCTGAAGGATATGGGAAAAGTTGTCCATCATCATGTTCCTTTGATGCTCAAGGGCTTCTTCGAGCAAGATTTTGATAGGATCTCCTACCCCCTCATCTTTCTTTTCATCTGCCACGGGAGGCCGTTAGGATTTTCAAGGCTAGTCTTCTAAAGGCTTGACCAGTTCAAGCCCTAACTCCTTATATCCCAACCTTGTTGGGGACATGCAAAGAAACAACAAAGAGAAAGCAAACTTCTCTGATATCACTGATCCAGATTTAAACAAGAATGCAACAAAATAGAGAGATAACCATATACATAGAGATGCAGCAGAAACAATGCTTCATTTCATTAATGTAAAATATCGAAATATGCTTACAAACAGAAGTGGAAATAAACTAGCTAGGGCAATGGTAGCTTATCTACGAGAAGAGATGTGGCAGCTAGATGCCTCTGAACTGTGTTACAATGAGGCTCGAATCCCTATTTATATTTGAGAAACAATGGAAAACCCTAAACATAAAGAAACCTAACCCTAGAAGATGAAACACCAAACTGTGGGCCATGTTTGGGTAAATTGGTACATCAACTTCCCAGGGTCGTAACTTTTGCATATGATCTCCATTTGATGCTCACAATATCTCATTAGTAATATATATTCGAGAACTACAACTTTGGGAAGAGAAACATCGATCCATCATCCCATGTTGCTCCTAGTTTTCCCAAAAACATCGTTTAGGGCCTCAAAACGGCTCTAGAAGTTCACGATCCGAAAAACTGGTAAAAATAGTAAACTATACTACAATTAAGGAAACTGAAAAGCTAAAAGAAACAATGGTGGGGGTCCAAGTGGACTTGGCAGGTGGCCACCAATATCCACCTCCATCAATGGAACTCTCAAGTAGAGATTAGTATGAACAATGAGGAAACTTATGTGTTCTTCTACTCGTCTCCTACTTTCTCAAAGGAAAGACTTGTAGAGACAAGCAACTAAGTATATTAACACTTTTGATTGTACTATAATTTTACTAATTTAAAAAAATGTATATTGTTTATATTAAAATCTAACAGTTAAGATTATAATTTAATAATATTGCTATTAAAATAAAATTTATAGTAATTAATATTAAATTTAATAATATTCATATTAAATAAATATGAATTTCAAAATTAGTAATAATATTATTTTAGAGTTTAAAATGCTTGTAGATAATATTGATAACTTAAAAGTATTATTTAAGCATAATATATTATTAAAAATATATTAATACACTATTTTTCCTTGTAAGTTTGGGAGCACTACATCCTCATCAAGTCTAATATATCACCCCTATCAGGGCAGAGAATTGAATTTGTGACTTCACATCAAGGAGTGCCTTAGCAGACCACCTGATCACCGTCTATCCAAGACTCCTTCGATATTAATACACTAATTTACAAATTGGCTTAATAAATGCATATCACATTAAGAATATATTTATGCACATATTAAAACATACATTAATATATTAATTTAAATCTTAAAACATGTTAATTATGATTGACCTCATTAATCGCAGTCTAACATGGACATAGTAATTATAGATTACTAAATGTTAACTATGTTTAACTATAGTTGACATGGTCAACCATAGTGAACATGGACATCATAATCAACAATATTCAACATGAATATCACGGTGAACCATAGTTATCATGGGAATCATGGTTTGTCTTTATGTGACATATAATGGACAATAGTGAATGGCTATGGTTGACCATGGTTGCTTTTAGTGGATGGGAAAGGTTCACCATGGTTTAACTATAATGTCCCATAGAAAACCATAGTAAAATATAAGAATTATAGAGTTGATATATGATAGTTCCAAGTTACCCATGGTGATGGTCAAACCATAGTGATAGCTAAATCATGGTCAATCATTGTTGACCACAGACATCCATAGTGACATATAAGATTCACAAAACTAGTATATGACAATGATGGTCATACAATATTCAAGCAATGTCAACCATAATCAAAATATGGGCAATCATAGTCAAACAATATTCAAAGCATGGACAATTATAGTTAATCATAATTGACCGTAGTTGAACATAGTTAGATGATTATCAAATGATCGTCAACCATATCTAAATCATGTTGATCTATAGTTATTCATCGACAACCATAACCAGTCATGTTCAACCATCACCAGCCATAGCCAATCCATAATCTAACCTTTATCAAGCACACTCAAACCATGGTTGACCATAGTGAAACCATGGTCAATGACAGTGAAACCAAGGTAAACCATGGACAAACATAGTCACCCATAGCGAACCATGGGCAGCCATTGACAACACAATGAAACCATGGTCAACCATAGTCAAAAATAGATATCTATGTTAAACATGGACTTCCATGGTCATTCATGGTCACCCAAGATTAAACATTGTGAATGTGGACAACCATCATCAATGACAGTCAAGCAATTTTTAATTATCACCATTCATAGTTAAAACATAGTCAACAATGTTTAACCATACACATCTAGGGTTAACCAAGTCTAATCATGCTCAATCATGGTTAACCATGGTCATCCTTAGTCAACCATGATCAACCATCATCATTATGTTCAACCATGATCAATAGTTCAACCATAATCAATGATGGTTAAAGATGGTCATCATGACCAACTATAGTGAATCATGATTAGCCATAATCAAACCATACTCAACCTATTTCAATGTTTTATGTTAGGAACAATAAATTTAGCATCACTATGTTATGAAAACAAATCAACATTGCAATATGATAAATAAAATCCAAATTTTCAAGCTAATGAACTGACAAAAATATTGCAATGTGACAAAAAAAATTATGTCGCAATATAAAAAACAAAATATGACATCAAATATGGTGAACATGATTTACCAAGTATGACCATGGTTGAGCATGATGCCAATGGATGATTGTGGTTTACAAAATATAGCATGGATGATATGGGTGTCACATACCTTCGTTACACTAATATTTTTCATTTTTTTTTGTTTTTTATTTTAATTACTTTCCTAATTAAAATATTCTTGATCAACTTTAAGCCTTTTCCTACACATCAATGAAAACTTCCCGCATATAACCATATGATTAAACATAAAGAGGGCATAGACATTAATTTATATACACTACAACTAGTATTACTGTAATGTAATCCATGGCCTCCCTAATACCTCTAACCCTTTTAATTTCACACAATTTCTACGTTATTTCACCTCGTCATAATCTAAAGGATTCAACATTAACTCATTATTTATTTATTTTTCTTTGTTTGTTGAGGTTACGAGGTGCACATTCAACATTCCTTGATGTAAGGCCACATGGTTTCTCGATCTGAACATTGGAATCACCTATTATACTTTGCATTATTGACACTACGATATCTTCTCTCCATGCCATTTGGGTTTATTCATTTAATGAGACAACAGTCTAGGGTAAGGTGACGCCGACCAATGACAGGCGCGTCCTCAATTCCCACTTGACCATGAAGCGACATTAGGTACTTGGTTAAGGAAGACGGTGTAGATTTTTGCTCTGCTAATCTAAGGGTGGAAAATATTATCTCCTTAACCCTCATCTAGCGAACTTAGTTACACGGTTTTGTTAATTTTCTCTTCTTTCACTACCTGGCTAGGTAACCTGTAGAACACCATCAGGGAGGGTGTTGCTGCTTGGTAGCTATGGTCCCCACCCCCCAAAGGTTTGAGCAGGTGCACCTCCTTTTCAATCTGGTTAGTCTCCGACATTGTGAGAGGTGAGTGATTTTAAATGGAATTGTTGTTGTATCATTGCTCTTAAGAACTCAACCCTCTCAATTTCCACTTGGTTAATTTTACCCTGTTCTGATGCTGCCAGGTATACTTCGCCATTTAGTGTTTAGAATCTTGTGCACCCCGCGTGGACATGCTAGCAATAGGTTTTTTGTTTGTTTTTTTCACTCTAGAGGTTGTTTCCCAGTGTTTTCCATGTTAGTTACATGGCATTTCACCTTCACAGGTTTAAGGACTATCGATGCCATTTACTTATTTTTCCACGCGGAGTTTGAGGTAGATTTCTTGTGAACTTGGTTGTCACTCGAAGAACGTCTACATGTACTCTATCAGAGATGCTTCTTTTTTTTGTTTCCCAAAAGGCTCAGGAGGCCATAATAAACTTGACTCACATTTTGTATGAATCTGTCTGACGGGTTTACCCCCTATAAATTGTATTCACTTAGTTTCGTCATTTTTTTTTTTCCTCTCATTGTGTGGTTCATCATATTTTTTTCACCACATTGTGCATGCATTTTTAGTTCTCAATACTAATGTCTCTATGAAGGCTTCGCGAGGGCAGGCCACCAGGGTTTTCCCAAATTCAGGTATATAAGGGTTATTTTGTAGTGGTCTTCTTTTGGTTTTGTTGTTTTAAGTTATTTCTTTTACTAAAAGAAGTCTATTGCTGGGCGTGCTCGACTCATGCCTGCGAAATATAAGTCTCAAGGGAAGATTTTTGCCTATAATTATTCTCAATTGCTATTACACACTATTATGGTTCTTAGCCGTTATTCTGAGTAGTATGCTTTGGTACGGTTAAGACACCAATAGAAAGTTGTGGAAGTATGAAAATGGGAATTTTAAAAAATGAACTCTTTTCCAAGTATAGGATGGATTTTAATAATTTTATGCCTATAGGGATTTCCAATCATTTTTACCTAGATAAATATATTCTCACTCGAGATTTCAATATTGTTTACATATATGCGTAATAACTAGGATAACCCACATAATTTTTTAAAGGAAAAAGTGTGAACCTACCAACTCCTATGTTAGGAGTTCTTTGATACAAATTAGTTCCTTACTGCCCTTTCTCAGAGCTCCCTCCCATAGAATGTCAAGGTGTGATGAGTTGATTGTGTCATGTTCTTCTTGGCACTCAAGATAATAGGTGACCACTATTGGCTCTTCCATCCAGACAAGCTCGTGAGCTCCAGTATTGTAGCAATAATGCTACAACTCCTGGGGCTTCCTGTCTCTCATTTTATCAACCCGGTAGTTCGTACAAACTTGGAAGCGACGGTGCTATATGCACAAGTACTAGCTCTTGTCGCAGTTGTCACTTGGTCAGCTGGCACAAGTCCGCTAGGGCTCAAGCCAACTTCTATAGGCTCTCAGAAGAAGCTTGCTAATTGATGGACGAAAGCTATTCTCAAAGGAAAACTACTCTAGTTGACAAAAAATGAACTGAAAGCAAATCAAAGCATGTAAACCTAGGAAACCCTAATTTAACTAGTCTAACCTCTATAATGCAAAGAATGTGAATGAAACTTCTACCAATGCTGCTGTTACCTCTAATAAGTGAAAATGCATGGATCTAAGCTGCTTGCATCATAAAAGACATGTTTTTTGTATTTTTCCCTTAAGTGGATGGAATGATTGTGATTGTGTGCTAATTAGGGTTTGGTTGTGCAGATGGGATGGAGAAGGAAGGAAAGCATGGGACATGTTGGGGAGGCTAGGAGAGGTCCCTAGGGATCCTTAGCATCCATCCACAGAGGTTCCTCGCATTCAGATGCTCAGCAACCGAGTGAGTGGCCTCCTACAGGATGTCTGCAGAGGATCCTACAGGATACGCAGAGATTTCTACAGGATGTCTACAAATTGCTACAGGATGACCTACCGTGAGTGTTTGAAGTGATGGAGGAGTGATGGAATGGTAGGGGGAGAAGTGTAAGGTAGGAATAAGGCTGGTGATGGCTCAGAAGTGGAAGAATAGGATAGGGAGTGAGTGTAGGGAGTAGGTTGGAAGATAGAGGACTAGGTCAACGAAAGGGCTAGAGAGTGAAGCTATGTGAGGAGTGAAAAACTTTGGGAGATAACAGAGCGGAACAGAGGTCAAAGATGTGTTTGCATGCGTGATCAAGATGGAGGAGGAGGTAATGGAACGAGAGAGAGCAGTGTAAATGAAACAAATGCTTATGATTGTAACCAAACCGAAAATGCATTAACCTAAACTACCTGTGCTTGTAAATTCAATGAACAGCAATCCAAAACGCGAAGGAGAATGTGCATGAAGCTGTGGTAAAGGAGTGTGGTGCGAGTGTGAATCATGTGGAAGCATCTAACATAACGTGACTGTGTTTGCAGCAATCATGAAATAAAGAAATGCGTATTTTTGGTGGTTAGTCATGGACTGCACCCCAATCCCAAATGAGATGGCAGTGAGCCTTAACAACCTTTTTGCTGGAGCTCCAATGGATTATATCTATCCTCTGCTAACCTAAACAACTGTAAACAAATTCACCATAAGCAAATCCTATCTAAATTCATGACAAACAACTAAATTAACAACCTGTAATTCGAATTGCATGTGCAAATGAAAACTCAAGGTGCTGAAACGAAATGGAAACAACACTACAGCAGAGGGGATCTATGGCTCTCAGGTTGGGCCCTAACCTGAGAGATATAGTCTCCTTAAGAAAACTCAGAACTAGATCAGAATCTGCCTTCTTTATTCATAATCTGATGTCATGCCAAAACTGGCTTACAACAAGAACTAACACCGAGCTGTGCTCCAAAATTACAATAGTAATGCGAAAGTTTCAACAACCTATCAAAGGCTACGGCCTCTATACTTATGCAAAACAGTGATCCAACAAGTGTCCTTGATTTTAGGAGCTCGGCTGTCCAACTAGAGTTTAACTGCTGATCCTGTAGGACAGTCATAAGTGCTATTCCTGTAGAATAGTTGTAACTGATGTTCCTGTAGAACAACTGGCTGCTTCTAAGCTCGGAGGGGAGATGGATTGGAGCTCGGAGTTCTTGGTGGGAATCACGAGGAATGTCCCCAAGACCGTGGACATCCTCTCCTAAAAACCAGCAGTGCCACCTCGTTGTCTCCTTGTCTCCTTTTTCGTTGTCTTTTGCTCCCTTTTAATGCCAAAACCTGGAATCATAATGCATTAGTCACGTAGATAGAGTGCCTACCCTTCTTCCTACAAACAACATGAACAAACTAAGAAATGCATGCATAAGCAATAAAAAATGAATGGTTTGAGCAGGTAGAATAGGCCAAAATGAGCCCAAATTGTACCAAAATTGGGGCTCATCATCACTCCCCAGCTGAACCATTTGCTCATCCTTGAGCAACCTTGCTCCTGCTCCTTGTCCTTGGCCGAGGACTCGGGACCGGAACAGGCTCTTTCTTTTCTGCTTTTGATGGCCCTGCCTTCTCTGCCCCTGGTGGTGACGAGGGTGGAACTTCTTCCCTCTTTCCTGTTTCTTTGAGCCGGGCTTCGGAAGGCGATTGGATTATCTTTCGTGTCCAGGAGGTGATCTTTGGGCTTCCTTTCTCGGGGGTGGCTGGTGTCTTAGAGGGAGTTTGCTTACTAGGTGAAGTAGGAACACTCCCTAAAGTGGTTGTGCTACTGGGAGGAGGCTGCGACTTGTCTGTCTTCATTCTCTGACTTCTCCTGGTCTCGGAAGGTAGAGGGATCTCCCTCTCCCTCTTTTCTTTTGGTTTTGCAGGTGTGCTGAGGGCGGCCAGTGCAGCTGCCGCCTCCTTCTCGAGAGGATCAGCCTTCTTTCCTGTGCCTTTTACTTTCCCGGTGCTCCTTGTGGAAGGCCCTTCCCTTTCTATTTTCGGGCTTCCTATAGAAGACCCTACTTTGTCCACTTTCGGCCCTCCTGTAGAAGACTCTTTCTTTACGCTCTGTGGGCTTCTTGTAGGAGACCCCTTCTCTGTTTTTGGGCTTCCTGTAGAAGCCTTCGTCTGCTTTCCTGTAGGCGTTGTTCTTGGGCTTCCTGTAGAAACCTGCGTTTGTTTTCCTGTAGGGGCTGCTTCCGGGCTTCCTGTAGAAGCCTGCTTTTGTTTTCCTGTAGACGCAACTGTCACCACCTTTTCTTGCTTGGCTGCATGGATTTTTCTTTTGGCTTTGACTGCAGGAGCTGACGAGGTGCTTGGGCTGACAGGGACCACCTCAGTTTTGACTGCCCTACTCTTCAACCTCTTTTCCCTTGCTGACAGGATGGGGGTGTCCTTTTTTGCTCTGTCATCTTTTCCCTCCTCCTTCTCCTTTCGTTCTTTCTTCTGTGTTGGAGTCGGGATCTTTTGGCTTTTCCCCTTCTTACTCTCGGCTCCTGGCTCTTCTTCCGCACCGCTAGAGGATCCCGTTTCTTCAAGCAACATTTTTATGTCCCCTTCTCTTGTTAAATTCCTAAATGATTCCCATGCGAGGGGGACTTTACATGAGTGGAGAGCATCCTCCACAAGAAGCTTGACTAACCCATGGTGGGCTACCTGATCCGGAATGCCGTCCTTGAGCTTTGTAGAGCACTCCATCAAGGACTGTAGTAAAAAGTAACGAATGCTCAGCCTCTGTGCTGCAGGAAGGTCAAACCGGTGTCTTAGTTCATTGAGCTGCCTGAAGTGATACGCATATACGATGCTGTAACGACCCTCACAGGTGATATATTTCATAATTTGCAAACTGACTTCGTTCCATGGTGGCAACAGGCTTGTCCTCCTCACCCCATTTTTGTCCTCTGTGAATGATTCTTCAGGTGGGAAGAACTCCTTCTTGGCTTGCTGGCTTAGCTTTCGTTCTTCTTTATCCCACGGGAGACCCATAGGAAGCTCAGTGATTCTACTGATAGACTGCAGGGTGATCTTGAGGCTTAGGCCTCTGAAATTGACTGTGGCCAGCACCTTGCATTTTGGCCTTAGGGCCTGCAAGAATTCCTCGGCCACTTCCTCATCGTACCCCTGCAACTTATCATAAAAAGGCATCCATTGTGCTCTGGTGAAGAGCTCTACCACTGCCTGATTTCTTCTTAGTGTATTTGAATCAGTGGGCTCTCGCCTGATAAATCCACCCGGCATGATGGCACAATTTTCTTGACCGGAGGTGGTGATGGTGGAAGAGAGTTTAGTTTCGGTGACAGAGTGCAGAACAATGCGTATAACCCACAAAAATTTTACAACACAGTCTAACCACGCAACAATCCTGTAGAATTGCAGTATGGGCACACAGACAGCAATTTGTCTACTTTCTCATTTACCCAGACAATAACTGACAATCCCACCACCTTAAATGAGCAATTGCATGAGGAGTCCAGGGTTACGTCGTTACTCGGCCACCTTTTTTACGTGAACACCCACGTTCTTGTAGAAGACTGCGTTCCTGTAGAGACTGCTTCCTGTAGAAACTGTTCCTGTAGGAGCAGTGTGCAAACTTTGGGGAGGACTGCAATTGGAATGCGGTTGAGGTGCGCTTCACCGGTGTTCTGGTAGCCGAAAGCTTGGCGTATCAACGTGCCGAGGAAATAAGAAGAGCCACTCAAGTTTTGAGGTGGAGGTTGATGAATACATGCGCATAATCTAGTCGATTAGATTTTGAATCGGCGCAGCTCGTGGCGCGGGGGGTGAGCTATCCCCGCCGGACCGTTGGGCGACGTCACCCATCATTCGCCTGCATATTCACTCGCTGCCGCATTCATTCCCACAGATCTGCCGCCGCCCTTTTCGGTTAAACTCGTTTCTCGGTTGACGGGACTATCTTCACGTGCGTGCTGCGTGTTTTCTTTGTCGTGGCTGCCACCCGATCATCCGACTATACCATAACTAGCCGACGTGGCCAGTCAACTGGCCATACGGCTGCTCAACCATTCACTCTTACGCCATGCAAACAAATCAAAGTAATATTCATGCGATTTGATGGAGAGAAGGTTGAGACACTTACCTGCGCACGTATGCACACGATTTTCAGTTTTTGGACGACGGATCTTCCTGCTGCACGTGGCTTACACAGACCCGGAGGCTCATGGTTACAGGTTGCTGACGCTGGAGTGGATGGTTTTTCTTTCATGCGCCCGCGTTTCATCTCGGATGGCGGTGCTGTGGAGGGTATTCACTCGAGTAGGTTGAACTGTTATAGGATCCCCGCGAGGGGTCTTGTCACAATCCTTTCTCCTTCGGTGCATGCTGCACACTGGCGGTTCTGGCTTCTCGATCACGATCCCAGCGCTTTTGATGCATATGGTATGAGATCTCGTCATTTGTTACCTTTGGAAATGGTTTGCCCGCGAGAACTCATCGATTTTCTTTGTGGGTGCAGGGACTTGGCCACATGTCGACACGGGTGGTGGAGCAAGGTAACAGCGTCGTGAATGGGCCCAAAAGAGGCTTGCATGCGTCCACACCAACCCGTAGTCATCAGATCTGCTCCTGAAACGCATTCTGGGCCGTTCTGAGCTTCTACAGGAAGTTTCCTGTAGAAATACAAAGCTTCCTGTAGATAGGCAGCTCTTCCTGTAGAAATTTGCACCTTCCTGTAGAAATTGGCACCTTCCTGTAGAAAATCGCACCTTCCTGTAGAAAATCTGTGTCTTCCTGTAGGAGACTCAATCTATAATGAAAGTGCATATACCTTGAAGAACATAAGCATTCTTGGAGGAGGTGCTGGTGAGGTGTCCTGGCTGCATGATAAGGATCTTTGACCTTGAGTTGAGAGGCTTCCTCTCCTCCATAGAACACCTGCAATCTGCATGCAAATAACTTATGGATCTTGTTTTTTTTCTTTTTTTTTTGAAAGATAGCAGGGGCGCCTCAAGGAGGTTTTCACCCGTGCCATCTGCCCTGAGCGCCTCAGAGAGGTTTTCGCTCAAGGATCTTTTTCAACTTTTTCCCTTCTTCTTTTTTTTTTTTTTTTTTTTTTTAAACAAAAGCAATAGGAGCGCCTCAATGAGGTTTTCACCCCTACTACCTGCCTTGGGCGCCTCGGAGAGGTTTTCACCCAAGGATCTTTATTTCTTTTTTCTTTTTTCCTTTTTTTTTCTTTTTTTTTCTTTCTTTATTTTTTTTTCAGATCTTCTTTCAGGGTGTGCTAGAGGCAGAGGCAAAACTCTTCTCTATGACCAATACAGATTTCTCCACAGTTTTGATAAACTCTTGTCTTGAGAGAGGTCTCCTGTAGATCTTTAATCGATGCCCATTGACAAGCATGGGAATGGCTTCCTCATCAATGGTTCGAATGAGGACAGATCCATTTTCATGGCATTTCTCCACTGTATATGGTCCTAGCCATCTGGTTCTCAACTTCCCCTTGAAATCTTTGTATCTGGAATCATACAACAAAGCCCAATCTCCCGGCTGAAATTGCTTGTCATGGAGATGTTGGTCATGCCACACCTTCCTCTGAAGTTGAACCACTTCTGAGTGAAGGAGGGCCTGCATGCGGTGCTCATCCAGTCCATTCAGCTGCAATAACCTTTCTTGCTGTGCATGGCTGAGATCTAGGTCCAGCTGAGCTGCCATCCTCAAAGTGTTATACTCAAACTCAATGGACAGCAAAGCTTTCTTCCCACAGACCAGCTCATAAGGTGTGAAGCCGGTGGTGGTCTTCCAAGTGGTGTTGTAAGCCCATGTGGCTTCAACCAGGCGATCTGCCCAATCTTTTCTACTGCTGCTCACCACTTTGGTCAAGATCCCCTCTAATGCTCTATTGGTGACTTCCACCTGCCCATTTGCTTGAGGATGATAGGGGGTGGAAGTCCTATGCTTGATCTTGTGATGAGCTAGGAGATCTTCAACCAAGTTGGATGTCAACTGGCTCCCTTGATCGGTCACCAGCTCTCTGGGGTAGCCAAACTTGTAGAAGATGTTCTCTCTTAGGAACTCGACCACCTTCTCTTCTGTTGCTTCTTTGATTGCTTTAGTCTCTGCCCACTTTGTCAAGTAGTCAGTACACACAATGATGTAGGATCTCTGCCTCGAAGAGGGATTGATTGGACCCACAAAGTCCATGCCCCACTTCTCAAATGGCTCAAGAGTCACTTGAGGTTGGAGAGGCATCTCATCCCTTTGGGTTGGTTTCCCCATTCTTTGGCATTGGTCACACTGGCTGACATATCTTCTGACATCTTGATGAAGTGTGGGCCAATAGTAGCCTGCCTGCAGAATCTTGAAGGCAGTTCTCTTTGCTGCAAAATGTCCTCCACAAGGCCCATCATGACAGGTGAGGAGGATGTCAAAGACTTCCTCTTCCCTTACACAACGCCTTAAGATCTGATCGGGGCCAAGCTTGAATAGGTTACCCCCGATCCAAGTAAATGAGGCACTTTTTCTGATGATTCTGCTCTTCTCTTTTGAAGAGAGGTGCGGAGGGAACTGAGCTGAAACAAGGTAGTTTGCTATATCAGCAAACCATGGAGAGAGTACTGAGATAGCAAACAGATGCTCATGAGGCATCTGGTCATCCACCGTCCCATCTTCATCTGCAGACAAATCCAATCTAGATAAAAAGTCAGCAACAACATTTTCTCTACCTGGTTTATCAACAATGGTTAAATCAAACTGCTGCAATAAAAGTAACCATCTAATAATACGAGCATTCACATCTGGTTTATTCATCAAATATCTAATAGCAGCATGGTCAGTATGTACAAATGTTTGATATCCAGTGATATAATGACGGAACTTGTTTAGTGCATGGACTATAGCTAAGAACTCTTTCTCGGTTACAGTGTAGTTCAGCTCTGCTTTGGACAAGTTTTTGCTAACGAAGTAAATGGCATATGGAAGCTTTTGCTCAACTTGTCCTAAGGCTGCACCTATGGCTTTGTTCGAGGCATCAGTGTGGATGTGGAAAGGTAGGGCCCAGTTTGGACCTCTCAGGATCGGTGCTGACACCAACTTGTCCTTTAACTCATTCAAACTCTTCTGACAATCGTCAGTCCACCTAAACTCCACATCTTTTGCCAATAGGCCAAACAATGGTGAGGCTAACTTGCTGAAGTCCTTAATGAATCTCCTGTAGTATCCCGCTAATCCCAAGAAACTCCTAACATCCTTGACCTTTTGGGGAGGTGGAACCTTCTTGATTAGAGAAATTTTGTTGGGATCCACCTGTAACCCTTGGCAAGAGATGGTATGGCCTAGCACGGTCCCTTCAGTCATTAGGAATTCGCATTTTTTAGGGCTAAGGGACAAGTTCATCTCGATGCACTTGGTGAAGACTTTTCCCAAGTTGGACAATGCTTCCTGGAAGTTAGCCCCGTAAGGAGTAAAGTCATCCATATAGATTTCTACTGCATCATGGACCAACTCTGAGAAGATGCTCAAGACAGCTCTCTGAAAGGTAGCAGGAGCATTGCATAGTCCAAAGGGAAGGACTCAGTAGGCAAAGGTACCCCAAGGACAAGTGAAGGTGGTCTTATCTTGGTCTTCCGGGCTGATTTGGATTTGATTGTACCCGCTAAACCCATCCAGGAAAGAGAAGAACTTCTTTCCTGCCAGTCCATCCAACACTTGATCTATGAAAGGTAGAGGGAAATGGTCTTTCTTGGTAGCTTTGTTCAGCTCACGGTAATCCACACAGATTCTCCACTTCCCATTCTTTTTGGGAACCAACACTAGAGGGGACACCCATTCACTATCTGAGATGGGGTAGATGAATCTGACATCCAACAGTTTCTGCAATTCTTCCTTGACAATGTCTTTAAGTGCTGGAGTCATTCTCCTCTGAGGTTGCCTAACCAGTTTACAATCCTCTTTGATGTATATATGATGGGTACAGACCGAGGGATGGACTCCTTTCATCTCTTTATAACTCCAAGCAAAAGCATCTAGGTGGTTGGCCAACAGACTACACAGCTCCTTTTCCTGGGAAAGAGATAGGGAGGAGCTGATTTTCAATGCTCTCTCAGGGCCGAACTCCACATTCTTAACTCTGGGAGTGACAGGGTTGGTTGTACAAAGATCCACTAAGGTGCTAGCTTGGGCATCCTCCACCAATTTTTCTAAAGGTAGCGCACTGGTAGGTGGGTTTTGGATCAGAGTCTCAATCAAGTCATCCTCGGTTGGGGGGTTTCTTTTAGTGGTATCTAGGGTACACAGAGGTGCTGAATACACCTCGTCTTCTTCTCCTTCCTCTAACCAGAGTGGTAAATCATGCTCTAAAGAAGGTTGGGCAGGAGGGTATAGGACTAGCTGCTTGGACATGGGACCATTTTTGATGGTCATGTTTCCTGCCCGACAACTTATGTAAGCATCCGCAGTAGCTAACCAAGGCCTTCCCAAGATGAGAGGATATCCAGTAAGCTTGGCCTTTGGTTGCAGAACCAGGAAGTCTGCAGGGTATTCCCAAGAATCGATGGAGACCATGACATCCTCCACAATCCCTTCGGGAGTCACGGTGGAGCGGTCTGCTAATTGCAGTACTGTCGAGGTTTTCCTCAAGGAACCCTGAAGATTGAGTTTAAGCATGGTATCCCTGGTCATCACATTGATGGCCGCCCCCAGATCAATCAAGGTGTGGGGGATAATGGTGCCATTGATGTGAACATCTACTACAGGGCTTCCAGGATCTAGGTACTTTGGGCAGATGACTTGTCCTAGCATAAGGTCAGACAGTTGTCCTATGACATTGATAGTTGAGGCATCTTTCTTCCGTCTGCCTGGGTGTTTGAAACACTTCTCCTTAACCAGCTTGTTATATATTGGCACATCCTTGATAGCTTGGAGAAGGGGTATCTTCACACACAACTGCTTGAGCTCTCCCAGAAGCTCGTCCTCCTCTGGGTTGGGTTGTGTGGTGGCTGTTAGTCTCTCAGGAAAGGGTGGAATCGGCTTTGGTTCACTCTCCTGATGGTTTTCCTCATCCTCTGGGGGAGGAGGCTGGCGATCTGGAAGAGTCTTTCCAGATCTAAGATTGATCTCCTGGATCTCCACAGCATAAGTAGGGCATGAGGTTTCCCCAATGTATACCTGCTGGGCCTGTCTATTGTTGGGGTTCGGGTTTGGTTGAGCAGGCATTTGAGGTTGCCTTGGAGGAGTAGCAGGTAATGGTTGTGGTTGAACTGGAGGTGGAGGCAGAATGGCGGGTGGAGTGTTGTACTGAGGCCTCCACCCCGACTGAGGTGCATTCCATTGAGGCTGTGGTTGGGTATGTGAGTGATATGGATGAGAAGTAGGTTGAGTGGGGTACTGAGGTGGATAAGACCATGGAGGAGGCATGGACCATGAAGGATGAGCAGGGGGACCCCAGGAAGGCATAGGAGTTGACTGGTTGGGGTTGTAATAAGCTTGAGATGCCCCTTGCATCTCCTGATGATAAGGTCTAGATCCTTGTGGCCTCCTTTGGTTGAGGTAATAGAGAGGCTCTGTGGGAGCTTCGGTCCCTTGGTACATGGCTTTAAACCCAGGTAAGGTTGGACACTGATTTGTTCGGTGGTCCTCCTCACAAATGAAACAAACTTCAACCGAATGCAATGGGCATTCGTTCTTAGGGAGTCTTCTGGTGCACCTAGGGCAGAAGACAGCCAAGGCTCTCTCAGCTTCCTCTTTCTTCTGCTGGATCCTGAATGTGTCCAGCTGCATGGCAATGATCTGTCTCACCTCACTCTTAAGATCTTCTAATTGGTTTGTAAACTCATGTTTGGAGAAAGAGACACCAGTGGAGAGGGGATTTCCTCTACCTCGTTTCCTAGCTGCCCTGGAATGATTTCTAAACACAGTTTTGATGTCCTCATAAGGCAGTTGGTAAATGTCCCCCCCAGCTAACATGTGAAGGGTGTTTAAGAGATCTTCAAGGACTCCTCGGAGTAGAACCAACTTGAGGGATTCAAGGTCAAGTGTGCACCTGGCCCGCTTATAGCTAAGTTGGAACCTCTCCTCATAATCCTCTAAAGACTCATCACTCCCCATGGTCATCCGAAAGATCTCTCCTTTGGTTTCCTTAGACCTACAGTAATCCCTATACTTGGTATTGAAGGCTTGCTGCATTTGAGCCCAAGTAGCGATGCTATTCCCAGGTAGTCCCATGAACCAGCGTAGTGCTGCATCCTTAAGGGTTGAAGGGAAAAGCTTCAGCTTTTGCTCATCTTCAGTATAGTCATAGGTTCTACAAAGGACAGCAAACTCAATCAAGAAGGTATCAGGATCCTCAGTGGTCAGTCCATGGAAGTGAGGCAAGGCGGAGGGGCTAATGTTCTTCATTTTCATCTCTCGATTGGTCTCTCGGATGGGGAAAGCTCCTTCTATTCTCTCATCTTCTCTTCTATTATCAGCCATGGCTTCAGATGGAGTGGTCTCTAACTCTTCTTCTTCTATAGGGTCTTGGTATATCTCAGGATGTTCACCTATAGGTTCCTCTGGGTCACTGTCACCAAAGAAGAGAGAAGGGTGACTCAGTGATGTGGTGGGGGTGTTTGGTAGGAATTTGCCTGATCTATCTCGGTTCCTACGAGGCATGAAATGGAAAGGATTTTTTTTTTTTTTGTGCTTTTTCTTTTTCTTTGGTACCTGCAAAACTGAAACAGAGTGATCTACACTAACTATATTGCTGAAATGAAATTTGTGGAATTGGAAAGCTAATTCTAGGAAAGCAGGAAATATTAATCTAGGAAAGCAGGAAATGCTAATCTATGAAAGCAGGAAATACTAAGCTAGGAAAGAAAGAAATATTAATCTAGGAAAGCAGGAAATGCTAATCTATGAAAGAAGGAAATACTAAGCTAGGAAAGCAAGAAATACTAAGCTACTTTTGTAGAATGGAAATGAAATAAACTACTGAGCAGAAGTAAGAGTACGAAAGTAGAAGAAGAGCAACAATTACTGATACTCTGATGCTTCCCCGGCAACGGCGCCAAAAAGATGGTGAGCTCCAGTATTGTAGCAATAACGCTACAACTCCTGGGGCTTCCTGTCTATCATTTTATCAACCCGGTAGTTCGTACAAACTTGGAAACGACGGTGCTATATGCACAAGTACTAGCTCTTGTCGCAGTTGTCACTTGGTCAGCTGGCACAAGTCCGCTAGGGCTCAAGCCAACTTCTATAGGCTCTCAGAAGAAGCTTGCTAATTGATGGACGAAAGCTATTATCAAAGGAAAACTACTCTACTTGACAAAAAATGAACTGAAAGCAAATCAAAGCATGTAAACCTAGGAAACCCTAATTTAACTAGTCTAACCTCTATAATGCAAAGAATGTGAATGAAACTTCTACCAATGCTGCTGTTACCTCTAATAAGTGAAAATGCATGGATCTAAGCTGCTTGCATAATAAAAGACATGTTTTTTGTATTTTTCCCTTAAGTGGATGGAATGATTGTGATTGTGTGCTAATTAGGGTTTGGTTGTGCAGATGGGATGGAGAAGGAAGGAAAGCATGGGACAGGTTGGGGAGGCTAGGAGAGGTCCCTAGGGATCCTTAGCATCCATCCACAGAGGTTCCTCGCATTCAGATGCTCAACAACTGAGTGAGTGGCCTCCTACAGGATGTCTGCAGGGGATGCTACAGGATACGCAGAGATTTCTACAGGATGTCTACAAATTGCTACAGGATGACCTACCGTGAGTGTTTGAAGTGATGAAGGAGTGATGGAATGGTAGGGGGAGATGTGTAAGGTAGGAATAAGGCTGGTGATGGCTCAGAAGTGGAAGAATAGGATAGGGAGTGAGTGTAGGGAGTAGGTTGGAAGATAGAGGACTAGGTCAACGAAAGGGCTAGAGAGTGAAGCTATGTGAGGAGTGAAAGACTTTGGGAGATAACAGAGCGGAACAGAGGTCAAAGATGTGTTTGCATGCATGATCAAGATGGAGGAGGAGGTAATGGAACGAGAGAGAGCAGTGTAAATGAAACAAATGCTTATGATTGTCACCAAACCGAAAATGCATAAACCTAAACTACATGTGCTTGTAAATTCAATGAACAACAATCCAAAACGCGAAGGAGAATTTGCATGAAGTTGTGGTAAAGGAGTGTGGTGCGAGTGTGAATCATGTGGAAGCATCTAACATAACGTGACTGTGTTTGCAACAATCATGAAATAAAGAAATGCGTATTTTTGGTGGTTAGTCATGGACTGCACCCCAATCCCAAATGAGATGGCAGTGAGCCTTAACAACCTTTTTGTTGGAGCTCCAATGGATTATATCTATCCTCTGCTAACCTAAACAACTGTAAACAAATTCACCATAAGCAAATCCTATCTAAATTCATGAAAAACAACTAAATTAACAACCTGTAATTCGAATTGCATGTGCAAATGAAAACTCAAAGTGCTGAAACAAAATGGAAACAACACTATAGAAGAGGGGATCTATGGCTCTCAGGTTGGGCCCTAACCTGAGAGCTATAGTGTCCTTAAGAAAACTCAGAACTAGATCAGAATCTGCCTTCTTTATTCATAATCTGATGTCATGCCAAAACTGGCTTACAACAAGAACTAACACCGAGCTGTGCTCCAAAATTACAATAGTAATGCGAAAGTTTCAACAACCTATCAAAGGCTACGGCCTCTATACTTATGCAAAACAGTGATCCAACAAGTGTCCTTGATTTTAGGAGCTCGGCTGTCCAACTAGAGTTTAACTGTTGATCCTGTAGGACAGTCATAAGTGTTGTTCCTGTATAACAGTTGTAACTGCTGTTCCTGTAGAACAGCTGGCTGCTTCTAAGCTCGGAGGGGAGATGGATTGGAGCTCGGAGTTCTTGGTGGGAATCACGAGGAATGTCCCCAAGACAGTGGACATCCTCTCCTAAAAACCAGCAGTGCCACCTCGTTGTCTCCTTGTCTCCTTTTTCATTGTCTTTTGCTCCCTTTTAATGCCAAAACCTGGAATCATAATGCATTAGTCACGTAGATAGAGTGCCTACCCTTCTTCCTACAAACAACATGAACAAACTAAGAAATGCATGCATAAGCAATAAAAAATGAATGGTTTGAGCAGGTAGAATAGGCCAAAATGAGCCCAAATTGTACCAAAATTGGGGCTCATCACAAGCATTTAGGTTTTAGTTGGCATGCTCATAGCATAGGAGTTTAGAACTATGACCTGAGGTTATCTATGTATTTAGACTTAGATACGTTTCACGCTAAGGTTGTATAATTCCAATCTTTTTCTGGTACTGATACTTCTAAGGTTCGATGTATATTGAATTTTAATTGATGGTAAACCGTGCGACGATTTTTTTTCCTTCTCATTTAGATTTTAACGTTTACTAAAATGGGATCTAGCACTTTACAAGAGTTAGTTCAGTAATGTGGTTAATGCTATTATTTAGGGCTTATTTTAAGAATTTTTACCATGCAAGCCATGTTTTTTTCCATGTTTGGTTTCTAATTTTTTCGTGGGTTACGCTTTTGTATTCGCAGTACTCTTGCTTTTTAAGTTAAGAGAAAATGGAACCATTTGTTTTGTAGAAGAATGAATTCGATTTCCAGGGAAACGTAGTCTAGTTTATCAATTTACTATCCATAGATGGAATTTTATTTCTTTCAATTTAAATTCTTCTATGATGGTGGTTTCTCATAGGCCCAGTATTGAAACTTCAACTATTTTCTCTTAGACGGTTTCATTTGAAAAGGATTGAAAGAAAGCATAATGTTTCATAAACTCGTTCATATAGCCATATGATGTTGTTTATTGAACCCTCTAGTTAAATTTACAAACAAAGATATTTAATACATTAAGATTAGGAACAAAAAGGGTTGTCTCCATTTTCATCCTAAAAGGGGTTTTGCTCATTCGTGTATACACATCTTTTATTCCTGGTATTTCATCCAAAGTATTATTAATTCAATATTCTATGGCTTGTCAATACTTTCGTTAGTCCAACCTACACTCTCAAAATGTGTCGTCAATCATTTAAAATATCCATGTCATTTTTTCTAAAGGTCACACTATTGATAACAGAAAGTGTATATATTTATTTCATATTTAAGAACGCTTCTCCTTAATCTCGTATCCCTATTTGGGGCATGCATTCATTTATGTAATGCATATATATTATATTTTTTGTTTTGTTTCTAGATATACGCATCGAATTATATAACTCATTATATTTATCTTCGAGAATGGTTTACTAAAATATAGATCATACTCGCATGCCTTTATAAACCAATCAACAATATATTTTTTTGTGGCAATACCGCAACTCGATTAGATACTAATTCCATAGTAAATATGTATGCAACCATTGCTTCGGCTATAAATTTTGTCTACACATCTATTCTTATTTAGTAATTAAATTCATCTTCTCTACACGCATACAAGAATTATATACTAGTAATTCATTGCATACTCGAAATCAGATAATTTCATCTGCAAAACCTTAGTAAACCAACATAATTCTTTTCATTCACGCACAAAAAAAATTAAATTCACAACAATAAATAATTCAAAATTAATAGTAAAATAGGAACCTAATTTCATCAAACCTTAAATTTCGCTTTGGAAATTTCCTAGGACGAGACATGTTCCACCTGAACATGAACTATCTCCCATGGTTTCCCTTGAGCTAAGACCTTTTTTCCATTAGGAATCAACCTCCCTTTCATGCCTAGGTGGTTTATTTAATAACTTTCTTCCAAACAGTTATTTAGCAGCCTCCTTCTTTAAGGTCTGCCAACCTTTCTTCCTAGGCCTTTTTTGTTTTATTTTTTTGAATAAATAGTCTTTTCTATGTCTTTAAGTCACGATTTTTATCTCCTATAGTTATTTATTCCATCCCACTTATTTTCTATTTCCGTCTAAGTAATTAACATAATTTTTCTCTCCCATTATGTTAATTTAATTTTTCTTTAATTTTTCTTCTACTAGGGATTTTCGGAAGACTTTTAGGGAAGGTCCATCATGAGGACTTGACACCCAAAAAATATTTCTAGGTTTGCAAGAATTCTTATAAAATCTAGTACTCTCTCTTTGATATTTCGAAGCGATTTATTTCTTTACCCAAATAGAAGTATAATAATTACATCATCACAGAAGTCTCATCATGGCTTCCATCACCATTCAATCCATTAATAGTTCAATGTATAAAAATGGTAAATATTTTAAAAGGACAACCATAGGGGTTGTGCATCTTCCCCCCATTTAATAAAAACCAGCCTTGGTATTGTATCCATTCCATCTCTTCCGAAGATGGAAAGGAAATACCTACTGCATTTCAACAACAATCCTTTAGTGCAAAAGTGCTTCCAGTTAACTTTGTTTGTTTTGGGCAATGTCTCAGTTGTAGAGTAAAACATACTCTCATATTCATTTCATGGCCATTTTCTACCATGTTTCTATATGTGCTAAATATATGATTTCCTTTTTCATTCACATATCGCATAAATTTTTTTAATGTACATTCCAACAAGGCTATCCACATGTACCCAACAAGCTTAGTAATATTAGTATAACATCACAAAACTACAATAGGTCCTATTGTACATTTGTTTATAGTTATGTCAAATGATTTGGAATCCTTCTATCCTTAACGTAGGGACAATAGTAATTAAATAACTACTTACAACATTCTAATCTATGTTGCTTCTTTGATACCATACACATCTGTCGTGCATTCTTAATTGTATGAACACCTACTATATCTACCATTTTCATTGTCATTATATTATTATAAATTCCATTCCAAAGTGGACTTAGTCCATCCTAGTGATTATGAAACTTGTTTCCATACCTTTCCATACGACTACACACTTATGATAATAAAATATAAGAAATTCCCAATACCAACATAAATATTTAAGGGTTATCTTGATGTACTAAAGTTTCATGGTAAAGACAAATAAAAATGTAATTTCCCATATCTACAACACTCCCTTTTACACTTTATTCACTATTTTTGTTTAACCAACTCACTTGAATTTTCCAGTTTGGCCTACATTATAGGTTTTTTTCCATCAATTCCATATGTCCTCACACCTATGTTCATATATATTAACCATATATCAACTAGCAAATTTAATTTTAGGGATTTTCCTGCACCACCTTGCTAGGTTTCTCTAAGAAATTCTATCAACATTCCCACATTATCTCATGGTATCATTCTAGTCAACCACTTTCATGGTCATTTTTTTCATCTTGGTTCAATAACAATCTTACTTTTTGATTTTCTATCGAAACAAGAATATTGACTTCTAATCCCTTACAATTTTTGAGACGATTTGATTCCTAGGATTGATGCTAATGGAGGACTTTACATTCCCATATTAAGGTTTATTGTAATTTCACTTGAGCGATCATATGTTTTCACTCTCTTTTTTTATTTTGTCCATTTTACTCATCCATTTTTGTGTATGGCTAACAATTTGTAATTTTTTTTATCAATTATTTATGAGTGGAGTCGTATTTTTCTAGTTTCTCGATTGGTTAAAATGCCACTATTATTATTATTTTTGTCTTGATATTCTCCAATTATTCTTACCACATTGTTATTTTCATGGTTGGTGTTTACTTCAACCATAATTTGGAGTCATGTTCTATTTTTGCATGCATATATATACCATAGATTAAGCAGGTCTTTCACATATGTCATTGTCCACATTCTTTTCTAAGGTGTTAAATTCTCTTGGTTACAAATTATTTTCCTTGTATTCTGCATGCTTCCAAGAACCTTCTCCTCATTCAAGTTTCTAACCAAGAATATGTTTTCCCTTTTCAGGGCCATCATCATTTACTCTTAAGAATTTCATATATATATATATATATATATATATATATATATATATATATATTTCCATGTTTTCTTATTGGGAGATTTTTATTGCTCACACTTTGTGTTCCAATTATTCAGGGTATTCACATATCTGATCTTTGTAATTTTTTTATCGCCAAGGGACTCAGTCCCAAAGCTTCTTCAACTGAGGGGGTCACAAAGTTATTTATCTATTTCCTTGGTGACATATTATTAGTTCCTCCATAAATATTATCAGTCCTACAAAAAAAAGCATGGCTTGGACATCCATGGTGGTTTTATTCTTTGTCATAAGAGTATAACATTTTGAATAATTTTGCTTCATTTATACTATTAGCATATATTTACTTGATAGAAATGGTTTAGATTTTCTGATATCAAAATTGCTTTTTTAATACTTGTTGTATTGTGTGAAGTCATACTTGTAGGATATAGGTTGTTAATCCCTCACTTAATACATTTTTTTTGTTGGTGGTTATATTCCTTACCACATGTTGTATTTTTCAGATCTACTACATACTCCTCACTCCTAGGGTTAAAAAACATTTCCCAGTTAATTTAATTTTTATATTGTTGAACCTACACCTTATATATCTATATATATTTACCCATGGATATCTTTTCTGATGATCTTAATTTCTTCTAGAAGATTTCTTTTGTTACACACAAAATTCCTTGTATACCCCACTACATATGGAACAATTTCCCAATAGTTATTGTACCAATTTACTTTGCCTTATTTTCATACAAGGCCTACCCAAGCCTTTTATAGTGAGATGTTCTACTATCTTTTCCTTCCATTGTCTCTCTTATTTAAAAATAATAGTAGTACACGTCATGATTATATCCAATTATGCACCCTACGTTTCTACAATTATAGATACATACTTAGTTGTTTAGCTTCATTTTTGCATTTCGTCGTTGCTATGTGCTTAATTATATCCTCAATAAATTCAAAACATTTTATAAACTAATTTTACTACCAGGGAACTAAATTCCTCTTGGATATGCTTAAATATTAAGTGCTTCATGTTTCATGTAAAAACTAATTCTTCAATATTTATTTTATTCCTACTCTTAACCACATTTTCCTTTGAGTACCCGATAACCTACCATTCCACACTAGGTAAATAATGACAAAGTCGATATTTACGCTTCTCCTATAATAATTAATAGTTATTGTTCTGTGCAATTTCTATTCTACACAAGTTTTGTATTTTGTACAATATTATTTTTTTACTTGACTTATGTCACCACATACTTCACCACATAATATATTGCAAGAAACTTTTTGGTGTAACATCCATATATGATGATTTTTTACTGTGGCACATAAAATTCTTGGTAACAATTTGATGCTATAAAAACACATACATACACAATTTTTGTTCAAGGAAATTTATGCGCACATCCTTTCTTTGTATGGATCTTGGATTAACATATAACAAATAAAATTTATGAGATAAGTTCATTGGATGTAAGAGATATGAACCTTATATAATAATAACTTATTAAAACCAAGAGAATGTTTTTTATTACAAATTAGTCAGAATATAATTATCACTGTATGTATATCTCATATTTCCATTAGATAGAGCAATCTTCCATAGGAACAATTTGTATATAATATATCAATAGATACTTTAGTTTATAACAAATGATTTTATGCCCCTTCTTTTCCATTAATATTTTCTTTAGATACAAAAAAATATATATACCATAAATTTGTTTTTCCATTTACTTAGTATACTTTCTAGATTAAGACTAGAGACCTTACTCCTTTTGGCATAACTATCACCCATTGATGCCTTATCCCGTGTCTTTAAATGTATTCAATGATAAATTTATTTATTATTTCATTTTTATCAATTTACTTTTTCTTACTACGTCTTACCCTACTAAGGGTCTTTTATACTAACAATCACACCTAGTGTTTCCTAATAATACAATCCTTAGATCATAGCCATAGTGATAGCAAGTATCAAATTACTGATATCTCTCCTCCTTAACATTTTTAGGAAGTGTTTTATTACTAGTTAATTCAATTTTTGAAGTATTTTACTGACTCCAACAGTAATGTTGTAAAAGGTGACACTTCATTTTCTAGTCACACCTGAGTTTGATCTAGCTGATTCCCATTCCATCTATCATAGAATAGTGACCTTCTCAGTCACAAAATATTTACCATCATCTCTCATTCCTCACTTTCTCTCAACTAACATTCATGACCAACTCTAATGATGGCCAATTATTGTGATAGTTCTCTTAAAGGTCAAGGAATCTGACTTGTTATAATTTTACCAACCTACCATAAATCTCTTCTCCTTCAGCTGGAGGTGGATTTGAGCTTCTGCCATTTTTCACTTTCCTTTCAACTTGCTTAAGTACCTTCTCACACAAAAGTACCATCTATCTGTACCACATAAAATCATGTCAACATTTTTGTCATGGCTTTCCGTTAGGACTTTCTTTTGAACCTATGGCTCTTATGGCATATGTCACATATCTTTGTTACACTAGTATTTTTATACCTCCATTACACTAGTATTTTTTGTTTCCATTTTTTTAATTTTCCAAATTAAAGTATTATTGTCAAATTTAACCCTTCTACTGCCCATTCATGAAAACTTCCCACATATAACCATATGATTAAGCATAAAGAGGGAATAAAAATTAATTTATATACCCCCCAACTAGTATTAATATAATGTAATCCATGGCATTTGTAATATCTCTAACCCTTTTCATTTCACACAATTTCTATCTTATTTCACCTTGTCCTAGACTGAAGGATATGTCACCAATTCATTTAAAAAAAAAATGTTTACTTACGAGGAAGACATATAACTTGCCACGATGCAAGTTCATATGGTTTCTTGATCTCAACATTGGAATAATCTATTGTCCTTTGCATTGTTCACATTGCGTGATATTTTCTCCTCCATGCCATTAGTTTTCATTTGGGTTTATTCATTTAACGAGACAACAGTCTAGGATAATGTGACACTAACCATTAACATCCACATATTTAATGTTGATGTGACCTTTATGTGACATTGAGTACTTGGCTAAGGAAGACAACATATATTTATGCGTAGCTAATATAAGGGTGGAAAATATTATCTACTTAACCCTAATCAGACGAAGTTTTTTACACTTGTAAAGCGCTTCGAGGGAGGGTGCTTCTACTTAGCAGCTGTGGTCCCCCCCTCCCCTCTAATGTTCAAACAGGTGAACATCCTTTTTAATCTAGTTAGCCTCCAACATTGTGCGAGGTGAGTAATTTTAAATGGAATTTTTATTGTATCATTGGTTTTAAGAACTCAAACCTATTTATTTCGTCTTGGTTAATTTTACCCTATTCCAATGCTGGCAAGTATACCTCTCGATTGAGTGTTCGACCCCTTGTGCATCTATAGCTAATTTTGGACCTGCATGTAATAGAATTTTTTCTGTTCTTTTAAAGGTTGTTTCCTAGTATTTTCCATGTTAGTTACATGGCATTTAACATTGACAAGTTTAAGCATTATCGGTTCCATTTCCTTATTTTTCCATGTAGGGTTTGCGATAGATTTCTCTTGAAACTAGTTGTTAATTGAATAGGTTCTAGTGATTTTTATTCCCAAGTAGGTTAGGAGGTCATAAGAAGCTCGACTAACAATTGTTTCTGAATTTTTCCAAGGGGCTTACCCCTTATGAACTATATTAGTTTTTCTTCCACCTCTTTTTTTTTTCTATAATTGTGGGGTTTATCATATTTTCTTCACCTTAGTATGTGCATGATATTCATTCTTAGTAGTGATGGTGTTATGAAATTTTCTACAGGGAAAAACACCAGGGTTTTCTAAAATTTAGGTATTTGAAGGTTATTCTATAGTGGTTTTTTGTTTTTGTTTTTTCCAATCTATTTATTTTCCTAAAAGAAGGCTTTGGTTGTGTGCACTCGACCCACGCCTTCGAAATAATTCTCAATAGAAGATTCTAGTTACTAGTTCTACCAATTGCTATTATATATTGTTCTAGTTCTTAGCACTTATTGTGAGTAGTAACCTTTGGTATGATTAAGACACTAATAAAAACTTGTTGAAGTATGCAGATGGGAATTACTAAAGATTTTCTCCTTTCTGGGTATAACATGGCTTTTGATAATTTTATAAATGTTTGGATTTTCAATAACATTTACCCAGATAAATCTATTATCATTCTCTCTTTCAATATTATTTACAAGTATGCGTAATAACTAGTATAACCCAGAGAATTGTTTCGAGGAGAAATGGTGTGCCTATGCACCCCTAAATCCATCTTGCTGATGGGCCTCCAAATTAGCTACAATTTCAGTCCCATATGACCATCCTTCAACACATCTGAACTCTCTCTTTGCATTGAATGACATGTTTTTGATCTATAATGTGTTGATTATGAAGTTTTAGATATAATTACATATTTGTGCCTAACATTATTTATTTTCATACAATATTGTGAGAATATTGGGCAGATTAGGAATATTTGGAGGATGAGATAACCTACGGACTTTATCCATGCTACGATATGAAACAATATTGGATAATACATGAAAAATATATTATGAAATTATTGAAAAAAATTTGTTGTTGTACCTCTGAGATAGTAGTAGGTCAGCTACCAATGCTAGAGCATCTAAAATAATTGTTTTGGGGTTTTTGGTTTTAGTTTTGGAAGACCAATGAATAAAGACAGATGTAGAATTGAAATACTTAATCCTTTGGATAATATTAATATCTCAGCAAGGAGCTGCTATAAAGATTTACACAATGATATAGATAAAATAGTGGTGAGAAGAAGACAAAAAATAATATGATTATCACAGTTTCCAGACTGTAAAACAGAACAATCATAAGTGTCGAAACCTTCTAAACTATGTTTCGAAGGTTCAAGGTAGTATACTTAAGCTTACAAAAGATGGTGATGATTTATTGGTTAGAGGGGATTAGCTAAACAAACAGTTCATTAATCCATTCTCTTAATAGATGATCACTTCAAGAGCTTATAGGAATAAATTGAGACACAATTATTCCTAACTAGATATCTCTATAAGTCATAAGCATATGAAGAAAAAAAAATAACTGGAAAAACTTACAAGGTAACACAAACTGTGTAAAACCAAATTCAGAATCCTCTGCTTTGTATTAAGGCTCCAGAAAAACTGATTACAACAAGTGTCTATAAATGCTTCCTTCAAAGGTACAACCGGGTTCAAAGTAGGATGAACGGTCACAACTTAACAAACCATGATCTATGAACCTTGAACTTCGAACCCATAACAACTCTAGAAGAGATTTATTTATACAATAATGAAGCTAAAAAGATATCCTCAAACTGATTGAGATTTACTCTAAGAAAGGAAAGATCTTCATGCAAGAAGATAGGGGCAACTATTGAACTTCTTCTTGTTGTCCCTTTAATTCAGGTTGTGCTGGCTTTGTTGTTTGATATTTTTGCCTTTAAGCTGCTAAATTGTTTATATCCTTTACGCTGTTTGATTCCTTCATTTTGATCTTTCATCTGATACTCTTTAAACTCTATGAATATCCTTTGCCCCTGCTTAGTAGCCTTTACTATGACCTTTTACCTTTACTGTGCATTTCAGGTTTTTACTGTGTTTTTCAACAGTGAATTCTTTTAGATTTTATGTCACATGGTAAAGTAATTGTATATGATCTTCATATTTTTCTTCCAAATGTATGCAAGTTTTTTCTTTGTAAGCCTGGAATAAGAGTTTTTACCTGCAAAACACAGAAACTGTTAAGAAAAACAAGGTGATAGAGAATGACATCAATGGATTTATTGAGCTTGAAAGGGTATTGGAAGGAGTTCAGAGTGTATGGGAAGGTAAAACAATGGCGTTATTGGTCATAGAGGCCTATGGAGGGTTTACTATGAAAACAAGCAAAACAAAGTAAAATGGTGATTTTTTGGTTTAAACAGAAAAACAGTATACTTTACGAATTATGGCGCAAAGTGAATAGTGGCCGTTTTGTCGTTATGCAGGAGGTGGTTTTGCTTTTCATTGCACCACTTATGAGGCATGGGAAGTTTTGGGAGGGATCACCCAAAATAATCTAAGCCTAACACGTAGCAAGGGGAGGTCAGAGGAATACCACTTTTTGGGCGAGTAAAGCTCTGATAGAGAGCCAACCAGAAATCATTGACAGTTGTGGATTTGAATGTATTGGATCGGATGGTGGTGGAGTGAAAGACTAGCGCGAAGGGTCCTAATGATTAATTATGGCGACAATGGGATTTATTATGGGTTAAAATTGAGATTAGCGGCTAAATGGAGGTTTTGGTTATTTCTTCATTTAAATCATAAAAAACTTTTAACAAAGAAATTCTTCAGAAAACACAGTATGGTGGACTTGAAATAATATGAATTCGGGCAGATAACTGATATCGGGTCTGGGTTCATCAAATATCAAAATTGGGGTTTAGTGAAGGAAGGCCCATTGCAAAGGAATGCGATAAGGGCCGCATGCGATATGGAAATAAAACATGAATAATACTGCATCGGATGTAGATTCCCATCACAATCGGAGATCGAAATGGCGGAGGGTATATGCTTCAGCCGGGACTTGCGATGAAGGCAAATGTGAAATGGGAATGAAATATGAAATATGTTTGTGTTGGGTCCGGGGTTCATCGCAATCGCATATCGCAATGCGGGGAGAGTGCATTCATGTTGAAAGGCTTGTGATCCGCTGATGTGATGTTTTATAATAAAACTAAAGGTTTCAGGATATTTTAATAAAGGGAGCTAATATATATGGGAAGGGACTTTTAGGGATTTAATACGTTAATTTAGTGTTAATATGAAATATGAGCAAAAAGGGGAAATAGACTAAGTCTAATGCTTTTTATGAGTTATTCGCTTTTCACATATATACATTAATAGTTAGGCTAAACAACTTTTTGTGGGTTTTTGGGTAAAATGGGATTTAGCATGGGGTTTTCACTTTTCCTGGGCAAAAGGGATTTTAACCTTAGGAAAGGGGGTTTTTATCGAAAATGAATGAATATGAATTGTATGAAGGTGGGAAGGGGAAATTAGTAAATATAGGGATGAATAGGAATGAGGGAAGTTAATTAATTGACCTCGTAGACCTTCATTTTCTTTGTGTAATTGCCCCATGGACATAGAAACATATGGTAAAACATGATAAATATACATTTTGTCCAATGAATTATCATACTTGTACAACCTTTCTTCTACTTACCCAAGTTTGCTTATCCTATCATTTTTTCTTCACTTAATGGGTGCATTTAAGCTAGAAAACCATTTTACTTTCTTTTTATTTTACAAAACAAACTATCTAATTCTAACCTTATAACCTCCAAGGGCTTAGATTACACTAATGAGCACCTTATTATTCTCTACCTAACTACTAATCTACCAAGATTAGACAGTTTGGTTAGATCTTTATTCTCTAACTATAACATCAAATTTAAAGCATGAACAATCCAGGATTAAACTATTTGACTGTCATGGGTTGTGGCATTTAAGACAAGCTGCACACAACCATTATTTTATAGAAACAATAGTAGTGGCATTTAGACTTGCTCACTTTCAGAGTTTATTTGTTTTCTTTTCTTTCTAACCTAACATTTTATTCTTTTGTCTTCATTTTTTAGGACATCTAACCTAAAATTCTCTTTGATATGGACATCATCATCATGAATTTTTTTTAAAAACATTTTATTCACTATTGTTATGTCCATATCCTGACTTAACATTTTTGCAAATATTCTATCTTATCAAAACCAAAAAATGCTACAACACCAGTGATTGAGAAAATATAGGAATGTTATCCATGTCATGTAATGAAGATGCGTAGTGTTAGGAACCAGATCCACTTTTTGAGGGATTTTGGAGGGGAAAGTTGCCTCCTTTCAAGGATGGTGATTCCCTATCTAGTTTTATAAGTAAAAACACAATTTTCCTCTAGGGCATACATTTCTTAGTCTTATTGTGGATAAAACTTGTTATTTAGAAAATCTACGTTCATTTCTACCACATATGTACTTTCATTGATTAAAATAATGAAGTTTGGTGCCATTTTTAGCTTCTAAAGATTGGTTTACTTTATAGGAATATGTGTATCCTTGATCTTACCTATCCGAAGAGCCTCAGAGCCCTATTGTACAATTTGTTTTTATTACTTTCACTTCTTATTGGCATGCATTACTTACTCTTGTTCTTCCTATTTCTACATTTAGTATTCGTTCTTCCTTTATTATAGGTTATATTGGTTAAATTACTCAAGTAAGATGTTTTAAGTTTATTTATATGGTAAAAAGAATCATGCATCCTTATAACAACTTTGAAAATTCATATTCATCATTGAGCTACTTAGATTCGTTTACTATTTCAGAAATCTGGTATTGCTAGAAGTCCCTTGCATCAACATATTAGTAATTTTAAGCTAATTTGTCGAACATTCCAATGAGCTCCTTTTAAGTTTATTCCACTTTTATTGAGTCATAAAAAAATTCAAGTTAAGACAAGAATTTACCCCATACTATTTCACTTTATCATGTTAGGAATTTGATAAGTTAACTAGCTCACTACTTGAATTGTGTTTTTAGAGTAGTAATTTTCTGCTATTTTTTAGCCCATGTTAATAGGTGTATGTTTTAGGTGTTTCCCCTAGAATGGAGTCCTGGGAAATTTTATTTAATAAAAAAACTTTTCCCATCTTTTTTTCACTCGACTTTCTTGGGAATTCAACAAGTTATCTAGAGAAGTAGTAATCGTGTAGCAATCCTATCAATCATGTAGTAATTTGTCTTTCAGGCCTTCCTTTCCCAAGTTCACTCCAAATTAATGGTAGAAGTACATTTATAGCCCAAAAATGCTATGAGACAAATTTTGTTGATATTAAGCTTGGTTACGTTGCCATTTATCTCTTTCGTTTCTTTCTTATTGAATGTTGATTTCTATACTTAGTGTAGATTTCCTCTCTGCAATTTAGTTTATGCCTATTATGATTTATTTCATGCAAGATTAATTTAAGACTTTCCTTTCCTAAAAAATAGAATATGGTTACTTTATTATAATTGAATTTTGACCAAGATAGATTAGATTTACTTAGTTTTCATTGTGCTTTACATTTTTGCAAATATAATAGAGTTCCTTTCTACCATTTACTCTCGAGCAAAAGTAGAATCAATTTTCTTATGGTTATTTACCTTTTTCAACTTATGATTTATGGATTACCTATACCTTTGCTCATTCGAAGTTATTTCATTTCCTTCATTCAACAACATCAAAGAGAGTTAGACCAAGAAGAGGAAGGTGTCTTTTTCACATAGAATGTTGAACCCTCTCAAGTTTGTACGAAACTCAGGTTGATAATTTAATTAGATAGCCTCAACAGTTGCAAAATTATTGTTGCAATACAACGGCTCATAAATTTTTGGTGTTGTTTATAATGAGGGTGTAAAATAAAACACTTTCTTGTTCTTATAATGATTCTGCCTTCCTCTTATGCAAAAACAAAAAAAATTGCATTAGCCATCTTTCATTGTATTACATTAGCCTTCTCATTCAATTTCTTTTTTATAAAAACAAAATTATATTTCTTTGACACCAAAAAAAACCCCACTTGATAATGTGTAGGTAGAATAAGAATATGTGGCAAGGAGGAATGGACAATATATACCCTTCATCCCCCCAAACCTTTCAACCATATCACGGGTCTTATGCCATTGTTATTTTCATCCATATCAACACTAGCCTCCCCAATGGGGTGATACATATTTTCCTCCATATTCATTTTCTTACCCTCCCCAATATTTCGTTCCTCTTTTTCATCCATATCAACACCAATCTCCTCAATGAAGTGATCCATATTGCCCTCAATATGCTCAATATCCTCCATACCAAAATCAATGCTATCCATCCCATGCACCTCCACAAAAACCATATCCTTAACCACGACTATTTCAGAGGCCCACCCCTAATCAAATATCTATGAAACCATTTCCAAACCCTAAAAATAAAATTCCTCAGGCCCATTACAATGCTGAGATGAAAATTATTCAAAAAGAACCTCTTGATATAAATGATATTTATCTTAGATCAAGAAGACTATTCCAAAAACATGATTCCTCTATTGTGATTAAATAAAAACATCAAGAAGAAAAAAATTTAGAGGAGACTGAAGAATCATGGACCACATTTTATGGAGAGAAACCATTGGAGCTTGAGATTGGCAGATTTATACAATGATTTTCATCAGATAATTTGTGTTTAAGGGACTATTCAGAAAATAATAGAAGTTTTGAATGACATGGAAGGAAAAGGCATACATAATGATCTGGATGAGTGAGTGAACCAAGGGAATCACGACTATATTGAACTTTGGTTCTTGACAATAACTGAGTAGGAGCAACAGTGTCTTCAAAAATATTTGGCATCATTAATGTAAAAGTAGTTTGTCTCTCATATTCATGTGCATGTCAAAGCATATGTTTCAAGCCTACACATCATTTTATTTGTCATATTTTTATGCACATGAATTAATTGGAAGTATTCCTACTGACGAAAGGGATTTAATTTTTTTCAAGTAGGGTAGGACAGAGGAATAAAAGAAAACAAGGAAAAAAAGGAAAGGAGAGTAAGAGAAAAAATAAAACTCGGGTGAAAACCTCCTTGAGTTGTTAAGTGGGTTGGAAAGGAAAAGGAGAAAATAGGAAAAAGATCCTAAATGAAAACCTCTTCTAAGGTGCTTAGGAAGACCTATTTATAATTATTTTTGTAATTATTTATAGAAATGGAAAATGAAAAGGACAAATAATTATTTTTTCTATTTATATCTCTCTAATGAACACAAGTGATCTCCAACCTCTACAAGCAATAAGAAAAAGTTATCACCGTAAGAAAAAGTTGATCAAAAATTGAGTGAAAGGAAGTCAAACATGGGATTTCTCCCCCTTTGACCAAATGCTTCAATAGTACCACGACCAAGTCAATCCATCACCCTCATCAATTTCAATGACATTTCCCATCATTCCCAATCCTTTTGCACTTATTTTACTCATTGTCTTGAAGTGTTACAGGAATATTCTGTGTTGCTATAGGATTGGAAAAATACGTCGGGTAGAGAATATTTTGACCATATCTAAAAAACCGTCGATCTTCTTCTGATCTGTTTGATGGGGAGATGCATAATGATGATGGTAGAATGATCAAGAAAGTTTAATAGATTATGGTGCACACTTTTTGATAAATGGGCCTCCATGACCTACAACCATTTTCCATTTTTCTTAAGATTCATTCTTGTGTTGGCCAATATTTTTTATAGAGAGATGCATACAAATGATGGTAACATGCTCAAAAGAATCTAGTCAATCTAATAAATATTTTGAGAGATATGGTTCAAACAAGGTTTCTAGAAGATTGACACAGAGTATGACACGATTGTCCAAATTTACAACAATAATGTGATTGGCATTGAGAGAAGGGTCATATATTATGTTTTCCTTGGGGGATTGAGAAAATAATTCCACCATACCTCCATCATCCATCCTCCACACAATTTAGCCACATTTCCATCCAAAAATTTATCTTCCTTTTTGAAGAAAGCCAATTTTCATCCCTCCTTCCACAGTTTTGACCACCACCGAAACTTCTAGTACCTACTCGTGAGACCACCATGAATTACCAGAGATTTTGAGTGTACTGCAGGAATATTATTGTGATCATGGAGGTGTCATTGTGATTGCTATAGGAACGTATTCAATCTTGTAGTGGCCTGGAAAAACCATACAGAACCATAGTTGGAAACACTTGACAACACTAGAATTAAGACTTAACCATCTTGAAGCATTGAAGGACCATGGTTGTGATCTTGGGAAATCACATAAGTCTTGAGGAGATTGTACAAGGTCACTGTTCATCTCCTATAGCATCACTTAATCCACCATCAACATAACCTATTGTGACAAGCCTCTATTAATCAATAACATGTAAAAAAATTCCAAAACATAGCCAATAGAAAGAACAACAAGCATGGGAAGGTGACACCTCAAGAAGCTAGAGAAACAACCATTATTCCTAATGCAACATGAAAAGGAAATAATATCTCTGAATATAGTCAAGAACAACTTCATTTATGCCCAAGATGTCATGCAAGCACCATACGATCAACACCAATAGTAAGCAGCCTCTGGGTAGGCACAAGTGTGCACTATTCTTCACCTCTCCTCTTGAGAATATTATGGTTAAGAAATTGTTATTGATGCATGAGAGATGAGGTTTTATAAGCTAAATATGGTCCAACAATCTCAAACACCCACAAAAGTTAGCCATAGTTATCTTCTTTTCCCATCACATGTGTGAAAAAGACAAAATAAAAACGTGATGACTATGAGTGGTGGGCGAGTGTTCTTGTGGTTGGTTTACAAAGGTGGTAGGTGAGTGAAAACTCATACAAAACACTAGTCAAAATCCCAACCACCAATAAAATAAGTGGGGCCCAAGCCTCATTTCGAATTAAAAAGGGAAAAACAAAAGAAAAATTGTATTTTAAGAGATAAGGAGTACCACCACCATTGTTGAAGGACAAGCTACCCAAGTTATCACCTTCATATGGTATTATAGAGGATCTCCAAGACCGATAGGTTGCTACTACATGATCGACACAACATGCTACTTGATTGACATAGTTTGCTCGATGATCAGTTTTGAGTGCTATAGGAAGGCCATAAAGACACAAAAAGACTAATTTTGATCAATTTTATCACCAAAAACCTAGAATTAAAATGAGGAATATCAAAAGGGAAGTAAGTATACATTTTTCCTTGCCCTTTTGGACAAAAATCCTGTAAATTTTTTTAGCTTTTCAATAGTACATCCAATAGCAATTTTTGACAGATGTTTGAGAATGAAACAAAGATGAGGTATGGATTTTTCTTTTGAATTGAACATGATAAGAAGGGGAATTGCAATTGTTTTGAGTTGAGCATGAAATTTTCCCTTTTCCAAGTAGTGAGCAAACTCTTATTTTTACCTTTGTCTCAAAAGTTAGCCTCATTGCACAAAAATCTCCAAAATATATAACACAAAGGGATAATTTCCTTTCTAACTTTGAAAAGTAATATTGAATATTATTGACGGTGGATTTAACCATTGAAAGCCCACATCCAAGAAGAATAAAGGAGCTTAAGGAATGTATAAATTCACCATAAAAATAACTAACCATAACCATAGAAATTAGACTAAAGTGTTTAAAATAGGTCGTCCAAGGGGTCTATGATCTCATACAACTTGTGTCCAAGTCCTAGAATATGTTATAGAAGGCCAAGAGGAAAATATTAGGCCTAAGGGGCAGTTATAGTAAGGTTCTAATGGATTTTGTGAGATGTTATAGGATGTTACGGGTATGCTACAAGATGTTCTAGGTCTGTTATAGGATGCTAAACAATTGTATCCGAGGGAATTTTGAGGGTTCCAAAGGGGGCTAAATGGTGGTAAAAGGTAGAAAGGGATTGGGAAAGGATGTGGAAGACCTTGCCAAGCCTAGAATGCTTCAAGATACATTCTTGTAAATGGGTTAAAAGGAAGACGAATGGGCTCAAGCAAAACTGCGATTTTTGTGTTCATAGATAGTTTAGAAGTATGAGTGAAAAGAAAATTAAGTTGTCAAGGGAGATGGTGTGAATGCAATGGAGATGATGTCACTTTTCCCTACTATCAAACAAATTTCATCTACAAAGAGAAAAGTTATGTTTTGTGCTTGAAAAGAATGCTAAAAAAATGCATGAAGAGAAGAGCTATATTTTTGTGCTTTTCCTTGTAGAAAATACAACCAAGCTTGATAAGGGAAAGGATTTATAAACGTACATGATAAAGGCCAGAAAGGCCATGAATGAGGTACATCTATGTCACTAAATCTCTTAGAGGATTAGCAATAATTTTAGTAGGGGGTATGATAGGCCTCCAAATTATCTACAATTTAATGCTCATATAACCATCCTTTAACACATTTAACCTCTATTTTCATTTGATGACATGATTTTGAGCTATAATGTGTTCATTGGAAAGGTTTAGAGATAATTTCATATTTGTGCCTAGTATTATTTATGTTTTGTAAAATATTGTGAGAATATTGGCACATTATGAAGAATTGGAGGATGAGATAATATAGGGACTTACTCCCTGCTACAGGATGTACCAAGGTTGGATAATAAATGAAAAATATATTGTGAAATTATTGAACAAATTATTTATCTCGATTGATTGAGAGAATATAGGAATGTGCTCCATGTCATTTAATGAAGATTCCTAGAGTTGGTAACCATGTCCACTTTTTAAAGGGTTTTGGAGGAGAAATTTTCCTACTCTCCAAGAGGATGCTTCCTTGTTATAAAGTCTGATAGTCATAAAAATGATTTCTCTTCATATAAACTCTCATAGAAGGTTCTAGAACCTCATTATGGTTTCCATACATGGCATGGATATAATAGATTGTATTGAATCACAAGGAAATAGTGGATCCTATAAAAATATTGTGGGAGATAAAGAAAGTGTGAGATGAAAAATATACTGGCGAGAGAGAAATAGTGGTAGAATGTAGAGAATTAGCATGATTGTGCTAAGGGTTTAAAGAGTGCAATACAAAACAATGTTTAGTAATTTTTTCCTAGGGTAATTAGAGGATAGCTCGTGCAGAATTGAGCAAAATAGTTGGTTCAAGGTTGGGTGGAACTCAAGGTTGTTAACTCGTTCTTTGAATGATTAAGATAAGTGATTTTTTTCTCTATTTTATTTTAAGATAGAAAGTACAGAAAGAAACACATTGTGCATTGAATACACAAATTTATTGGTGTATGAGGATTATATGAAGAATTCCAGTTATAAGCTAACTCAATGTTTTATTTCTAGAAGGAATTATTGTTGAACGACAGTATATTGTTTCATACTAACTTTGTCTCACATTGGTATGAATACTTAAGAGATGAGGTTTGGTGCAGACTAACTCTATTTCTGCATGTCATAGAAAGGTTTTTGGTTTTAGTTTCACAGTTTTGGTGGGACATTTAAAAGCGAAAACCCACAGTAAAACTTGGAAACTGATAACGTATAGCAAAAGCTTAGGTTGATTGTTTTCCCTCAAAACCTATGTGGTTGGTTTTTCATACATGGTATTCCGATCTTAAGAAAAACATAGTTAGAAGTATATATTTATAACTTAATGAAAGTTGATATCTAATAATAATAATAATAACTTAGCTAGAAAATGGTTTTAAAAAAAATGTACAGGTTAGTGTACAATTTGTGAGAGTAATAACCTCACTAGTTGGTCTAAATACTCAGTTTGGGCATGGAAGTTAAGACAAAGAAAACAAGTAGTGGTTCCTTAGGGATCCTCTCAGTCTCTAGAGTAGATAATATACATATATAGATATATAGATATATATAGATATAGATAGATATTACATTCAATATGTAGAAATGTAGAAATGCATGGAAAAATATATTTATTGGTTGGAATCTTCTTTATAGATATTGCATACTATAATAGTAAAGAAACATAGTGCTTCTCTATAGGGTGATAGCTTAAGTTTAAATATTAGCAGATATATGTTATTGCTAATATATAATTGTGCATATATAGAGGAATATGATATTTGCTAATAATAAAAAAGGTTCAAACCCTCTATAGGAATTACTGAAATGAAATAGACAATATAGATTATTTTATGCTAATGAAAAAAAACCCCAAACTGCACTAGTAAAATAAATATTAAATTCTAAAGGTATGACAAGTGTTACAGTGATATATGTTGTTGAAACTTGTTCATTGGTTTGTATCACTTGGACCTATCAGGACTTGAAATAAAAATGACTAAAGAAAACAGAAATGATATCAACTATTATTATAATGTAGAAAGAAATACTACAAGGATTTTTGGTATGTTTTTCTCAATAAGGGGCACACAACCATAGAGAGAACTCAAATATTACTAGCTAGAGAAAACTAAGCTACTAGAATACCGCTATGGTTCTGCTTTTTAAACATTGACTATTTTTAGACAACAACCTATTCTTGGATTAATTGTCTATGGAGGCCATGATGGGATTGATGTGATGATGTAATAATTTATTTTATTATTGAACAAATAAATAATTTTTTTTTCATATTTAGAAAGAGCACTAGAGTTTTAGAAGATTTATTTCCAACTTAGGAAACATTGTTGGTGGTTATATCCACATGGTGGACCTTCCCTAGAAATCTCCTAAAAATCCCAAAGAGAAAATAATTAAAAAGATTAATATAATGGGAGAGAAATATTTTGTTAATCAATTAGCTGGAGGGAAATACTAAGTGTGGTGGAATAAAGCATTCTGGAAAAGAAATGTGTGCTTTAAAGAAGAAGAAATCAATTATTTTCAAAAAAAAATCATGGACTAGGCAAAATCCTCACAAACCTTAAAGCAGAACACTACTAAAATCCGCTGGGAAGAAATCTATAAGGAAAACCATTTAGGAAGCAAAGGGGTTATTAATTCCAAAGGGAGAGAGGATATTATCTTGCTAGGAACTTGAAGAGGAAGTTCATAGTTGAGTGGGACATGCTTGGTTCCTAAATATTCCGTAAGTGTTGGTTTATGGTTAAACAAAGTTATGTTTGTTTAGTTTTTTGTTTAGTTTTAAGTTGTTTATTGTTATCAAATATTTTGGTAGGGCAGGGAAACTATGCTTAAAGTTGCATGTAAAAAATATAATGCATATCTATTTTAGTTCCCTATGATAAATAAGGATTGATTCCATGCATGAGCATATGATGGGGTGAGTAAGGTAAAGATATGCAAACAAGAGTTATTATGAAATGTTCGTGATTTTTGTCTACTTGTTGGTTCTATTTGTATGCATGAAAGAAAAGAGATTTGTCATTAATTACTATAAGAAAATATATATGTAGATTATAATTGTGACGATCATAAACATTAGATGCATATATGAAATTTGTATCAAATTAGATGGATTTATTGTAGCTTATATTATGATTATGATGGCTTTTAATTGTAGAAGAGATATAATATTCGAAGTGATGCATGGTTGAAAGAAGAGATGATTGTGTCACCTATGGGAGGATAGGTTTTGAAGCCAATAATTTAGTTAAAGGGTAAGTGTCTAAGGGTTTGAGTGTTCATACTATGTGGTAATGAACCAAATTTTCAATAAATGAAATGGAAGACTTAAATGTAAATGTTAGATATATCCCTCCAATAATTTATTATAATAGATTGAGAAGCATATTTAACAAAAAAGATATAAACGATAATTTCTACTTGGGTTGTATATGTGAATGAAAATATGTTAGACCTAATCATTAATGTTATTGCAATACAGATCAATATATAGTACATTAGCATGAAAATTATGGAAATGGGGCTATTTTGGATCTTCTTGGAGTCAAAAGGGAATCCAATAGTTGTTGGAAATGTTTTATAGGTTTAAGAGGGATCATAATTTCTGTGACTTTCATGATGAAACATTCATACAAAGAGTAAAGTGCTAAACTGAATTTAAATAAGCACAAGTATATGTATAATGATTATGTAGAAAATAAATTTTATTGTGGTATGAAATGAGGTATGTTTCATATTGTATCAAAGTTATAGGTTTGAAAGCTACGTCTAAGGGATAACCACAACAATAGAATAAAATGTAGAAGTCATTAGAGTAAATTTTAGCCAAAAAGTGCACATAAAATTTTCATGTAATTTCCTTGTCATAATATGTAAACCAATCAAAATTATTCAAATTTTAAAGGAGGTACGTGTAAATGTTTTGGAGGGAAAAGAAAAACTAATTTTTTTAATTGTATTTTTGGCTTATCTCCTTATAGGTTTACTCAAATTTAAGTGTAGACACTCATTGGATGTGGAATTAAATTCTACATCCAAATAGTACCCATCATGCATACTTTTCACAAGACCCACATTAATAAAAATATAAGATACATTATAAAAACATGTTGAGCACACTTTTTTAGAGTATCTTCATCTTTTATCAATGTGGGTATTCTCAAAAGTATGCATAATGGGTACTCATTGGATGTGGAATTTAATTCTGCATCCAATGAGTGTCTACAATTGAAATTTGAGTAAACCTATAAGGAGATAAGCCAAAAATATAGTTTATCAAAGTACATTTGTTCTTTTCCATCCAAAATTCAAAACTCTTCTTTTAATATTTTAACTATTATTTTATTATTTTTCCTTAGGAGGCCACTTTGAGGCTGAAATTCCCTCTAATGCATGATAGATTATTGTATGTATGAAAAACTAATGTGTGTTTTTTGTTGGCCATAAGGTAAAAGGGTAAGACAACATAGCAATACAAAATGGAATAAGCCTCAAATCAGCCTCTTGTTCAAGGAGGAGAAGTGTATGTGGCACTGGTAAGGCCAAAAACACCTCCAACAACCCAATTATTGGATATAGTAAGAGACTTACACCAAGAATTGGCAAATATTAGAGCTAGTCATGAGTGTTTTATGAAGGAAAGTGAAAAGCAAGAGAATCTAATAAAGGATTTCACTGAAAATTCAAGTCATAAGCCTCTCAATAGAAAGTAATATGTGTATAAGGAAGATCCCTTGAAGAGAAAGAGTGTTGACCAAGAAATAGGAAAATCTAAAAGAGGAAATGAATTTGATAGAACTTCTCCAAAATCACAGTGACCCGAAAAGAAAAAGAAGGTTTAATTATAGTGATAATTTGAAAATATCAGACCTCCTACATGAAATGAATGACTATCTAAATGATATAGAACATTTGAAGCGTTGGGGATGTGGAGAATCCCATATGCTAATAAATTCTCCACACAATATTATATTTTTATAGATTTTACAAGGTGTTCATGAAGCAACCATAATGAATGATATTGCAAGGAACATTCCTTGAATTAATGCTTCCCTCGAAGACAAACAAGCTAAGCACCAATCCATTATGATTGAAATTTAACGTAACACATTGAATTAACATGTATCTTCATTAATTTAACTAGGACCTAGTCTTAGTTATATTAGTCCATAGGTGGTTGAAAAATGTAACATAAGAGCTGAAAATTTAGAAAATACATAGTTAGTACAACTAGCAATAGGAACAAAGAAGAAAGTGAGCAATTATATAAAACAATGTGTTGTGACCTTAAAGGTTTACAAAACTAATTTAAATTTGAATATGATTTGTATAGGTTGATATGACATGTTGATAGGCATGGATTGGTTAGAGAAAAACGTAGTTGTAATAAAGTTTTTAGAGAAAATTGTGGCTTATGTCAATGATAACAAAATTTAACAATTGATTAAAGGTGCACAAGGATCCATTTCTATTAGGAAAATTTGAGCATTACAACTTAAAATAAATCCCAGAAAAGGCTACCAACTCTTTGTTGTCTAAATAGAAGAAAATAGTCAGAAAATAGAAAATTCAAAACTAGATGAGTTAATTGTAATCAAGGATTTTATATATGTATTCCCAGACAAGATTCTAGGAGTACCTCCTAGAAGTGATATATATTTCTCCATTGATTTAGTACCAGGAACTACCCTACTTTCGAAGGAACCTTATCGAATGCGTATTCCAAAGTTGTTAGACTTGAAAATGTAATTATAGGAATTACTAGATAATGATTACATCAGACCAAGTGTTTTAGCTTGGGGAGCCTCTGTAATATTTATGAAAAACAAATATGGTACATTTAGGATGTCCATAGATTACAAACAACTAAAAAAACCCACTATAAAGAATATGTATATGTTTCCCCACATTGATCATTTGTTTGATCAAGTGAGAGGAGAAACATTATTTTCAAAGAATTATTTGAGAAGGAGATATCATAAGTTGACGATAAACGATGAAGATATTCATAAAAAAACATTCTAAACTAGGTATAGGCACTACAGATTTTTAGTGTTACCTTTTGGTCTTACCAATGCACCTATAATCAAATTTATGTACATAACAAGTACCTAGATAAATTTGTTTTTTCTTCATAGATGGAATATTGGTGTATTCAAAGAATTAGGAAGAGAATGAATAAAATATAAGAATGGTGTTGAAAACCTTAATATAACACCAACTCTATGCAAAGTCAGTAAGTGTGAGTCCTATAAAAATAAGTAAATCTTTGGGTCATGTCATTTCAAAAGAAGAATTATCTATTGATTCTAAAAAGGTTAAGGCCATTATAAATTTGTTAATACCTAAGGATGTATCAAATATTAGATCCTTCATGAGAATCACTAGGTATTATGGAAGGCTCATTGAGGGATTTTCTGAATTGACCTATACCATTACCTCCCTACAAAATAAAGGAGTAAAGTTTGAATGGACAACAAATGTCAAGAAATATTGGAGATGTCAAAATATATGTTAACTGTAGCACCTACATTAAATATTATAGATCCATAAAAAGAGTTTGTGGTATGTATTAATGACTTCCTTGAAGGGCTAGGTGGTGCATTCATGGAAAAAAATTATTTAGTAGCATATGAGTCAATAATGTTGAAAGCACTTGAAATCAGTTATGTTGGATATGGCTTAGAGTTATCTGTTGTGATACATGCCTTAAAAATGTGGAGGCATTATTTCTTACTAAAGAAGTTTACACTTATTGCTCACCACATTAGCCTGAAATACTTTTTCAGTCAATGTGATTGAAATGTTAGGCAAGCTAGATGGATGACATTCTTAATTGAGATTGAGTTTGACATAAAACATATTAAAGGAAAAGAAAAAAATTTGTATATGCTTTAAGTAGAAAGGTAAATTCAGTAATGGGAAATAATGTTAGTAGTGGTAAAACATATTTTGTTGAACAAATTATAATTTTAGAATGGAAAGATGGAGATTATTTGAAAATTCAGGAAAAGTTACAGCATATAAAAATTCATGGTTATCCAAAAAAATTAGAAAAAATCTTGACATATTGGAACAAGATTTATGTTCTTAATGAAATTTCCTTAAAACAACTTATCTTGGATGAATGTCACCAAAAGCCTTTTGCAGGACATCTGGGATACCAAAATTATTTCCACATCGAGGAAAGAGATTTATTTAGCTTGTATGAAGAATGAAGCAATTGAATATTTAGCTAAGTGTTTAGAGTGCTAGAAGGTGAAGGTAAAACACCAACAATGAGATGGGAGGTTATATCCATTAGCCATTTTGGAATGCAAGTGCAAAGTTATTTCTTTACATTTTATCATTGGACTTGTAATCGCCCTGGTGAAATTCCATGGAATAAAGTTAAAAATAATAACAATAGTTGATGGGACACTTATTCCAAGCCAAATGTCAGGTAATACATCCAAGCGAGTGTTAATTTTGTTTTTTGTGGCTAAGGAAAATGGAAAAGGCAATGTTAAGGCATTGGAAAGGAAAAATGTATTTTTGGCACAATTATTTATGAAAACAATGGAAATTAGGAGACAAAGGAGGTAAAAGGTCAAAGGTTTCATTTGAGGAGGAAAATGGAGGAAAATAATTGAAAATGAAGAAAATAAAGGCCTCGTTCATAAAAATTATTTTGAGGATCAGTTGGTAACCTTTTTCCAGTTGAGTTTTGGAGATCTCTAATTATTCTCTCTCTCTCTCTCTCTCTCTCTCTCACACACACACACACACACACACACACACACAAATACACACTCTTGGACACATAGAGTTTCTTGGAGCACTTTGGCATTGGAGAAATAAAGGAAAAGAAGGAAAGAGGAAGTAAAGATCAAGTAGGGAAAGGTAGTATTAAGCAGCTACAACAGGCTTCATTACAAGTACCAACTTGAATGTATATTTTCCTTGCTAGATTTGGCATGCATGATATTGCATGTGGTTATTTCTATCGCATCATGTGTCTTTCCAGGTGTAATATTATTCTTCAACATAGCCTTGCCATATCCTGATATGTTTGATGAGTTGGGATTATCAAACTTCGGCTAATGTGGGATGATCAATGGATTCGAGGTTGAGTGGGCTAGATCTATGAAATGATAAAATTTGGTTTAGTGGTCCCTAAACTAGACTGTGGATCATGGTAAAGCCACTATTCTACTAACCATGAGACACAATTTGGGCTACAGTAAATCTAGGATTGTGTGCCTTGGTGGGCCTAGGAGTCCTTGCCAGTGACTGGCAAGATATATGATAAATCCAAGATGTGGATTTCTCTCTGTTGGGCCTAGTAGTCCTGGGATGGGATGCACGATAAATCCTAGAGAGTGTGTCTCGGTGTAGGGCTTAGTGATCCCTAGATCGAACTGTGGATTACTGTAAATCCTGAGAGACTGTGAGGCACTCAAATTCCTCATGATGTTTTTTTGGTGTGTTCTATGATTCCCACATTCATGCTTGGAATATCACACTGTGTTCTATGATTCCCACATTCATGCTTGGAATATCACACGGGGACGATTGGCTGAAGACAGACTTGGCTCAGCTAATCTATGGTTGGGTGGAATGTGGTAGTCCCATCTTGGGTTGGTTTATTTCTTTCATTAATGAGACATTCATTCCCTTTCTTTTCATGTGTAAATGTACAGATGTATATGTGGATTTTATGACTAATATATTCATGGTATTTCTCTTATTACTATGTTGTTTATATGTATGTTTTATGACAACTATGTATTGCTCTCAGCATATTTTTAGTTGTAAATGAATGGATAATGTATATAAGACCTAATATATGATAATTCAACAAATGACATGAGCAAACAATGTTCTTAGTGACTCTCAGATAAGTACTAGATCCCTATGTTTAATTCCATTGGTTACACCTATAGATTACATGTTTGTGACATGTTTGACGAAATTCCTGTCATGGCTAGCAAGAGTTTGATTTAAGGTCTTGTTTAAATTATTTCTCTTGCATCATTGTTTCCCTAATATTTTATTTTTCCTAAGTTATCATTCCATTATCGGCAATGACCGAGGCTCTAGACCTGAAAGGTGGCTCAAATCCTATGGATGTTGGCACAGAATTGGCAAAATGAGTTACCAAACGCTGGCAAGCAAGCCTATGAGAGATACTTTGGGCTTCTGGACACTATCATGCCTATGAAATGAGAGCAGCCGAGGCTTAATTTGGTCAAAACTTTAATAGGACCTAAGGGCAAGTTGTCTAAAGTGTTGGATTGTTCGTGAGGGTCTTGAAGTTAATGTTGAGTGTCTGTGTGTTAAGTTTCCATCTTCCGCTTCCTTAAGGTCACATAGGAGGTTGAATCTAATCATAATACCCTCTCATCACATTCTTAACCTGGTAGATTAGTTACTTGGGTAGATGTGGGAGGAGGGTGTTACAGGAATTTTGAGGATTAGCAGATAGCATGATTCCATCATAGTTGTGGTATATAAGTTAAGAAAATTAACACATTTTATAAATGTTCAGTCTACATTTGTAACAACATAGATTGTCGACATATTTTTGAGTGAAATTTTTTGGTTTCATGGTGTACCGAAAATGGGAATATTATACACATATGTTAAGTTAAATTCCAAGATTTGGAAAACATTATTTGGAGGAATGTGTATGTAACTCAACTTTAGTAATTCCTACGACCCCAAAAATCATGGAAAAACATAAAGGGCAAGTGTGATTCTAGATGATATGATAAGGATGTATGCTATGCACAAACCTACTAAGTGGGAAAACTTCCTATATTTAGCATTATTTTCTTATGTTATGCAACCAACTCACAGAAAAAGATTGATGAATGACTTAAAAATTCTCCTCTTCAAGGGGGACACCTCCTTTACATTACATATACGAACAATCCTTATATGATAAAAATGATAATACCTCCTTGGTATATATAGGGGTCTAAGTGGTCGCAATATAATCAGAGCCTACATAAAAATAATAATGTAAGGGCACAATTAACAATGGTGATTTTATATGGGTCACAACAACAATAGCATGGGGGATACATGCACACAACAATAACAATAAGGGGCTACACTAACAATAAAAATAAGAGGGATACACTAGTATTATAGGGACCTAACATGCTCCTCTCCATAAAAAAAGTGTTGTCCTCAACGGTTGAGTAGTTATAGATTCTTCTATTAACAATTCTCATTCTCCCATGTGGAATATTCAATGGGTAAGTTCTTCCACATAATGAGATAATATGAAATTAATTGATTTTATAGATGTCAGGTTCTTATCACTATGATTACTTCAGGCTAAAATATGATTTTTCCTTCTTGGTTCAGTTATAGCAACACTGTTTGAATTGGGAGCTTGTCACCAATAACCTTCTTTAATCATGAAGCATGGAAAACTAGGTGTACTCAAGAATATGCATGAAACTCCAATTTGTATGCAACAGTACTAATATTTCGCAACACCTTGTAAGGACCATAGTACTTTGGTGATAATTTGTTGGCCTTCTTATCTTTCCTGAGGGACATTTATTTGTATCGGTGTAACCATAAAAATACATAGTCACCTACATCAAAACTTCTTTAACTGCAATGTTGATCTTCTACTTGTTTCCTTCGATTATGCGCCATAGTGATGCTATCCTTTAAGAGTTGGAGAACTTGTTTCTTATGCTTGATGTGATCTTCCACTTCTTGAACCTTGGAAAATTCTCTTAAAGATTATGTGATGGATGGTGGATAATATCCACAAAGTTCCATAAATGGGGTAATTTTTGCTACAATATGGAAGGAAGTGGTATACCACCATTCATCTTGAGGTAACCACTTCACCCATTACATTTTTTTATCAGATATAAAGTAATAAAAATATCCTTCCAAACATTTGTTCACTATCTCAACTTTCCCATCAGATTGAGGATGATAAGATGAGGTGTGAGCTAATTGAGTACCAACACAAGAGAATAATTCCATCCAAAAATTTCAAGTGAAAATGAGATCTCTTTCACTTATACTAATATTTGGGTTTCCTTGTAGCTTTTGAATTGTTTCCATAAATGCAGGAGAAACTATACTAGCTTTAAAAGGATGAGATAATGCACAGATGTGTGCATACTTGGAAATTCTATCAACTACCACCATGATTACACGCTTTATTTCATATTAAGGTAAACCAACAATAAAATCGA